>CM029627.1:47103730-47519500 GCA_017311315.1 Dendrocalamus latiflorus
TATATTATTTACAGTAATTAGTTTTTGAATGTTCTATTTCTTTGAGGCATGATAAAAAAATTATAGTAAAATATATACTGAGTTTAGTTGTATCAGTCAAAATCATATACAACTATTTTTCTCTATATACTATCTCTCACAAATAACTAAATTTTAAATATTTAAATCATAAATTATAAACCATCAGCTAAAAGAACCAACCCTCGCGTTCAGCTTGTAGAGTCAACAATTGTTGCTGCTTTTCTTCTAGTGCTAGCTACGTTGCAGTAGGTGCACTAGCTCAGGACGACATGCTCTGCTGCGTTGATGCGCGCTGGCCTCGGCATGACTGCTTTACCGAGGGACTCGAAGGACCGAGACGACGCGCAACTGGATGATGGACACGCCCCTCGATTCGGCGACGAACTCGACTTGGCTACAGCTCAGACTCAACAGGAGAACATGCAGGAAATTTTTCCAAATTTCTGGTGCTGATACTAATGGTTAGCTTTGTTCCTAGGAAAATGTATACATTATACAAATAAATGAAAGGAACATAGGAACAATTTGCTCCGGCCGTAACTGTATGGCCAGGTTTTCTAAATGTTTCTATTCTCTTTCTTTCTTACTCTTACAAAATTGGTTATAATCCTCCTCATTGTATAGACTAATACTCGCTGAGTAATATACGTACTCGAACTTCAAGTTGATCATGACTTCAACTTAAATAACACACAAAGGTGGACTCTACTGTGTGTTGTGCTCAACTTAAACTCTAAATCAAGATTATTTCTAACACAATCCATCAACATCTATAACTAAAACATTCGCATTCCAGGCACCAAGGAGCTTCGCAGGGAACCAGCCAGCTAGGGGTGGAAACGAGCCGAGCCGGCTCAAGCCAAGCTCGGTCTGGCTCGGGTGAACAGTAGGCTCGGCTCGTTTCCGAAACGAGCTACGCGAGAGGCTCGGCTCGGCTCGAAACGAGGCTCGAGCCGGCTCGCGAGCCTGAACGAGCCAAAACGGCTCGCAGATAACAGAGCAGCAGATTACAGAGATCATTCACAGACAGATTCATAGACAAAGATGCCTCCGATGCGAGCGGAGACGGAGGGGATGGCCGGGGCTAGGAGCGCCTCGGAGAAGACGAGCGTGTAGCCGAGGCCGAGCGATGAGCCCCCGAAGGCGGAGACGAAGGCGTAGGCGACGCGGCTTCCCAGACCCATATTGATATGGGCAAAGAAGAAAGCGAGCACGATGAGCCAGGGGATGGGGTCCCCGAAGGCGGAGAAGGCGGCGGCGAAGGTGAGCGTGCGAGTGAGCACGGCGGCACCGAGGCTGAGCAGCGCGACGGCGCCGAGCGGCACCCTGCAGCGCTGGCTTCGGTGGCGGTGACGCCGGCGCGGGGGAAAATGTCACCGCCACGGAGACGGGCGGGAGGAGGCGGCGAGCGGTGGCGATGGGGGGCTAGGGTTAGGGGTTTGGGCCTTTGGGGTAGGAGTGGGAGCGGGAGATTGGTTTGGATGAGAGGGAGGCGGCCGTGGAGCGGCGGCGGAGGGAGAGGGAGAGGGAGAGGGAGGGGAGGTGGGGGAGGAGGCGGAGGCCGAGCTGGTGGCAGGTGAGCGGGGACGGGAAGGCCGCGGCGCTGGAGGAGGCAGCAGGCAGGACCGCAGGAGTGGGGACTGGGAGTGGGGGGAGAGATGGATAATGGGGAGACGGCGGCGGTGAGATTCATGAGTGGGGGGAGGCAGCAGGCAGGACCGCAGGAGTGGGGAGATGGACGGGAGATGCGAGCCAAATAGCTCGTGAGCTGGCTCGCGAGCGGCTCGAGCTCGGCTCGTTTTTTTCACGAGCTAGAAAGGAGGCTTGGCTCGGCTCGAAATTTAACGAGCTCGAGCCGAGCCGGTTCGGCTCGTAACGAGCTCGAGCCAAGCCACGAGCCTCAAGCTATTTTTCCACCCCTACAGCCAGCAATGGGTAATCCAACCTGCCACCAATTTGTGATACTGTATACTGTGAATTGCTAACAAAGTTCCTGGTCAATCATATAGTATCTGTCGGCATCTAAGTGCTCATCACTCAAACAAAACACACTCTCACATGAACAGTATACAATTCCCTAGTAAAATTTTCTATATAATCCTATATAATCGAATTGAGCCAATTATGAACCCACTAATAGCGCCAAATTCTGATAATTTTGCATCAAATTGAACTAATCATAACAAGACTAGGCCACAGCAAGCACATATCAGACAAAAAAAACTTAATAACAAATCTACAACCTTAAAGTCTAACACAACAAACGGGCCACAAAAAACTTTAGCATTGTGGGCGAAAGACCTAAATACCTTGAAAGTAATAGTCTATAAATAGGACCCATGTATCAAGAGAGAAGATGATTAAAGAATTCTACCTATTCCCTCTCATGCTTGTGTCTCCTTGTGTCATCATCCTTGTATGATTCTTGTACATTGATCTCTTTGTCACGACTACAATGGGTAGGTTCTTTTCTATTGTGATTTATAGCTGCAGTTTATAGTTTTTGATCTTAGTGTGAGCTCTTGTGTGAATAAACTGAATACCGATAAGCCACTTCGAAAATACGGTCCTGATAAGCCGTTTTGAAACAGCGACGAAAAGGTCGTCCCGTTTATTTATTTAAGAGAAATCATAAGTCACAGGCCATAAACTATAAGCTAAAAAGAACTGAGTCAATGCCTGTCGAAATCTTAAACAAATATAGGTCTGTTAAAAAGTGATGTGGTTTTTAATTTTGACTGTGCCTTTTGGATTTTTGCTGATTATGCGAGAGATTAAAGGAGTAAGAATATTTATGTTGAGAAGTCACTCCATTCAAATTAATTTTTATAGTGACTTTTATAAACGATTTATAAAAATTACCTTAAAAACCCCTCCAACCAAAATCTAACTTCTAAAAATAAAAAAAAAACTGTTAGAACAGACCGAGCATCTTCCAGCAACAAGTTTGGAAGCTAATGTGGCTGCATCAGTAGGGGTGGAAAACGGTAACAGATAATTTGTTTTATACGATATTCGTATTCGAGAAAATGCGAATGTGGTAAGCAAAATTCATATTCGAAAATGTTCATATTCGTATTCGAGAATATTCGTATCCGTATTTGAGAATATTTGTATTCGCATTCGTATTCAAGAATATTCATATCCGTATTCGTATTCGAGACTATTCGATTCGTATTTGATCCGTTTCTAGAACCTATGAAAAATTCGTACGAATTTTGTGATTCAAAATTTGAATTTAGACAGTTTAAAACCGGTAACCGGTCAAAAACCAGTGAAAAATTGGCAAAACCGCTAAGAATATGTTTTATCCGATATTCGTATCCAAGAAAATCCGTATTCGTATTTAAGAATATTCGTATCCATATTTAAAAATATTTGAATTTATATTCATATTCATTTTAAAAATATGAATTCGTATTCGTATTTGAGACTATTCGATCGTATCTGATCTTTTTTTCACCTATATGCATCAGTCCACATCTACACAAAAGCGCTATGCGTACCGAAAAAACGACTACAGACGATTCGCACGCGTAGCTGACAAACGGTCTCTCTATGTTCGTACCATGAAAAATCCATTTGTCGGTAAACCATTCGTGCGGTTTTCTACATGTTTTGTTGGTACGCATAGCGTAGATGGTATCTCCAAACCCTTCCTGTCGTACAAGAGCTGTAAACTGACAGGAGGTGTGAGTCAGCCTTTCTCCACCATTGGCTGCTTGTTCATCGTTATCTGGTCAGCCCACACACACATGGTGGCTAGCGTGAGAGAGATCAATTTGGCCAAGTAACCACTTGCTGTAGCATCTGATACAGTAACTTTGCTTGTTCTACTCATGTCCAGGTCTTGTTGTCATCTGCAAATTACTTGTGCAAGTACTCAGTATCTGATTGTAGTAATAATAATTAGACTACTATGAAGTAGCTTGATAAATTACAGAGACTATTCAGAAAACACAGGGCTTCTCTGGACGGCAGATGATTGTGCCTACTGGATAAGAACGTTTGGTCAAGCCTATGTAAGATACTAGCCTCGTAGGCGCGGCGTCACGCCGCGCCAGCCACCGTGCGTATCGAATTGAAAGAGGTGATAATTCGTGAGGAGTTTTCTAAAAAAAATCGAGGGCACATGCGTATTTTCGAAGAAGTTAAAGGTCTTTTTCGTAAAAAATCGAGGGCCTGTACGTAAATAAACGAGGACCCGTACGTAATTTAGGAAACCGCGGGGTAAAAAAACTGGCAGGGACCTATTCGCGAGGACCAAGGACCTCTACGTAATTTCGGAAAAACACAGGGGGTTTTCGCAAAAATGCTCCCCCGACCGTACGCAAATTCGGCGGCCACGCGCCGGCCGCAGCGCGCGCAGGGGCGACGTGGCTGCCCTCTCCTCGCGCGAACTCCCCCGGGCATAATAGGGGGAGTATTTGACTAATTATTCAGGGAAAGTTTGGAACTGTTTATGGATGTAGTAGCACTGTAGCAATCTTTTTTTTCAAAAATAGTCCTCAAACATCCATTTTTATAAAATGGTCCCTTCCCTAAGCTCGAAAGACGTGGCAGGTGACACGTGTCACTTGCTGCGCGCCCTCCTTGCTCAGCAGGAAGCGGAGACCGCGACAGCTGGCTCAGGCGCGATAGGAGACGGCACAACGTGGCAAGCGGGCAGGCTCCTGCAGATCTACCCTGGCTCGGCAGCTCCTGCCGATCTACCCTGGCTCAGCAGGTTTGCTGGCATGTGGGTGTGGGTGGCCGACCATGCGGGTGTGACGCAACACAATGTGATGCGCTCGACAGTAATTCCCGTGGCTCTCATATGGACATGACTATTGCCCCGAGCGCCCGCATGGGTATTTCAATCGGCAATGCCTCCCCGCATGTATAAAATACCTCGCCTCTCCCCTTGCTAGCTTATCCGAAGTCGCATAGCTGAGTATCTTCCCTGCCAAGCGAGTGAGAGTCGAGGGAGAAGAAAAAAAAAAGAGAGAGTAGAAGAAAATTTGAATTAGTTTTTCAAAGTGGTTTTGCTACGATCTAGGGGATTTTGCAGTTAGAATTAGTGTGGTTCCGGTAAAGACCTTCACGAAGATGCATGTTTCATTAATGTCTCGTTAGCTTTAACATTAGTTCGGTCGCGTAGAATGTGTTTTGTAACAATGTGTAGATGGCGTATGTGATTAGTTCGTGCGGAACATTTTTTGTAATTACCCATGTTAGTGATGGATTAGTAGCAGTATTAACAGTTATTTATTAATTCCCGAACATTCTTAGTTGTACACTGTTATTATTTGTACACTATTATTATTTGCGAACTGCTATTATTTCTGTGATGTTTTTTTGTGCGTTGCTATCATTCCTACACTGTTATTATTCGTATGTTGTTATTATTTCTGCACTGATATCATTTGTACGCTGTTATTGTTTGTGCACTATTATCATTTGCACACCGTTAGTTTTTGTGCACCGTTACTAATTGTATATTGTTATTATTTATGCACGGTTATTGTTTGTGCACTGTTGTTATTTCTACATTGTTAGCATTTGTACGCTATTATTATTTCTGCATTGTTATTATCTGTGCACTATTATTATTTCTGCACTGTTATCATTTGTACACTATTATTATTTCTACACTTTTATCGTTTGTATATTGTTGTTATTTCTAAACTGTTATTATTTGTGCACTATTATTAAAAAAAAGGTAGCTAGAGTTCATTGGTATGTAACATTATCAGAAATAAGTGCATTTCGTTTACTATGGTGGTAGGTACCAAAAGTCGGATATGGAATAATTATACATGTTCAATGGGAAGAGAGTCATACGAAACGAGCCATACGGGATGGACTTCAAAATTGTGAAAGGACCATAATAAGGCTCTTGAGCTTAAGGAGATGGGTCTCCCTGATCTCAGGAGGTGCGTGCGGAGTGCATTTACAGTGAGGTTGCCAGGAAGAAGCTCATCATCGAGGCGGTGATAGCCACGGTGGTTGGATTTTTGAGGAAGTGTTTCTGGGAGTTGAAGAAGGTGGATGGCAACGTCGTCTGGCAGCGGTATATGGAGATTGCTAGCAATCTAGTTGCGGCAATATACGAAAGGCCAATGGTGTATGTGCAGTTTGTGGAGGGGAGGAGGCGTTGTATTGCTAGGGATGGTGGCGGCAAAGTAGAACCTGTTGGTGCTGTGGTGCAGCGAAAGATGGTGCCAATCGGGATGATGGATTGCTGTCTAGGTTGACTCTTAATTTTCATCCAATAGAAGGTGTAGAGAGATAGTGGGCAGCGCATATTGACTACCATGAATATTTGAAAGGGTTGTTGGATGCAAGCCATTCCGGTGAGGAGGATGTCAATAAAGCCAGCAGTGGAGGCAAGGCTGGTGTAGGTGGAGGTGGGGGCGGTGCATCTAACGGTATTATGTGCATAGATGTTGAGTATGTCTTCTCAAAATTGGATGCTATTGTCTTGGCCACCCTAGTTCTATCATCTAAAGGTGGGTCCGAATAGTCCTTCGATAATGACACTCTTGTCGAAGGACAATGCTTCCCAAATAAGGGTGCCACGCAATAAGCCATTGCAAGATATGTCGTCCACATAAGCCACATGTATCAGATCCACAGGTCGAACTCCAATACGTATGTGGTGAAGTGTCTGGACAGCTCTTGTCCTAGGAAGGTTCATGCGTAGAGATTCATAGGCAGAGCAATGGACTTCTAGATAACGGTGGTCATGGAGCACACCTGTGAGCTTGCAGAGCCACTGCACAGGCACCACAATATGACCTCATCATTCATCGCCAGGCTGATAAGTCACCTTGTAGTTGCGATGTCACATATTTGTTGAAGTTGTTGATGGCCAATATTGTGAACCTGGTTGGTTTTCCAGTGAGCTATGGTAAGGAGTAGCGGGCAAGGAGGAAGGTCATACATGGTATGTACGCCTACATGCCATAAATGCTACATAAGATTGTCTAAGTCAATCCTGGGACATATGTAAGCAAGATGGAGAGGGTGCATCTTAAGAAGGACCCAAATTATTTCATCCTTGACCGAGTGTTCTAGTGGTTTCGGCAGGCGATCGAGGGTTCCAAGTACTACCGTCCAGTGCTTACAATGGATGGCACGTTCCTCTTCGGCCAATACAAGTGCACAGTCTTGATGGCGGTGGCCGCTAACGCAAATGACCAGCTACTCCTAGTAACATATGCAATTATGGAGACCGATAACACCGATAGCTGGCTGTGATTTCTGACCAATATGAAGCAAGCAATAGTCTAAGACTGGCCTAATGTCTGCCTTATCATGGACCGCAATGACGGGCTACTATCGGTGCGGACTACCATGCAACAAGGGACTCAACCACCCTTCTAATGGAACGACGTGAGATCCCGTTGGTGCATGAGGTATTTGGCAATGAACTTTTACACCCATTTTCGCAATAAGGAGTTGATAAAAAAATTCAAGAAACTGTGCATGCAGAAGCAGAGGCACAATTTAACATAATATGGTGTGAGCTTGATGAGGAGATCTCCAGGCATGTGAGGGAGTCGTAGGGAGTAGAACCAGTTGCAGGTCAAGCTACTCCTGTAGCAACTGGTGAGTTTACCCAATGGATCAACTTGCATGCCCCGAATATGGAGAAATGATCTCTGCTTCACAATACAGATGGTATGAGGTACGTGATTATGACGATTAACATATCGGAGGTGTACAATGGTGTGTTGAAGAGTGTGTGCTTTCTTCCGATCACCACAATAGTAGATGAGAGTTGGAATTGTTGGATCAGAAATGGCGACAGAGGGGGGGGTGAATGGAGCCCTTTTAAAAATTTTCCAAGTATCCAAACAACCCTACTTCTCCAATAGCCACTAAGCTATGAAGTCTTGGGTTGAAAAGCTTACTGGAAGGCCAACCCTAGTCGAAAGCTTACCCGAACCGACAAAAGAAAGCAAATAGTGAATACTTTGGGGAGACAGCGGAAGGACTCGCAAAGCCAGATTTCCGAGTAACTGAGACCCTCTGATCTTTTGGTCCTCAAACTTGGGGCACTGACAGAATCCAACCTCTGGAAGAGAAATTTCCAAGAAAATCCAAAGTCTTTGCTATGGTCAGCTAGAGCGACATGGTCGAATTCGAAACAGAGGACTTGAGGCGCACGACCATTCAGCAAACATAACTTCTCTGATTCGACTCCTGCTCTCGGGAATGAACTTGCCAAGTGGTCTTGAGACAGATTCCCAGTTCTAAGCAAATCGAAGCACACCAAAACGAATGCAGACTCACGAAGAAGAGAAAAGAGAAAATGATAGCATGAAGAATAAGCTCTCAAAACAGATCGCAAACAAAACAATCACAACATCTCATAACGACAGAAATCAACTAGAGGAAGAGAGATGAATGATTGATCATGGAGGTTTCTACAGCCACTCCATCGGAGGTACAAGAGCAACCATGCTCTACCCAGAGACAACTCACACAAATAGAAACGAAAAATCCAGAGTGACTCGGGAACAACCTCGCCGAGCACCCGAGCTCTACCCTCTCTATTTATACCCTTCTGCTACCAGGGGGGAACTCGTAAACCCCACCTAACACCGGGTTTTACCACTCGCTTTACCCACTAGCAAAAACAAGCTTCCAGTGCTTTACCCGTTAAACCCAACGGCTCCACTGCTTTGCCCGTTAGCGCCAACAACTCCTGCGCATTGGCAGAGACACAGCTTCCCTTTGCAGCTTTCTGCATTTCTCTAAAATGCCACTCTGCTGCCTTCCCGGAAGCTTCCTCCTGTCTTGCTGCTCAAGTCTTGCAACCACCTCGCAGACCTCGTCGTCTTCGGCATCTCCCGGCCGCTCTTGACCTCAGCACCACGCGTGCTTAGTCTCGGCCCTCCATGCCTTGCCACGACTAGTCTCAAAGTCCTGCAAGACATGCCAGACAAGCAAACATACATAACACTGCACAAAACATTGTGTACCGACATCCTCAGAGGAGAACAAAGCTTAAACCATACTCTTACCACGTCGTACCTGCAAACGATCAGTCGAAACCATAAAATAATGATTGCACACGACATACGACCACTATCACAAGTCCTACGACCACATTTCAGGTTTTACGATCAGCCCAGAACACCATACGACCAAATCCAAAAGGCTACAACCATCGCTAACCCATGCTACGACCACGTTCAAGTCTCTCGGGCGCTTCCGATCGCATCCGACCAAGTCCGAGGCCGTTCGACTGCACGCTAGACAACCACGACCACTTCTGACGGGTTACGACTACGTCCGACCGGCTACGACCACAACCGACCGCATACACCTGCAACTGCGCGTGATCTGACCACGTTCGACTGCCTCCCAACGTGGTCGAATTCCCAACGTGGTCATACGCCTGAGCACCGACCACCGTCTGCAGACTAAGGCCAACATGGTCGTAAGCTCTTCTGACTACGAACCTCGGCCAACGTGGTCGAAAATTTTCCTGATGACCTACGACCACACTCAAAATGATCGTAAACAGTGCGCATGGCTTTCGACCATGACCATCGTGGTCGTAAACCCTTCCGACCACTTGTTCAATTCTTCTACCCAGTTTTGACCGCGACCAACATAGTCGTACAAGCTTCACTGTGGTCGTTCCGCCTCCCGATAGACTACAACCTCAACCAAGAAGAGAAAGAAAAGGTTTTACTGGTTCCGGTTGCTGGCAAAGAGGTCGTATGGAGCATTGCTAACATCCGACAACGGTCAGTGCAGTCGTATGAACTTCGGCTGACTCTCGATACTGCATAACGTGGTCGTAGACATCCCGGCTGGGTTCCGACCGCTGGCAAAGTGGTCGTACGAGTCATTTCGACCATGGCCAAGCTACGACTATGCAGTAAACGACCAAGACAAACTTAAAACTCCCAGAGACACAGTCAATTACTCATCACAAACATGGGGTTTTCTCCACATGGTCTCTCAATCTCCCCCTTGATGAGTATATTGACAAACCCAGAAAAAGCATGAAGATGAGTTTGAGTTTGAAGAAACCAACATGGTCCAAAGAAAGAAAATGAAACTAATGACCATGTCGACAGAAGGAACACAAGAGCAACTCCTGAAAGAGCAAATTGTTTTCCAAAACTCTAAAAAGCCCCCAAAAGACTTTTTCTCCTCTATTCTCCCCCTTTTGGCAGTAAACACAGCAAGATGCAAAAGAGAGAATATGACATGTCAATGGATGAAAATGGCTGAAGTTTGTTTATTCTAAGCATTTAAAGCCATGAGAATTATCCATAATGACTAGAACGAATTACACCAAGCCATAACTCAACAAAACGCTATCTAGATCATGACGACATATATATAAGCCAGCTAGAGCACATAGATGACAATATGAAAAAGTAGTATATTATGTGAGCATGTCAAGTCATCAAGAAGCAAAGTCTAGCTAGAGATATCCAAGGATGATGCAGGCCATGTCAATAAGCTAAGCGGAAACAAGAAGCTAGCGTTGAGTCAATTAGAGTGCTACAAGCTCAAGAGTTTATCATTTGTTTAAGCACTTTTCATTTTTAGATGATTAAGCAAATTTTACCCAATTGACACATTTTCTTTTAAAGCTTATGGCTGTTTCCAACCAGAAATTTTGTCATGTGCTAGATCTCAAGCCTTATGCGACTACTCCAAGCGAGAAGCTTAAGAAGATAGTCTAGGTCATCCAAAGCTCCCCTGAGTTCATGTCTAGTGCAATGGCAAGCCGTCTCATGAGAAAGAATTGGTGAAATCAGTTTTTTTGCACATAAAAAGAGATCTTTTTGCTTTTAACCGGTTGTGCTAACTCATGACGTATCAAGATACTAAAATAGCTCAATCTAAGACTCACCCTAGATTCAAGACTCAACTCAACCTATTTGACATGGCATGAATCATACAAGGATAGCTAAAGATAGACTAAACTCAAATGCTAGTATGACAAGTTTTTAATTCAAGTTGAGCAATTTTTAATTAACTTATCATGGCAGAAGCTAGTCTACACATATAAAGTCATGATAAATCTAGCAAATAAGCACAAGTCATGGCAAGGTGTAAAGCATTGTAAACATGTCATAGCAGGATAATAATCAAGGCTCAATGTAGTTATATTACAATGCAGAATGCTAGAAATGCAGAAAATCCAGCTCCCCCTCAACATTAGATGCAACTTTTAGTTCAAGTTAAATTATGTCAATATTAAGCTCCAGAAGCTCCCAAAAGAACTCCCCTGAACCAAAGCGATAAATTCAAGAAGCTGGCAAGAACATCAGAAAGGGCAGTCCTTAAAGCATAGCTAAGAAATAGAGGATACTAAGGCTCAGACTGACTCTCATCTACCCCATATGACACTAGGACTATTAGACCGGTAATCTACCTCACTAGGGAGCAAACACGTACCCTGTCTACCTAAGGGTGGCCCGACCCTTGCTAGAACCTAAAAGCAGTGAGTGAGCTTGACCTAGTGAGAGAAGAGAAGCGGCTAATAGAGCAGGGTCCTAGGTCACAAGATGAGAGGAAATCATCTAAGCAACTAGACTAGAGAAGCACTCTAACCTATGCTAGAAGGACTAACCCAATGCACCCCGAATGCAATGCAATCAGAAGGAAGTAAGAGCATAATTAATATAATAGGGCAGTACAGCACAAAGCTCCCCCTCACTACAGCCCATAAGGACAAACCACCCCAAGCTCTCCTCGCAGGGCTGAAAACCTCGAGCTATCCAATGGCTTGGTGAAGATATCAGCCAACTGGTGGTCACTCTCCACAAACTGAAGCACTATATCACCCTTCTCTACATGGTCTCTAAGGAAGTTGTTGTGGTTACAGACCAAATAGAGAGAGATGTGGTAGTGGAGAGTTGGGAGAGTGTGATCGGTAATGGCCTGTGTCCTCCCCCATGGCCTGTATTCCATATACACACACACATGGGGGTGCTTTTACAATTATACCCTTACGTCTGAGTATCCCCTTCAGGGCACTTATGTCATTACACATGGCCTATTCTGGGCTTTATAACCTTCTATCAGGCCTGCTGGGTTTAGGTGGGGGCCACCCCTACAACAGGAGCCTCTCATGGTGAAGGGCTTCACAGGGCCAAAGCCATGTTGCCGAGTCCTTTGGTCCCCTCTGTCCCTGCGGCCTGTGAACTTTTCCGAACTTGACCGAAGACTGAGGCGGTAGCCGAACCCGACGCCTTGATTGGTGCTTAAGGTGGACGTGCGCGCGCTCCGTCCCCTACCCTTCGAACGGGTGGCAGCGGAGCTGGCGCCTAGTCGAGGTAGACGCGCGCGATCTTTGAAGCCGAAGCCACGGCTGGAGCCTGCCGCGGTAGAGGCTCAGCGGTGGTTTGAGTTGCAACCTCACACTGCGAACATCGCCACACATGCGGTGATTGTGATCTGACGACGCGATCATGCGCTGTAAAGGTTCCTGGAATTGCGCCGGCCCCCGGTTTACCAGGGCTTGGTTGTTGTACCATGCGGCTCGCCTTGGTGCGTGTAGGGTACGTGGCGGTTTGCTACTGGTGCTCGGCGGGATGTGAACGGTTGCGTGATCGCGGCCGCTCGCCTCTTCCCTAGGGAAGGGGGACACGGGGCAGGCGCGGAATGGCGCGGCTTCGATGCTATTGTGATCCCACGGTCCATTAGTGCGCTTTTAATGACAGCTGGAGGCGTGTCGACGCCTGGGCTCGTGTGCTCCAGCTATCTCGTGCGGGGGTTGGCACACGGCGGGAGGCCACTGGAGCATCGTGCTCTGACGGTCCTTACCGCTGTGGTCGCGCCCCCTCATCTTTGGTTGTGGGGGATTGTGCGGGACGGGCCGTTGTATAATTTTGGTCACGTCCGGTACGCGAACCGTCGCGACGCTTCGGCATCGGGGCGAGGTGACTTGAAATAGCCCTCGGAACCGCACCCCTGCAGTTCAACACCCTCTTCTTGCTTGCATCGCCTTCCATACTCCCGTAGTAATCTCGCCGCCATATCCCTTTCGCGAGAGGCTATGGCATCTGGTGGCAAGCGTGGCCAAGCGGCTAGCGCCAGCGGCATTCACCGGCGATCATCACCGCTAAAGGTGAAGTACTCGCTCAGCGAACGCGACCCGGCGACGGCGGACAAGTGTTGGCTGGCGGCGGAGAAGGAAGGCGCGTTCTCCGGCGAGCTGGGCCCGTCGCTCGTGACCAAGAAGACAATTCAAGCGCTTCTGCGCGCGGGGAAGCTGTCTGAGCGCCAGGCGGTATGAATGCCTGCCGCCGATGAGACAGAACCGCGCCCCGAGAGGTCGGAGGCGCTCGTATTCGTTGCCTTTTTCGACGCGGGGCTCCGCATCCCGGCGGTGGCGATCATGGGCGACGTGCTGCGGACCTTCGGGCTGGAGCTGGCGCAACTGACTCCGAACGCCGTGGCCCGGCTCACGGTGTACAGTTGGGCCTTGCGCTCGGGAGCGTGCTGGCCTAGTGCTTCGTTGTTCGCCTACCTGCACGAGACACGATGCCAGCGCAAGGATCGGAAGGACGGGACGCTGTCGAGCTTCGGCAGCGTCACCTTTATTCTTCGGTCAACCTGCAGCAAGGTCTTCCCTGCGAACTCCACTCGCGGGAAGTGGGAGTCTCAGTGGATGAAGCGGTGGTTCTACCACCGCGTGGAGAGCAGGAGCGGCCTTGAGTGCACGGGCCGGCCGATCGCGTTCAAGACCTCGCCCGGCCGAACGCTCGACGACGAGGACAGGCGGAGGGCCCAGCGGCTCGTAGGCGTGGCCGCCCGTTTTAACATGCGCGACCTCGCCGAGGAGTACGTGATGTACGGCGTGGCGCCGCTCGCCAGTGACTGGCGCCTTGCCGCCGAGAAGCGTCGAGACGACAATGTTTCGCCCTAGGTCTGCTCACTGCCGGCACCCTCCGGTCTTCGTAAGCCTCGACCGTATCTCCCCTTTACTCATGCGAAACGCGTTATAGGTTGATCTTATCTCCTGCCTTGCTTGTAGGGGTTCGCTTGGAGGATGCAGAGCAGGCCGCGCGCGTATTCCTAGGGTCGTATACCGGCAGAGAGCACGAGCAGCGCGCGTCTGCTACCGCCGAGGCGGGGCTGGGGCGGATAAACCGTGTGTGCGAGGCCCTGGCCCTTGCCGTGCCGGAGCGTGCTGAGCCAGCCTCGCCACATCAAGACGACGGCGCGACGAGGAGGAAGGCGCCGTCTCGCAAGAGGGGTCGAGGTGGGGCGTCTGCCGTGCTTGGTGTAGCAGCTGCCAGTGCCGCCGCTAGCGCTCCCGATGGTACGGCAGACGCCGAGTTGGATTCGGCGAGGTACGCCGAGTCCGGCTTGGATGGCGCAGACGCCGGGGGCGACGGATCTTCGGCGGGTGCCCTGGACGGCGGGCTCGCCACGAGCAGCCGAAGAGGAGAAGTCTCGTCACCCGTGGCGGTCGTCGAGACAGGATCCAAGGGGACCGGTTGTGCTGGGGCGGTGCCTTCGGTCGTGGCCGCCATAATGTCGGAGTCGTCCTCCTGGGAGCGCGCGGAGCTGGGTCTTCACCAGCAGCAACGGCTGGAACCGGGGTGCCCCACACAGAGGTTGCCACGGCGGGAGCTTCGCCCCCGGGTGCTGCAGTCGCTGGAGCCTCTCCGGTGGCGGCTGCTGGAGCAGCGTCGTCGCCCCTTGCTCCGGCTAAGCGGCCGTGTCTGCGGCCGGAGCTCCATCAGACGTCGAGGCGATTCGTCGTAGCGACGGGTATCGGGAGCTTGTGGGACTCCGACGCATATGCCGAGGTTCCCGCGGCGCGCGCTTCCTCTGCCCTCCAGGACGTGCTGTCCGCCGTGCAGGAACGGTCGGCGCTGGCCCTTAACGCGGCGGCTTCTGTTCTTGGCGGGACCGCGCCTTCTGCGGGCACTTGCGCCACCGTCAGGGGGGCGGGCCCCCGGAGCCCTCCTTCCGCTACTGAAGGTAAGGTGGTTTGGCTTCCCTGGTGCTTTCGTTGCATCTTGCGGCGCTCACCTGCGTCCCTGTCTGTAGCGCCACTTATTCCGGAGGAGGAGCCTTTGCCGGGACATGGAGGTCCTGGCGCCGGCGGCACGAACGTCGTTCGCCCGAGTCCCGCGGACTTCGTTCCTCCGTCTGAGACGCTGAGGGCGTGGCATGGGATTGTGGATGACGCGGCCGCCAGCGTCAGCCAGCAGGCGCTTCACACCTACGGGGTGGAGCGTCTCGGGAATGCCTTCGAGGTGTCGGGGGTGAGGGTAAGTACCTACTTATGCGACAATGCTTGGCCATGCTGAGCTTGCTAAGTCGTTTTGCCCTGCAGACACTGGTGCTGGGGCAAGCCCTGCAAACGGCCTATGTTCATGCGCAAAGGGCTCTCGAAGATAGGCTGTGGGTCGCCGAGGAGGAGCTACGCGAAGCCACGGGGGCCCGTTCCGCCCAGGATGCCCGTATCCGTCAGCTGGAAGCGGAGTGCGCTGCGGTGAAGGCGCACGCCGAGGGACTTGCCGCTTCGGCGCGGGAGTCGGCCGTGGAGGTGATGCGGCGGGAGTTCGCGGCGGAGCGAGACGGCCTTCTACAACAAGTCGCCTCGCTAGAAAAGGAAAAAGGCGAACTCGCCTTAACTCTAGCGGAGCGCGACCGGACGCTTGGCGAGGCTTCGGTGGTTGCATGGGATGCCATGTAGGCGCTGGAAAGCCACCTCCAAGGGCTTGTGGCCAAAGTGCCGGACCACGTCTTCGGCCCGGAGGAGCTGTTGCGGACCCTTCGGTGGATCAAAGATGCCGCCGATGCTGCGCGTGGTGCCGCGACGAACTTCGGCGACCACTGTGCCTACGTGGCGTCTTGTATGGTGTGCGTGCTCCTACGGTACCGTGGTTGCACGCACATCGCCGGGCTGGAGGACCCCCAGCTGGAGATGCCCGGCGGGGCTGAAGTAATGTCCGGCGCCGTCCGCGCCGTTCGTCGTGCCGTAAAGCACTTCTACGAGCGGATCTGGGACTACACTGGAGTGGCCACCGCACAAGTCTAGCTCCGGAAGTCCCTTTACGGGGAGGGGAGCCTCGGCCAATTTTTGGACGGGGTCCCCCGACGCGACGAGGATGGCGGTGGGACCTCCGAAGGCGCCGAGGATTCACAGGTGCGACGCCGGGCTGGCTAGGTGTAGGCGTGCGTTGTAATGTTCGCCCCTTTTTGTGAATGGAATGCGCGCTTGTTCTACTAACTGACCATTTGACCTGTGCCCCGGGCAGCTTCCTTGCTGGGGACGACTGCTTGCGTCCGGCCTTGCAACCCGGCGGCGCCTTCGACGCTGGCAAAGGGCCGAGGAGGCGCTGAACTTTTGGGCGGGCCGACGCTCTTCAGGCGAGGTCCCGGCCTTAGCGCGTGTTAAGGACGAGCCCGCCGGATAATGGCTTAGAGCGGCAGATATGCTGGCGGGCCTTTGTACTTGTAAAATTTTCCCGATGTATACATCTGGCAATTAGGATATACGCTGCGCATTGTGCCTCGGGCAGTCTCCACATTCGAAGTATGCCGTTGACAGTAGTTGCGCGGGGCCCCGCCTGCCTAGCCGAAGTGGGCGCGCAAGCACTCCCGGGGCCTTGTTCCTCGACAGAGGCGAACCTCGACGCTATGACCTGTTTAGGGGCCGTAGACTGGCGCGCGCGAAGGCGGACCTCCGTACTACGACCTGTTTAGAGTCCGTAGACTGGCGCGTGCGAAGGCGGACCTCCGCACTACGACCTGTTTAGAGTCCGTAGACTGGCGCGTGCGAAGGCGGACCTCCGCACTACGACCTGTTTAGAGTCCGTAGACTGGCGCGTGCGAAGGCGGACCTCCGCACTACGACCTGTTTAGGGTCCGTAGACTGGCGCGTGCGAAGGCGGACCTCCGCACTACGACCTGTTTAGGGTCCGTAGACTGGCGCGTGCGAAGGCGGACCTCCGCACTACGACCTGTTTAGGGTCCGTAGACTGGCGCGTGCGAAGGCGGACCTCCGCACTACGACCTGTTTAGGGTCCGTAGACTGGCACGTGCGAAGGCGGACCTCCGCACTCCCTACCCCGAGGTGGGGGTAGCCTCTGGTGTACCATGTACCCCGCGCGCACTCCGTCGCTGGGGTCAGCCTCTGGCGCTGCGTCGGTATTCCTTGAAGCTCTCGGAGGTGGCCTCCATGGTGCGCCTTGCGTACACGTCCTGTGGTGTGCGAAGGCGAGCTTCGACGCGCTGGGGAGGTGCACGAGCGATAGCCACGCAAGGTTCGCGCCGCGTTTGCGTTTTGCCCAGCGCACAGGGACAGCATTCGCGTCTTAGTTATACTCCGTAGAGTACGCACAGGGACGAAGTCCCTGGCGTGCGCAGGGTTCGCGTCTTGTTTATACTCAGTAGAGTGCGCAGGGAGAACATCCGCGTCTTGTTTATACTCCGTAGAGTGCGCAGGGAGAACATCCGCGCCTTATTTATACTCCGTAGGGTACGCACAGGGACGAAGTCCCTAGCGTGCGCGGGGTTCGCGTCTTGTTTATACTCAGTAGAGTGCGCAGGGAGAACATCCGCGTCTTATTTATACTCCGTAGAGTGCGTGCAGAGGCGTCCCCCCACACGTCTTTGTTTATACTCATGCCCGTGTCTTTAACGGAGAGTGCACACGCGAACGTGTGTCTTCGGTTTATACTCATACCCGTATCTTTGACGGAGAGTGGACACGCGGACGTGCGTCTTCGGTTTATACTCATACCCGTACCCCTGGATACGGAGAGTGCACACGCGAACGTGCGTCTTCGGTTTATACTCATACCCGTACCCCTGGCTACGGAGAGTGCACACGCGAATGTGCGTCTTCAGTTTATACTCATACCCGTACCCCTGGCTACGGAGAGTGCACACACGAACGTGCGTCTTCGGTTTATACTCATACCCGTACCCCTGGCTACGGAGAGTGCACACGCGAACGTGCGTCTTCGGTTTATACTCATACCCGTACCCCTGGCTACGGAGAGTGCACACGCGAACGTGCGTCTTCGGTTTATACTCATACCCGTACCCCTGGCTACGGAGAGTGCACACGCGAGCGTGCGTCTTCGGTTTATACTCATACCCGTACCCCTGGCTACGGAGAGTGCACACGCGAGCGTGCGTCTTCGGTTTATACTCATACCTGTACCCCTGGCTACGGAGAGTGCACACGTGAACGTGCGTCTTTGGTTTGTACTCCGGGAGGACGTGCATAGGCGAAGCCTCCGCACGCTCTCACCGCGCATTTTTGCATAATGATAATAGGTTGGCGACAAACGGAACTTTATTACATTCCCATTTGCGCGGGTGAGCGATTACATATAGCGGAGGTACTAACCGTTTGTGTTCGGCGCGGCCGGAGCCTCTAGTAGGGGTACTATCTGTAAGGCTTGCCAAGCCGTCCCCGGATGACGCCGTGGGTCCCCGCTCTGCGGTGCCGACCCTAAGTACGCCGCTGATCGCCGCGACGGGGATATCTAGTGCCATGCTCGATGCGCCGGGCCATGTCCTGGTCGCCATGAACGGTAATGATGGCCCGCGGCCCCGGGAGCTTCATGCATAAATAGCTGTGATGCGGTACCGCCCCGAAGGAGTTAAGGATTGGACGCCCCAGTATGGCGTTGTAAGGGTATGGGAGATCAACGACGTCGAATGTGGCATCTTCGACCCTTGCATTGTCGCCCTGGCCGAAGGAGACCTGAAGGCATATTTGGCCAAGTGCCCGTAAAGGTTGTCCTCCGAATCCTTGCAGCGGGACTCCCGACAAGCCGAGGCGGCTTCAAGGAATCCCCATCTGGTCGAAGGCTGCCGCGAACAGGATGTTCGCGGAGCTGCCACCGTCAACGAGGGCACGTCCCACGTCGCATCCCGCTATAACGACCCGGACGACCAGGGGGTCATGGTGAGGAAGCTCCACACCTTGGGCGTCGGCGGGTGTGAACGTGAGCTTGTGCTGTGCCCAGTCCGGCGGTGTCTGAGCTGGGTACGCCGCCACGTGATGCAGCCTCCGTACGTAGGCGTTCTGCTGCCGTGCCGAGGCGAACCCCAGTGAGGAGCCCCCGGAGATGACGTTGATAACCCTGTGGTGGGCGGCCTCCGGGGCCTGCAGTTGCAGGAGACCCCCCCGAGGCTGCTGCACATGGGCCTGAATCCGCAAAGGCCCCTCGTGGGGCTGCGTCCCTTGTACTTGGATGTGCGTGGGGGCTTCGTATGGGTGCTGTACGTGGGCCACCACGGGCGAGCGTGCCTCCAGGTTCCTGTCCCGGGTGACGCTCTGGCGGAGCGCCGCGATAGAGGTGCACGTGCGCGTGTCGTGGGTGCCGCGATCGTGGACTACGCACCACAGCCCTTGGTGCTGGTCGTCGTAATCTCCACGGTCTCTGTCGTCGCGGCCCCAGCCGCGGCCGCGCCCCCGACCGCCACGACCCGCGGGAGCGCTATCTTCAGAACCGCCTTCGATATCGAGGACGTACCGGCCTCGCCGTGACTTCTGCTGGCCGCGCTTGGGCCCATCGGATGACTCCTTGTGCGGGGTGTCCTTGCGCTCAGGCGCATCCTTGGACGACTCCTTACGTTTTCCCTTCGAAGAACCGTCCTTCGGCGGATCTTCGGTTTTCGCCGAGGCATTGGCCTGGTTGGTGTCGGAGTCATCACCTTGTCGTCGCCGCGCGTCTTCTTCCGCCCTGGCGTATTCCTCCATTTTGTCGAAGAGCTTCGTCACTGTCTTACTTGGCTTCCGTGCGTTGTACTCGGCCATCGGGCCCGGGCGAAGGCCCTGTATGGCCGCATTGACAACGGTGGTTTCGTTAACGTCTTTGACTTGACAGTGTATCTTCACGAAGCGTTTGAAGTAGTCCCTGAGCTTCTCCGAGGGTTTCTGCTTCACGGCGAAGAGTTGGTCCGCGTCGACCCACTCAACATAGTTTCCTTGGAAGTTGTTGTGAATGCGGTTGCGGATCTGCTCCCACGCGTAGATGGAGTTTGGCTCTATGGTAAAGAGCCAGGAAAGCGCCACTCCCTGAAATGCGAGGGGGAGTCCCTTCGCCTTTGTGGTGTTGTCTCCACCCGCGGCCTCGATTGCGGTTTCGTAGACACGCACGAACTCGCGGGGATCCGTGTCTCCTTTGTAGGGCTCGATGACGCTGGGGTATTTGAAGTCTTCGGGCCACGCCGCATGCTGTAGTCCTACCGAAAGCGGGGACTCTGGATCGACGCGTCGCAGCGGCACACGGCTGGATGTGGGGGCGTCGCGGCTGTCTGCCCTTTCCGGCGTGGGCTCCGGCGCGGCTACTGGTGCAGCCTGTTGGCTCCGAACCTCTTGCAAGTTTCGGACAGCCCCGCGAAGATCCCCCAGCTCCTGCTGGAACGCTTTGAGGGCCGCCAGCAGGGTGCTTTCCACCGGCGACGCGGGCGGGGCCGCCGGCGCATCCAGCGGGCGAATCGGCACGGGTACGATCGCGTCGCGAGCTCCCGACCTGCCGGTCGCTCCGTTGTGGCTACCTCCCACCGCCCTGTCCGCGCTACCTGCGAGCGTTGCGGCGAGGTTGGCCGCTGTCGCGTCGGTAACGGGGTCGGTCGTCGCAGCGCCAGTAGCGGGGTCGGTCGTCGCAGCGCCAGTAGCGGGGTTGGTCGTCGCAGCGGCAGTGGCGGGGTCGGTCGTCGTAGTGCCAGTAGCGGGGTTGGTCGTCGCAGCGGCAGTGGCGGGGTCGGTCGTCGCAGCGCCAGTAGCGGGGTTGGTCGTCGCAGCGGCAGTGGCGGGGTCGGTCGTCGCAGCGCCAGTAGCGGGGTCGGTCGTCGCAGCGCCAGTGTCGAGGTTGGCCGCTGTCGCGTCGGTAACGGGGTCGGTCGTCGCAGCGCCAATAGCGGGGTTGGTCGTCGCAGCGGCAGTGGCGGGGTCGGTCGTCGCAGCGCCAGTAGCGGGGTTGGTCGTCGCAGCGGCAGTGGCGGGGTCGGTCGTCGCAGCGCCAGTGGCGGGGTCGGTCGTCGCAGCGCTAGTGGCGGGGTTGGTCATCGCAGCGCGAGCGTCGATGTCCTCGACCACCGCGCCTGCATCATCACTCGCGCCCGCAACAGCCGATGCCGAAGCCCTGGTACCCATGCGACGCTCCGACCCAGCCGCCTTTTTCCCCTTCGCCGCTGTTGACGAAGCTTTTTTCGGTGCCATCCTTCTTCGGATCTCAGGCTTGCTCCTGTCCTCCCCACGGACGGCGCCAACTGTTGTGGTTATAGACCAAACAGAGAGAGATGTGGTAGTGGAGAGTTGGGAGAGTGTGATCGGTAATGGCCTGGGTCCTCCCCCATGGCCTGTATTCCATATATATACACACACACATGGGGGTGCTTTTACAATTATACCCTTACATCTGAGTATCCCCTTCAGGGGCACTTATGTCATTACACATGGCCTATTCTGGGCTTTATAACCTTCTATCAGGCCTGCTGGGTTTAGGTGGGGGCCACCCCTACAACAGAAGTGATAGCGAATATCAATATGCTTGGTCCGAGAGTGCTGCACTGGGTTCTTAGCAATGTTAATCGCAGAAGTGTTATCACAAAAGAGTGGAACACTATCGATAACCAACCCAAAGTCCCGCAGGGTCGAGACCATCCAAAGCACCTGGCTACAGCAACTGGCTGCAGCAACGTACTCGGCCTCTCCGGTGAACTGTGCAACACCGGACTGCTTCTTAGAAGACCAAGAGACAAGAGAAGTGCCAATGAATTGGCAGGTGCCAGAAGTGCTCTTCCTATCTATCCTACAGTCAGCAAAGTCTACATCCGAGAAGGCTCTTAAGGAAAGACAGGAAGAAGAAGAGTATCAGATACCATAGTCAATGGTAGCTCGAAGGTACCGAAGAATGCGTTTCACCACCTGGCGGTGAGATACGCGAGGAGAAGCCTGAAACCGAGCACAAAGACACACAGAGAAGTGTATGTCCGGTCTCGAGGCAGTGAGGTACAAGAGGGAGCCGATCATACTCCTATACTCCTTCTGATCAACTGGCTTGCCATCCTCATCTGGGTTGAGTGAAGCTGATGTAGCCATCGGAGTGGACACCGGCTTACCATCACTCATATCGAAGCGCTTCAGGAGGTCTCGAGTGTACTTGCCTTGATGCAAGAAAGTACCCTCCCGAGTCTGCTTGATTTGGAAGCCAAGGAAGAAGCTTAACTCACCCATCATGCTCATCTCAAACTCCGAGCTCACGACATCGGAAAACTGTGAAACGAGAGCATGCGAGGAGCTCCCAAAGATAATGTCATCCACATAAATCTGGACGAGCAAAAGATCAGTGCCATGCCGGTGGATGAACAAGGTCTTGTCTACTTTACCCATCTCAAAACCATGACTCAACAAGTAGGACTTAAGCCTCTCATACCAAGCTCTAGGGGCCTGCTTAAGTCCATACAAAGTTTTGGAAAGCTTGAAGACATGGTTTAGATATTTGGGGTTTTCGAAACCTGGAGGCTGACTCACATAGACTTCTTCCTCAATGAAGCCATTGAGGAATGCACTCTTGACATCCATCTAGTAGAGCTTGAAACCCTTAGAAGCTACAAAGGTAAGCAGGATTCTAATGGCCTCAAGTCTAGCTACAGGGGCAAAGGTCTCCTCGAAATCCAGACCCTCAACCTGGGAGAAGCCCTGAGCTACCAGTCTAGCCTTGTTTCAAAAAACCACTCCATCCTCGCTCTGCTTGTTCTTGAACACCCACTTAGTCCCAATGACATTGTGACCTTGCAGGGGCTCGACAAGCGACTAGATTTTGTTTCTCTCAAAATTTTCTAGCTCCTCATGCATGGTATTGACCCAAGACTCATCAGAAAGAGCATGACAAATATCCTTGGGCTCAAAGGAGGCAACAAAAGCAGAATGGAGACAGAATTGAGATATGCCAGATTTTGAACGAGTGACTCGCTCAAACAGGTCTCCAATAATCTGCTCAGAAGGATGGTCTTTTTGAATGTGTCTAGGAGGTCCAGGATGAGATGAAGAAGTGGCCTCTACCTCGTGAGCTGACGAGGTAGGAACAGAGCCACTAGCTCCAGAAGAAGCAGAAGGCATGGGCTGATCGCCTCGAGGTGCGGTGGAAGAGGGCACCTCGAGGGGTGGATGAGGGACTGGATCAGGTAGACAACCCTCATCTCCATCATTCTCATCATCCACAAAGATGGGCTCGGACTGTTCTAAAGAACCTGAGATATCGGGCCTAGTCCCCGGACTGGCCTCGTCAAAGGTCACCTCACAGGTCTCTACCATTTTACTAGACTCGCAGTTCCAAACCCGATAAGCCCGCGAAGAAGTTGAGTAACCCAGAAAGATACCGTCACAAGAACGTGACTCGAACTTGTCTAGGTTCCCGGACTTCAAAATAAAGCACTTGCAACCAAACACACGAAAATGAGATACACTGGGCTTTCGCCCATATCTCAGCTCATAAGAAGTACGGTGCAAGTGTGCCCTTAGAAATACTCGATTTGAGACATGGCACACGGTGGCTAAGCCTCTGCCCAAAACTTCCGCGGTGTAGAATACTCATCAAGCATCGTCCTGGCCATCTCGACCAAGGTATGGTTCTTTCTCTCCACAACGCCATTTTGCTGTGGGACGTGAGGAGAGGAGAACTGATGCTCTACACCTGTCTCAACACAGAACCTCTCAAAGTAGGAATTCTTGAACTCTGTGCCATTGTCATTGCAGATCGCTCTCAAGGCACCCGGGAGCTCAACAGAAAGCCTACTAAAAAGACCTCGGAAATGTGAAAATGTCTCATCCTTCGAGGCTAAGAAAAACATCCAATAATACCTTGAGAAATCATCGACCACGACAAGAACAAACCACTTCCCTCCTGCTGACTGCACTCGAGCTGGTCCGATAGTGTCCATATGGAGCAGCTGTCCCGGTGCATCGGTCATAGTAACTGTGACCGGAGGATGAGAAGCGGCAACCATATTGCCGTGCCGGCATGGAGCGCAAACTAGATCTTTGACCATCTTGAGTTTCGGCAGACCACGAATGAGATCGTGGCCGCTAACTCGGGTCAAACGGTCAAATCCAATATGACCAAGTCTCCTATGCCAGAAGAAAAGGTCGCGGGACTCAGAAGCAACTAAGCTCCTGAGAGGATCACCAGAAGACTCAGAAAAATCAGCACGAAAGATCCTCCCAAAACGAGAAATCTCACAAACCAGACTACCCGAAGAATCAAGAATTTTACAAGTGTTTTTCTTAAAGCTCACTTTAAAACCGTCATCGGTAAGCTGAGAGACTGAAAGCAAATTATACTGCAGCTTACTAACCAAGGCAACATCTTTCAAAATGAAAGAATCATTAATGCGCACTGTACCTTTGGCGATGACGCGCCCAAATGAAGCGTCTCCGAAGGTGATCGTCTCATCACCTGGAGCACGGGCAAGGGAAGAAAACCAACGGGAGTCTCCGGTCATGTGACATGAACACCCGGAGTCTACGAGCCACACATTTCCCTTCCCTGCCCGGCGAACCTGAGTCAAACAGAGAGTAAAGTCTCAGTACTGGGGTAAATCAAGAGTGATTTTGGCACCCAATACTGAGTAACACGTCGAGCAGATAAAGTAGTCAAGCACGACTGACCTCTATCTACCCTACGCTCTCTGTTAGTCAAAACAGCAGAAGGTCTGTGAGCAAACCTAAAGCTGTTGTTGGGCTTGACTGCTACGAAGGAGCGAGTCAAGTCACCAGCAACATGCTGAACACGCCGCAGGTAGCCATCTCGACGGGGAAAACGAGATCTACCCTCAGGACGGCGGAAGTCACGACCAAGAGTAGCATGAGGACGAAAACCAGAAGACTTAGAAAAACCAAGTCCTCGATGCTGCCCAAATCCATCACCAGAAGCAACCCTAGACTTCGTGCCGGTCTTAGGTGCACTCAGGGTCTGGGGCTGACCCTGAATACGCCTAAGTGCCTCAGCACGGTCTCTACTTGCAATCTTGGCACGTCTGAAGCATCGATCGATCGAGTGTCCATCCTTCTAACAGAAGGTGCAGTGATACTTCACCTTTTGAGAGGTAGAAATAGCACGGGGAGGTTTCGCCTTCTGAGAGGGCGAAGCAGTAGGTGAGATCATCTTACTGTCAGAAATCCCCTGGACAAAGCAAGCTGACTTAAATTTGACTTTCTCGGTCCTGGGCTCAGTCTCGATCACACCTAGTGCTATGGGTCTGAGCACAGCAGGTGGATGCTTCCTCATGTCCTCATAAAAATCGTATCCTAGACCCTGATTAAATCTGCAAATTTTGGATTGGTCTAGAATAAAATTGAGCTTCTTCTTGCCGCCTACAAATCTCTCAAGAGTGTTCATAAGGTACTGACACTCCCGAAATAGGGAGGTGCAAGAAGAGCAGGGGGAAGAAGAGACAGCAGAAGGTAAGGGAGCAGAAGAAGAACCAACAGCAGAGGGAAGAATGGCTTGTGCACGCACAGCCGACTCTGAAGGGACAGTCCTACTGCTAGCCAGTTGGTTCACGTCGCTAAGCGTCTCAACCTTACCCTGGGGCTTCTCCCCCTTCTCCACAATCACAATACAAGCACAATGTGGCTTCTCTAGAAGGTCCTTAGTTAGCTTCACACATTTCTCATCCAATGCAATCAAGTCAGATTTTAGTTTGTTACAATTAATGCATGGTGAGCTAACAGGGTCCTTAGAAGCAAACTGAGTCAACTTCCTATCATGATCAATCATATCTTGAAACTGTTTGGAGACAGCCTCAAGTTCAGCAGTTAACTTAGGACAGTTCAAGCATGAATCAATCGGCTCAAGTAAAGAAGCTTGTAGTTCAGCAATTTTATGATCTGCCCGTTTTAAGTTCATCTTCAAGTTATTGCAATTTTCACAAGACTCGGGCAGATCAAGGAGCATGGCATAAGGTCCTCTAGCAGCAATGTCCTTAACCTCACATGAGGTAGGAGAAGTAGTCTCATCAGTAGTAAGTAGGGTAACAGCCATCCTACTCAACTCTAACTCAGCAAGCAGACTAACATTCTCCCCCTTAAAAATATCAAGCTCGGAGGACACACTATCATGCGAGGTCCTTAGTTTCTCCATGTCACCCAACAGAGCATAGCATGTATCACAATCATCACGGGAGGGAGCAGATGTAAGTGAAGTAAGCTCCCGTGATAGTCTATCTACTTCCTTCTCTAACTCAGTACACCTAGCCCTAGCTCTAGCATGAAAACCACCTAGCTTAATAAAAGCATGATTGAGCTGGTCGTAGGTGGGGCATACCTCGTCCGAGTAGGAGTACAGCTCACTGTCGCTCAGTTCGCCCTCGAGGGCCATGAAGCACATACCGGAGAAGTCGTCGTCGCCATCCTTGGGCTCTTGGTCATCCGTCCCGTCGTTATCGCTCCATCCCTCCATCTCGCTGAGGTCGAGGTCATCGAAAGCGGTGAGGACGCGGTGGAAGAGCTTCTTGGCTTTGCCAAAGTTGCGGAACTTCTTCTTGCCTTGTGCAGGAGCTGGAGGCTTCTTGTTGCGGTTCTTGTCGGTGTAGTCGTTCTTGCCCAAACCGCCGTAGTCGTTCTTGCCTTTCTCCAGTTTGGGGCAATTTGCCCGAATGTGGTTGGGGCCACCACACTCGAAGCAAATCACCGGTCCTCCTCTCTTTCTGTCCCTCCTCCCCTTGTAAGCATGGGAGAATCTTCGAGCAAGGAGGGCCAGCTGCTCATCCACAAGCTGCTCTAACTGATCATCAGTTATGTCATAGAGAGCAGCAAGGGAGAATCCGCAAAGAGAATCAGAAGAAGAGGAACCAGAAGCCAACGTGGGATCAGTGACCAAAGCCATCGACTGTGACTTCGACCTACGAGAGACAACGTCAATCTCGTGAGTCTTGAGGTGCGAGTACAGCGCGTCAAGAGTCAAGGTCGAGAGGTCTGTCGTGTCCTTGATGGTGGTCACTTTCATCTCCCAAACACGCAGATCAAGTGCCGCGAGCATCTGACGAGCGTTGTCCGAGTCGGGGTATGTGAGACCGACTGCTCGGACGTTGCTCAAGATCTTGTGGAAGCGCGCAAAGTACTCATCGAGGGACTCACCAGCAAGCATCTCGAATTTGTTGTATTCTTGCTTGAACTGGTCCTGTTGAACCGTCTTGATCTGGGTGGTGCACTCATGGTATGCGTCGAGGGTCACCCAGATATCGTAGGTGGACGACAGGTGAGAGATGCGATCGAATTCGCTTCTGCTCAAGCCCTAGATAATGATGTTCCTTGCCTTCGCATTTGCCTCAACATCGGGCATGTTCGCCACGTTGATGTTCTCATCGGCAGGAACAACATATCGCACCTTCACCTTCCGCCAGATGGCGTACCCCTGAGCCTGGATGTATGTCTCCATTCGGCTCTTCCAGAAGGGGTAATCGATACCATCGAAAATGGGCGGCTTAGTGGAGTACTTGTCCGTCGCCATGGCTCTTGAGACCGGTTAAGATCTATTGATTAGAGCTAACCTGGCTCTGATACCAATTATTGGATCGGAAATGGCGACAGAGGGGGGTGAATGGAGCCCTTTTAAAAATTTTCCAAGTATCCAAACAACCCTACTTCTCCAATAGTCACTGAGCTATGAAGTCTCGGGTTGAAAAGCTTACTGGAAGGCCAACCCTAGTCGAAAGCTTACCTGAACCGACAAAAGAAAGCAAATAGTGAATACTTTGGGGAGACAGCGGAAGGACTCGCAAAGCCAGATTTCCGAGTAACTGAGACTCTCTGATCTTTTGGTCCTCAAACTTGGGGCACTGACAGAATCCAACCTCTGGAAGAGAAATTTCCAAGAAAATCCAAAGTCTTTGCTATGGTCAGCTAGAGCGACATGGTCGAATTCGAAACAGAGGACTTGAGGCGCACGACCATTCAGCAAACATAACTTCTCTGATTCGACTCCTGCTCTCGGGAATGAACTTGCCAAGTGGTCTTGAGACAGATTCCCAGTTCTAAGCAAATCGACGCACACCAAAACGAATGCAGACTCACGAAGAAGAGAAGAGAGAAAAGGATAGCATGAAGAATAAACTCTCAAAACAGATCGCAAACAAAAACAATCACAACATCTCATAACGACAGAAATCAACTTGAGGAAGAGAGATGAATGATTGATCATGGAGGTTTCTACAGCCACTCCATCGGAGGTACAAGAGCAACCGTGCTCTACCCAGAGACAACTCACACAAATAGAAACGAAAAATCCAGAGTGACTCGGGAACAACCTCGCCGAGCACCCGAGCTCTACCCTCTCTATTTATACCCTTCTGCTACCGGGGGGAACCCGTAAACCCCACCTAACACCGTGTTTTACCACTCGCTTTACCCATTAGCGAAAACAAGCTTCCAGTGCTTTACCTGTTAAACCCAACGGCTCCACTGCTTTGCCCGTTAGCGCCAACAACTCCTGTGCATTGGCCGAGACACAGCTTCCCTTTGCAGCTTTCTGCATTTCTCTAAAATGCCACTCTGCTGCCTTCCCGGAAGCTTCCTCCTGTCTTGCTGCTCAAGTCTTGCAACCACCTCGCAGACCTCGTCGTCTTCGGCATCTCCCGGCCGCTCCTGACCTCAGCACCACCCGTGCTTAGTCTCGGCCCTCCATGCCTCGCCACGACTAGTCTCAAAGTCCTGCAAGACATGCCAGACAAGCAAACATACATAGCACCGCACAAAACATTGTGTACCGACATCCTCAGAGGAGAACAAAGCTTAAACCATACTCTTACCACGTCGTACCTGCAAACGATCAGTTGAAACCATAAAACAATGATTGCACACGACATTCGACCACTATCACAAGTCCTATGACCACATTTTAGGTTTTACGATCAGCCCAGAACACCATACGACCAAATCCAAGAGGCTACGACCATCGCTAACCCATGCTATGACCACGTTCAAGTCTCTCGGGCGCTTCCGATCGCATCCGACCAAGTCCGAGGCCGTTCGACCGCATGCTAGACAACCACGACCACTTCTGACGGGTTACGACTACGTCCGACCGGCTACGACCACAACCGACGGCATACACCTGCAACTGCGCGTGATCTGACCACGTTCGACTGCCTCCCAACGTGGTCGTACGCCCGAGCACCGACCACCGTCTGCAGACTAAGGCCAACATGGTCGTAAGCTCTTCTGACTACGAACCTCGGCCAACGTGGTCGAAAATTTTCCTGATGACCTACGACCACACTCAAAATGATCGTAAACAGTGCGCATGGCTTTCGACCATGACCATCGTGGTCGTAAACCCTTCCGACCACTTGTTCAATTCTTCTACCCAGTTTCGACCGCGACCAACATAGTCGTACAAGCTTCACTGTGGTCGTTCTGCCTCCCGATAGACTACAACCTCAACCAAGAAGAGAAAGAAAAGGTTTTACTGGTTCCGGTTGCTGGCAAAGAGGTCGTATGGAGCATTGCTAACATCCGACAACGGTCAGTGCAGTCGTATGAACTTCGGCTGACTCTCGATACTGCATAACGTGGTCGTAGACATCCCGGCTGGGTTCCGACCGCTGGCAAAGTGGTCGTACGAGTCATTTTGACCATGGCCAAGCTACGACTATGCAGTAAATGACCAAGACAAACTTAAAACTCCCAGAGACACAGTCAATTACTCATCACAAACATGGGGTTTTCTCCACATGGTCTCTCAGGAATCACACCATCAGCTACTTTATTAACGTAGCCATGATTGCAAAGAAGCATCTAGATGAAGGGAGGCAACTCTTAAAAGTCATGTAGGTGTACATGGAGCAGAAAATAGCGAAGGCTTATTCGCATGTTTCTTGGACCATGGATAACGCCAGTAAGAAATTCGAGGTCTGTTTGAGGGAGAAGTATATCATGGGCCATCGGTGAAGTCGCGAGCTGCACGTGCAACAAGTCAATTCTTTTTCACAAGCCTTACTCCTATGTGTACGCTATATGTGCTACGTGGTGGTAGTCCTCCACGTAGTACATTTTATAGTACTACGACATCCACCATTTGTGTGGAACTTGGAGTGCTAAGTTCAACTTTTACAGGTGGACATGCATTACAGGGACCTTTGGCTAGGGAAGTGAAGTGGGTACCGAACAACGCATTGAAGCGGCCCATACACGGCAGGCATCAGTCTCACCATATCAACAATGACATGGATGATAGTCAATGTAACCAGTGGCAAAGGCCACATAAGTGTAGGCTATGCAAGACAGCGGCCCACTCCATGAGGAACTACCCGAATAGGCCCACTTCATCGACTGTCCCTTAGACCTCTTGATTTATACGACATGTGTACTCGTTCATTCTCTACAACGCCGGCATTTCATGCAATGTAACTCCAAACTGAATTTATGCTCTGCAATGTAGTGTGTGGGTTTCAAATTAAGCCGTAATATTGCCACGTTCTTTTTCATAACTTTTAATATTAATTTTTGCACAGACACTGATAATACGAACACTCAAACATCCTTTTATGTCTTGTAGTGAATTATACTACATGCACAAAAGCATGGCAGACAGCCTGAAAGCTCAAGGCATGGAAGGGAACGGCGGGCACATGTCGGGTTTCAAGGCCATGGCCCTTATCTTAAAGACACGAGCATCTACAATCCGCTGGGCCTCAACCTCGTAAGCCCTGATCTATCACTCAAAACTAGGAAATCGTACACCCCTAGAAATCCCCTCCATGATTACCCTGCATCCCCGAGCCTTGGCCGTAATGCAAGCATAATCTCGATGTGGTGGTGTAGTTTGTGATGACCACATGCACCCATGATGTTGATTCATTCACTGCTCTCTGTTCATGGTAAATGGTTCATTACCTATGTATACTTACATGCGTGGAACGCTAGTAGTAACCTCGTCTTGCTTGCAGACAGCGAATTGCAAGTTCGTTGAGTGGGTAGATCCATCATATCCAGTACCCACCTAGGTTTACATTCACAAACTGCACATCCACCTAGAAGAGTTGCGCGAGGAACTCTAGGTCAAGAGGGTCAACAACGATGAGCTCCATAGGCAGAGGATTAGGAAGAGGAACAATGAGGAGCTCATGCACCTCGGCAGACTACCACCTATATTGCTACTATAACAACCCAAGCTGTAATTGCGTCTACCACTACCATGACAACCATCCACGTCCACGCCGGCTGGATGACCGCCACGACATGTGGGTGTCATATGGTTTCACATTTTTGCCTTAAGGTTGTTCTAATTTGCACCTTCATTGCAAAGTGCTATGTCAGGCTATACGTGATTCATTCTTACATTTCTTTTCGGTAATATATATGCACTACTTACAAGATAGAGCTATTTTCATCGGTCCATCCAAAACCGTTATCCCGTCCAAACTATGAGTTCATACGGGTTGGTCGGGCAGACGGCCTTCCATGCGAGGCTAACTAGCAGACCTGCCGAGCCATGGGGACCACATGTCAGCAAACCTACCGAGCTAGGGCGGCTTGGTAGCTCCTACCGAGCTAGGGCAGCTTAGCAAGAGCTGCCGAGCCAGGAGCTCCTAGCTCGACAGCTTCCCGCCCACCCTACTAGCCATCCCTTGTCGCGCCCGAGCTGGCTGCCGTGGGCTCCGCCTCCTGCCAAGCAAGGGAGGCGTGACAGGTGACATATGTCGCCTGCTATGCCCTCTGAGCCTGAAGAGGGGGCTATTTTTGAAAAAAATCGCTACAGTACTAGATCCGTAAACAGTTTAAACATAGCATTGATCGGGATTTTGTTTTATAGATCCGTAAAAATCGGCACTTACAAGAGTACTTTCAAGTTTTTGTACAGTTATAAACATAGCATTGATCGGGATTTTGTTTTATAGAAAACATTCAGGATGTTTGAAGTTTTTTATTATATATACAAACTTAGGATAGATGATGAGTTATTTTCTTTTTCGAGAACAAGAATAGATGACGAGTTTGATGACTAGTGTGATAAAAGCAAAAGAAGATGCCTTTCCTCAGATGGAGATGAAAGCTTCATTATCACAAGGCATCAAGACGTCAAAACCCTGCCCCACTCCTGCTCTAGAAACAAGTATTCTGTCCCATCTCCACTGGCTACCAGCCTACCACCAAAACTTTCCAAAATCCGACAAATTATTCTCCTCCAAACTAACACCATCACCATCAATTTTCCTGTTCAAGTAGAAAAGTCGTGGAGTTATGTGTTGGAACATAACACTTCACCTTACTATGAAACTTCGAGCATCAAGAGCGACTTGTTGGTGCCTGAAATTTAATTTGGTATTCATGCCAATTTGCATTGTAGTCCTGACATTCCGGCAAACAGTTATGTATACTTTTAGTTGCTTAATGAAGCAACATACACGGAACAATCAAGTAAATGCTAGGAGCATAGGACCTCCTTAACCAACATCCTGCTTTAGGGATCTAAGAGACGACTGAAGAAATTTAAGTGCATCCAAGACAATTTACTCTATTTGAAACAAACAATTTAGCGCATATATTTCATGTACGTTTGGAACGTAAGAATTTGTTATAAATTATAAAGTAAATAAGACAATTCCTATAGATGTTCTACAAAATTCTTAGACACAAATTCTTATATGCTACTGTAAAATTCCCAATCCCTTATATGCCATCCTTGTGTTGTTGACACGTAGGGCCAGGATCGTGAAAATTTCTAGTGGCAAATAACCTCCAAATAAGGCGTCAAGCATATCTCTATGCCTGCTCAAGCACAATTTACTCCATGTGACGACATGCGCCATCACCATCTTAGGTTATGGCACCAGTGTCTGGTTATTACCCGATAAAATATAATAAATTTCTATTTTATCGAATAATAATAGGCAGAGTGTTGCAGCAAAACTATAGCTAGAGACGATAGTATATTATTACAATATCATTACCTTGCAGGGCTACAATCTTTAACAGGGCTATACCAGACTGCCCAAATATTAAACACTTGGTAATAGAAGTGGTGACAACTAATAATTATACAAATACGGAGATTAGGAGATAGCGACATACTATTACACTTGGGTTCACATAAGCGGCTACCAGCCATCGCCTACTCATCCCAACCTCCATACAAGGCATCTGTCTCATACACGTCATACTCCAGGTCCATGGCATTCCATTCAGCATGATAGTTGTCCTCTGCGTACATTTTGCCAGAACCGAGTAAACCCTTGGACTGACTTACCTCCAAAACAAGAAAGGTTAATAACAATGGTGAGTATAAAAGTACTCAACAAGTGTTAATAGCAACATACAATTTCCACGCCAACACTTCATCGGCTCAACAATCCTGTTTCATCTGTCATCATTTTGAAAGTAAGTTTTTTATATGATAGAAAGCTCTAATTAAAGTTTATAAATCTACTAATCACTTGTATTTAGAGATAAGGCCACTGATAGGCTCCCGTAGCTTCCAGTTCAAGAGACAGGCGTGAATCACGTTTTAAAACCAACGCAGGTTGGTATCACTTTACTCATAGCTACTCTAACTTTAATTGCAATTAGTTTCTTCGCATTTCCTTATATGTGGTTCCCAAATTAATCCGAGTACAAATTTGTTTTCCTTATTTCCATAGACTACACCTCCACCCAGCTATTCATAATCAGTGGTTCAGGGTGGTCTCTTACCCTCACTTGACACCTACCCGACTATGAACTAGTTGTTGGTCGGGTCGTGCTTACCTTCATCCGACACTCCACCATGTTACTTATAGGCACATTGGTTTTGCCCTCTCTGGCTTATCTAACCTCACAATTATATACTCCTTACCCTTGTGTAGTGTATAGTAATTTGATAAGATAATTGAGCTCTGCCTGTCTTTGACAAGAGCATGGTCAATACGATAAATACGACTCATTATATGAGTAAGAGTTGGTATCCTTATATCATATCCCTATGTAGAGGGCCTCACACCTGCCACTATCTTTGCTTTCAAAGTGCCCTCCGCCCACCTATTATTTATCTGTAGGACAGTGGCTTCTCCAACTGCCTACTACCATATTCATCATCATTCACAACAATCACATGATTTGTTCCAAAATTCATTTATGCATATAGAATGCTATTAGTCCAGTAGAAAATAATTTTTACATAAATTTATTATAATCAAAATGATCAAAAGAATCCTTGCCTAGTATTTGGTAGTAGGTCCCAGTTTCAGGTGTGTTCAAGTGAAGTCCTTCCCACAGACCCAGTCTATCTCCTACATTTATTGTGGAGGCTATGGTTTAATTTACGGGAACATATAAAATACACTATGTCGATGCTGCTAAATGGCAAATCTTACCCCTATCTAACATCGATTGTTGTGGTTTGCATACTAAATTTTATTTGTGTACTTGTTTATTGCTATTTTCGCTGATGTGATAATTTGTTAGGTTAACAATTTAGTGTCATGATAAATTAGTTGTTTTCGACTAGATATTTTCTCTGCATAATTTATGTATATACATGTGTATGTGTCAGTATATTTTCTTTTCTTTTCTCCTTACCCTGACCCTTTTCCCTTGTCTTAACTCTCATCCTGGCCCGACTCCTTATCTGCCTTTCTCTCTTTGGCGGCCCCCTCTCTGTTTCTCTCCTTCACTCACTCCCAGCCTACCCACAACCAGCGTCGCCGCCTCCTTCATCGGCTCTCGGCCGATGAGCTGTCAACCTATTGGTGAAACGTTGCTGTCACGCCCCCACGCTCTTTCCCCTCTGTCTCTCCACTGTGCTATTCGCACCGCGGCCACCATCAGCCATGAGGGTTGTTATTGCTCCTAGGATCACCGCTCTGATGCTGTACCAACCGACAACGGATTTTGTTGCTGACCACCAGGACTCAAATCCTTCCCTGGTACAGATCAACCATCGATAAACACTGATTGATACGCGAATAGCCCGATCTTTCATAGTACCACCCACAAAACCTCAAAAACTGATTTGATATGATTGAATTACCGCTGGTTGATCCATACCATTAGAATGAACTTAAGTCCCATGTGCCCATGTGGCTCCACCACCTCCATGCGGCCTCCTCAGATCACAAGCCCTCACAGGCGGCCGAACATTCCTCCTGTGTCGCATGCTGAATTAGGGTTTCAATCTCCCTCTCTTGGCCAGCCTCCTTGACCTCCCTCTTGGCCAAATCAGCACAACTGTGAGAACTAGCTTAAATTTGTGCAATAGAACCATCAATCAATGTTGGTGTGATAATTTCAGCCGCATCATCTCCTCCCCATTCAAGCGGAACTATCCTTAGTTTTGGGGTATTCTTCATAGCCTTCTCTTTGATGATGATGCGTTCAACATGGATTGCATTGTCCAGCATAGGACACAATGTGAACACTCTACCCTCATGCATCAAAGAGTACTTGTTGGACCTCTCATGGTGCGTAGCATTGTGATCATACTGCCACGAACACACCAATAGCAGCTGACTTGCATGCATTGGCACGACATCACACTCCACATTGTCATGATAGTCTCCTACTGAAAAAGAAACTTTGAGACGGTGAGTAATTTTTGGCTTACTAATATTGTGCAATCATTGCACATAGTACGGTTCTGAATGTCGTCATATTGCCACTCCCAAAGCTTGCACCAAATCCTTACTAATGATGTTGTTGTAGCTACCACCATCAATGATAAGCTTGCAAACTTTGCCGTTGATTTTGCAATTAAATTTGAACACCTTGGTTTGCTACCCCGTTGCAAGAATTGTGGTGTTGTCAACTCGAACCTTCTTGGTCATCATGTTCAAACCATCTTGTTGTGCATCACCTTTAGTTGGTGCCCCCTCTTGCTGCTCATGGTCAACATCAAGGTGCATGTATTCTTTTGGTGGTGCACATGTAGTGCTCCCTCTGCTGCCCTCTTTTGTTCTTCAAGTGCTTTCTCCTTTTGTGCTAACTGTTTGCTTTGAACTTGGACGAAGCCTTGTCACATCGTTGTTGATCCTCCAAATATTGTTGGTCCATCCATGATTCGATCTCCTAATGTGTTCTTTTCTACAGAATGGAGAAACGTGTGACTGGACTTGAAGCAACAAGTTGTATGTCCTGTTATAGCAGCCAATATGCACCCAACACCAACGAACATGCTTACATATGTATAGGAATTACACCATAAGTAACAATTGCATCATACCCATCCAAACAAAACTTCACCTCCACTTATTGCATAATTGTAATGTATCAGTCCAACTACAACAACCGATAAGGCTTTGGGTATGGTGTCATCGTCAACCCCAATCTGTCCACAAGCATTTTGCTTGCTGCGTTGAAGAAGCTTCCTCGGTCCATAATCATGGCACAATCAGTGTCTCCAACCCAGTATCAGCGGATGAACAAAAACTATTGGTTTGGTTCCTGTAGTAGGTCCTCCTCGCATGTCTCTAATTGAAAGCTCAATTGGATGATTAGCTCCATCTTTGACATGTCCTCCATTGATGATCTTCACAGCAATAAGGTACCATGAGCAATGATAGCTCTGATACCATGATGGTACAGATCAACTAGCGGTAAACATCAATTGATACATGAATAGCCCAATCTTTCACGGTACCATGAAAGATCGGGCTATTCGTGCATCAATCAATTTTTACCACTGGTCAATCCATACCATCGAAATAAAGTTAAGGCTCGTGTTCCCATGTGGCTCCACCACCTCCATGCGGCCTCCTCAGATCATGAGTCCTCCCATGTGCCTGAACAGCTGGTTTTTCCTCCTACGTCGCATGTTAAATTACTGTTTCAATCTCCCTCTCTTGGCTAGCCTCCCTCACCTCCCTCTTGGCCAAATCAGCACAACTTGTGAACTAGCTTCAATTTGTGCAACAAACCCAACAATCAAAGTTGGTGTAGTAATTTGGGCCACATCATTCCCCATTAAATCTCTCTCTATTTTCCCGATCTACTTTCTTCATCTTAGTTTCCTTTCATTTACATTTCTGATTTGATGATTTATTTCTTCAATTTTTTCTTGGTTAATGGTAGGGGTTCGTACTCAAAGTGGGCGTGCCTTGGAAGGGCTTGGGACCTCCACTGGGCCAGGGAGCAGACTGGAGCTGCTAGGTGCACATGGGTGGCCCATTACGAGCATGGTGGGTACTACTATGGTTCTTCCTCTAGAATACCTTACTCTACCTTGCCCCCACTTCCACTAGTCTATTCTATAAGTATGGATGCTACTGCTCTAGTGTGGTACATGTGTATGTGAGATTGCATGTGCTCATGGTCCAGTGATGGTGATAGCAAGGATTGGAATGGAATGTGGGGATACCTTGGGTTGATGTTGTTGGTTCAATTTGGGTGGAATGGAGGTTTTGGTCTTCCCTCGCGTGTAGGTGGTCCTGCTTCTCTCCTCCTCTTGGTTCCACCCTTCCTCTTCACTGTCTCCCCCTTCTTCTTGGTTGTTTCTGGGCTTGGGTCCCGTACTCCTTTGCTGATCTGGCCATGGTAAGGCTCAGTGATCCCTCCTCCTAGTCCTCGACTTCGATGGTGTTGATTTTGGGGCGAGGATGTGGGGCTGGGGATGAGGATGGAATGTGCTCTCTCTCTTACCCTCTCGGTGCCTCACTAGTCCTTATCTCTCACCCTCTCAGTGTGTTGCTATGTTTTTACTAGGGTTGGCCGGTGGTGCAAACATGTTTGGAATTGACTCAGGTTTGTTTTTACGCTGAATGATGAGACTTGATTCTAGCGAGAGGTGTCGACCGGCCTCGGACAGTCCTAATATATCTATAAGCAAACCCTGTGGTAGGGCTGTGCACATTTCAACCGGACCGAAAAAACCGAACCGAACCGGTCAACTCGGTTTGACCGGTTTTCGGTATTCGGTTCGGTTTTTATATTTAAGGCTTTTTTGGTATTCGGTTTTTTCGGGAAAAAACCGATCAAAAACTGAAATTACCAAAAAAACCGAAACCGGAAGGCGTACGAAACTGCGGCGCGCTCGCGTCTGTGCGGTTGTGCCCTTGGTTCACGTGTCCCCGCTTCTTAGGTGGGCCCTGTCCGTGGCGCTGCCGGGCCCCACCCGATGCTAAGAGAAAATGGTTGGCATTCGATGGATGTTCCGGCCGATTCGACGGTTGAGTTGGACCATCTGTATTCACTGGACAGTCTGGACTGCTAGTAAAACTGTAAAAGAAAGAAGTTGCCTTCCTGCTGCTAGGAAGCTTCATGCATTCTAGTTCTACGGAAGGAGTACGAGAATACGAGTCTATCACCAAATCACCATTACGAGAATACGAGTACTTCACAAAACAACTAGTACTTGCAGTCTTGCACTAGAGGAGTAAATTACCCCTACTAGATTGTAGCTACGTGAACAAATGCACATATATATTTCGCCTATTCATCTTGCTAGTCACTATATTGTTTGTAATTTCCGTCAACTTTGGTAAATATGGTATTTACCGATACCGCACCGAAATAAATTGGGATTTACCGATACCGAACCGTATTTTTAAAAATACCGTATACTACCGAGCTAACAATATCGTATTTACCGTATATACCGAATATACCGAACCGATTTTACCGAACTAACCGAACGTACAGTCCTATCCTGTGGGATAATATAGTCTAATGGGTTCAGACACCAATTCTTTCTTATTTCTTTTCTTGTTTTTTTCTTTTCTATACACACGTGTTTTTCTCATAGAAAAGTGGATTGGGAATTACAGCTTAGCAAATATTAATGTAATTTTAATTGTGATGTATTTATTTGTATTCTAGAGAGGATTGTCTTGATTGAGATCGAGACTTGTAAATTGATGTAATCGAATTGTAAATTCTTAGATTTTTATTTGATTTGAAGAAGAATTTTAATTATAGCTTGACTAATGTGATATTCTACTTAATTAATTGTGTTTATTAATTCGGTGAGCATATATTATATTATTTCACTGAGATAAAACTTGTGAATGTATTTTATTTATTCATTGTTCTTATGTTTTAATATGGTTTGATGCATGGGAAAAACTTAATTTATCCTGTAATTTATTTATTAGTTATTTAATTAATTTCGTTTAGCTCTATAATTTGTCACTTAAGTTTAATTGAAAATGTGGGGTGTTGCACTCCAAAACTACAAATCCATTCACCACATGATCACTATGGCATACCTGGGGGTGATAGGCACAGCTTAAGAATAAATTTTGGGGTGAAAACTCTGAAAGTAAAAGGTCAGTACAATATAATGAAAAGTAGGCAAAATACCCGAGAAACAGCCCAAACACAAGTATTTCACCCTCCACTCCCTTTCTTTCTTCCCCAGGTGATCACCACCACCACAAAGCAAGGAGGCCACACTCCCCTCCCCCTCCGCTTACCTCCCTCTTGCTTGCTTGAGCCCCCATGCCGCAAACACCAATCTCACCTCCATTAGCCTAGTGGAGAATCAAATCATCCATGGTATCCAAGATAGCACCTACCAAGTGAGGCATCAAGCCATATAGAATCCAAGCACCAATCAAGCCAAGAAACCAAGAACCATGGTGTCCTAGGTAGAAAGTGTTCCGAGGAGGAATTTGCCAACAACCATGGCGCCTTGGGAGGCAGGGATTGACCAAAAGGGCGAGAACCATGGGTGGTCGTAGGGGGCGAGGGCCAAGAACCGATAGGAGGAAGCGGTGAGCTATGGAGGCGGCCGCCTCGACGGCGTGGCCGCCGCCCATCGAGCGCCTGGGCTACGACCAGGTGCTCTCCATCCTGCGGCTGCTCCCCGCCGAGGCCGTGCTCTCCTTCGCCGCCACCTGCCGCGCCTTCCGCGTGTGGGCCTCCTCCGACGCGCTCTGGGAGGCCCTCTGCCGCCGCGACTGGGGGGTCCGCGCCGCCGCCACGCTCGCCCAGCGGCGGCGCGGCCTGCCGTGGCGGCGCATCTACGCCGAGGTTGCGCCGCTCGGCGCCCTGTCCGCGCGCCGGGTCCCGGTGAAGGGCGCCTCGCCGCGGCCCCGCGCGTCGCACTCGCTCAACCTTACCGCCGGCTGGCTCGTGCTCTTCGGTGGCGGCTGCGAGGGAGGTAATTGTACTCGTATAGCTTCATCACTTCTTTCTTGTTTTAGAATTCGTTTGTTAATTAAGTTTAAAAGATGACTGCTTTGTGTGTGCTTCGTTGTATCGGCATGAAGAACTGTAGTTGATTTGGTTATAATAAATTGCTCGGAAACTGCAAATAATTCGGAGATCCCTATAACGGCATAGCTACCATTCGTAGTAGTGTCAGAGAAGGTTAATCTTGGATAAGATATGGTTTCTTAGTTTGTGCCAGATTAAGATAACAAATTGGAAGCTGATCACATTGGTCGTATGATCAGTGATATATTTTACTTTCTTAGATAATGATAACATTTGCATTGGAGAGCCTCCCTGCGGTTTAGCTTACTAAAAGTATTATTCCTGGAGGAACTTTTGATGATTTTGGAGAGTATTATATGCTATTATATATGTTATTAGACTAATTTAGAAATCTATAAATGTGCTTCTGATCAAGACTATTTGACCTAATACAGAAACAGTATGGAGGCCACTCAATCATAGCCTCACTTCTATACTGCACTGATGCCGAAAATTAATAAACGACACTTGTACTGAAGTTGAACTTGATATGCTCTAGTGTCTGCTTTAGGCCTATCCTGCTAGTTTTATTACTTCACTTTGTTGCTGTGCTGATTATAGTTTCTTTTCAATGTTTATAGTTTCTTTTCATGTCTGTTACTGCTTATTTATATTCAAGATTTTTCGTTGGGTCTTTCTAATTAAATGTGAACACCACATTATGTTGGGCTAAGTTGGTTGATTGCGTTGTTTAGTAGGTTGAATATGATCTCAGTACCTTGGCCTGGTAGGTCCAAGAAATGTAAATAAAGCTAGTTTTAATTCGTGACAATAATCGTTTGTGCTCAATGTCTTTTGTAATTTATCGATCATAGGTGTAGTGGCTGGTATTGAGACCAGCTTTGTTTTTCAGAAACCTTTTTGAACAAACCTGAAAGAAACACCTTGTCATTGAGTAGCGCCTACCTCAAGGAAGAACTAGTTAGTAATTACTACCTACAAACTTTGTTAAACGATAGTTACTATCTGTTAAGTTACATCTGGTACTGGCTTGTTACTCCATGAAAGAATGCTTTAGTCCTTTATATTCCATTGGTTATCTTTATTATTAACTAGATTTCACAACTGCAGTATGCTATACTGTAATGTGCCATTTTTACTTGGATACAGGCCAAAGCTATGTACTCATGTTCTTTTCCTTCAACGTTGGCCTTTTAAAAGCAAACCTATTAAGTTTCATGCACTAACCAGTTCAATCAAACGCCCTATTCGTATTGGCTTCTACTTCTGGCTTTTCTACAGTACCTAACTTTCAAACAGAATGTTTGTTCAAGGCAGTGTCTACTAGTCGACTGTAATAAACAGTGTAGTGACTTGATTTATGTCGATCAAAATCGCACACAAGTGTTTCTTTCTAAAAGCTATTACTATTCATTAGCCAAAATCAAAAGCCATCAGCAAAAGCCAACATAAATACCCCTAAAAACTTACATTATTAAGGAAATGTGGCCAATTCACTCATATTTTAACACCCACCCTCACGTCTTATTCAAGCCTAGGACAAGGATTATACGGCAATTAGAATGTAGGTGCAAGCTGGCTACGAAGGGCGCATGCAAGGGGTGCCGATGCATAATCGCGAGCTCAGCTTAGTAACACGCGCACCACAAATATTTTTTTGCAAAATGAGCGTGGTGGGTTTCAGAACTTAGGACCTCTTGCTGTCTTGCAATAATACCATATTGAGTTCATGCACTAACAGTTCACCCTAAAGCTTAAGTTGTTAGGGAAAAGTGAGCAATCTATTCATATTTCAACAAAACCTTATATTGTAAGCACCTCACTAGAAAAGAAAAATAAAAAACTATTTAATATCTAGCGAACGTGAGCTTCTTAAAAAAAAACTGATGTCAAGCAGAAGTATGCTTTAGGAATATGTTTTGGAATTCAAATCTCAAAGCAGCCTTCATTGTGAGGATAATGGGAGCACCCACATTGACAAGCACCAGGGCTTTTCCCATGTTTTGTGCAAGGTGCTATCTTGCATGCACACCATATTTGCATGGATATGTTCTATCAGCATATTTGAAATAAGATTGAATTTTAATAATTTTATGTGAATACTCTAGCAACATTTTGGAATTCCATCTTCCAAATATTGCTTAGTCCCTCGGAAATAAAAATTGCTTAATCAAAACTAGGTCTAGCTAGTATGCAAACACTGCCATAAATTGCAAATGAAGCATAATCATGTGAAAGTGGTTTTCTCCTGTGAAAATGATGTGGATGTTTCTGCTCAAGTATTCTAGGAGTTTTCACTAAAGATGTTAATTGGTGAAATATTCAAATTTTATTCCTAAGAAAATCGTCAACCTCTCATTTCATGAATACATATCTACCTTAGTGGAGATGGTACGTAAGTTATACATTTGATCATTGGCAATTTCAAATTACATGGATTGCATTGGTTCTATTTTATCTCTGACAGTGAGCCTTGTCTGATTGCATTGAATTGGATACAGACAAGAAAGAATGTGGCAATACTGACAGGCACTCTCACATAGACAGACAATTACACCTGATACACTAGAAATTTCAAAGTTCAATCCACCAACATTTTGTTGCTCATTTTATTGACAGTGTAGGCCTTCCCCAGGATGAGCTTACATCTGTTTCCTCAGTTGTTCATAAATAGAGTAGTGATTTTTCAGACAATGGTTTCTATTTTTAGCTATGTTCCATTTTCATTACAATGTTCTGTTTTCATTATGCAGTTATATCAGAGGTTGCCCCCTTGTTTTGTCTTTGTACATAATAGAATGGTTGCATACTGTTACCATTTACAAATCTTTGTACAAATCTGCATGCTTTTGTTACTGTTATGAAGACTTATTTGATTGGATTATATCCCAATCTTTCATGCTTTCTGACTCTGTGGAGTTGTCTGATGTTCTGTATTGCTCTAGTTAGGTCGCCATCTTGATGATACTTGGGTGACATATGTTGGAAATGGAACTGGAAATAGACTATCCAATGTACCTAGCTGGCAGCAATTAGCCTCTGGCACTCCAAGTGGTCGTTTTGGTCATTCATGCACTTTACTTGGTGATGCATTAGTCCTGTTTGGTGGGATTAATGATCGTGGGCAGCGTTTGAATGACACATGGATAGGCCAAATCATTTGTGAAGAACCTCGCAGGATGACGATCTCATGGAGACTGCTGGAGGTAGGCCCACTTGCACCATCTCCTCGTGGAGCCCATGCGGCCTGCTGCGTGGATGATAAGTTCATTGTGATTCACGGTGGGATAGGGCCGTGCAGCAGCCGGCTTGGTGATACATGGCTTCTTGATCTCTCCAACGGCCTCCGATCTGGCAGTTGGCACCAAATAGGGAACATTTGGCCTTTGCCTCCACCTCGTTCTGGTCACACTTTAACTTGGATTGGCGAGACACGCATGGTTCTTTTTGGTGGTAGAGGGTCAGAATTTGATGTGCTTAATGATGTCTGGCTATTTGATATTAGTGATCATCCCCCGCAATGGAAGGAGCTAAAGTATGACTTGTCTAGTGTTCTAGGTGAGATGCCTTTTCCACGGGTTGGGCATTCAGCAGTACTTGTCTTGGGAGGCAAGATCCTTGTATATGGTGGGGAGGACTCACAAATGCAACGGAAGGATGACTTCTGGATCTTGGATTTACCAGCTCTACTTCAGTTTGAGTCAGGTTCCAAGAAAATGACAAAGAGGATGTGGAAAAAACTAAGGATTGACGGTCAATGCCCAAATAACCGGTCCTTCCATGGGGCATGTGTAGATACTTCTGGTTGCTGTGTGTATATTTTTGGCGGAATGGTTGATGGCCTTGTGCACCCTGCAGAAGCATTGGGCATGAGGTTTGATGGGCAGCTGTATCAAGTGGAGCTTGTGCTGCATCTGTAGAATCTGTATGTTGTTCACTACTTGTCTGAGAATTTCTTAGGTTTGATGTTTTTATTCTAGTAATGCCATCATGTGTAGTTCTTGTTGTCACAACTCTTTGATAATAAATCGAAAGATCTCCCTGAAAATATTGAGATGATCAAGGCCTCCATATTGTCATTTCACCTCCCAGATTTTGGTCATTGTGATTATGCTCCGAAGTATCTCTTGTCTGTCAATTGTGTATGGGTGCTTACCTGTCACTGATCTGTGAAAGGAACAAGATCAAAAGTTATCTTGCAATTAAGAATGGATTTGTACGCATATGGGTTCAAAATGCCATTCCTAGGTTTGATCTTGGGTCCATGGATAGATCGCTTCTGTGTATTGTAACGGTGCATTGATATGCAGGTTATTGGCATGTGCACGTCAATGCTGCGATAATGGGACCAACAGTTGTGTGGATCATTTGTGATACGAGATGCCCCGATCTTGTGATTATAATCGATGAATGATGAACAAAAATTACTTGAAGATAATAATCTAATCTGATATTGCAGGAACCTTGCGTCTAGCGCATGACCTCAACAATAGCAATTGAATCACAACATTCAAAAGGAAATCAATCCACACAACCAATACGTAATTAATTAGAGTACGAATTAATTGATCACGGCCAATCAATTCTCTAAAGAATCAGCAAGAACAATTATAAAACCGGTATGCCAACAGGGAGTGAATGGTGCCTTCAATTTTTCCCTAAGTATTCCCATAATGTTTACTCTAAAAGCTATCAGAAGCTATGAAGATTAAGAAACCAAAAATTCAAAAATTATTGGAGCTATTGAAATTTTCAGCTTATGAATAGTGATTTCAACACTTTTAAATCCGAAAAACGATGTAGCTTTTGATCCGTCAATAAAAAAGACTTGAAAGTTGAACCAAAACTAGTTCATGACCTTGGAAATCTATCACAATTAAAACACTCGAAAAAACTTGAGAGAATTGGAATATTTTGGTTCGTGAAACTCAGTTGCACCAAAATGAGCCAAAACCAAAAAATAAGCTAACTCTCAAACCAAAACTCCAAATTACTTAAAATTTGTATACACCTTTTTTAAGATGCCAAGAACCTATTCCAATTAATGTTCAAGAAAATCGTTACCAAAGTTCTGATATTTTTCTGTTTGAAGGCAGATTGCACCAAAAATAGGTTGAAAACCTCAAACAGTGAATACGACTTGCTTGTGGGTGGATGATGGCTAAGATGGCTCTAGATGTATTCCCACATATCACAGCAAGTTAGGACACCGAAGAAATCAAGCCAAAAACTCTCAGATCAAGAAATCACTTGAAGGATAAAAAATATGCAAAAATTGAGTTTCTTAATGAACTTGCTACCAAAGTGCCTAGATGGTGGAGATTGATTTCCTGAGATTATTTTCATCACCTATACGTCCTTAGCACCGCAAGATCGAGAAGAGAGAAGAGAAGAGATCAAAACCAACCAAATCAAGAGCAAATCAATCAAAACAAGAGGTAGCCATGGAAATGATCAAAGATTGATGTATTGCCACTTGAGTATGTAAGTTTTACAGCCACTCCATCTTACAGTATAGAGAGCACACCAAGTACTCAACTCTCAAACCCTAACCTTAAATGAGAGAGCACAAGAGAGGTAGGTTGGATGGGTCACCACAAGTCTCCATCCCAACTCCCCTTAAATAGATGGGCTAGCCAGCCACATCTAACCATTAGTAGATACTATCCACTTAGCACAATGGCAAAATCCGATAACCCCACACACACGGATTTTAACCATTAGTAGATACTATCCCAATTGCTGCACATGTGCCGTAGTTTTCTTCTAAAGCCGTTTTCGGTATTTTGATCAAACTACTAAAATACCCTTCCTTAACCTGGTCATCTCTTTCCATTGCAAGCAGTCACCATACTTACCATGTGTAGGTGCACCACTGGTTTGCCACGCGTCACCAAGTCTCTTTTGTTCCAGTTCCACTAGACCAAGTCTCACTTGGACCAACTAAGCCACATGGTGCAAACCTATCGGTCGAACACACCTTCAATATTTCTCGCTTTTCTCGTGCCATGCTTGAGCTCACCATCTCATCTGACATCCATGTTTGTTTTGAGCCTTAGCTTCTCTATGAACGTAGCCCCGATTCTCGCCGTTGACCATGGTTGACTCTAAGCGACCCTTCACATCTAAGACAAAAAATCATTTTCGAATATAAATTTTTTATAACTTAACCCACATTAATAATAACATGTCTCATGCAACCTATAACTAATAATCTAGGTCACCAAATCATTCTACACTCAAAATTCCCAAAATCATCCATTTTTGCAACCTGTTCAGAAAAATCTGCAAATTTGCAAATTTCACATTTTTACTCCTCTAAAATAACAATGGTTCATCACAACAAAACTATAAACCTTCTCACATGGTCATTCAGCAATATTGAGCAAGAACTAGAAACTAAGCAAACTCTCCAAGATCAAAAGATCGATTTTCTGCATAAAACCTAAAATAAATTCATCTCTTAGTTACATGGGGCGCATCACTTGGCTTTATAGACTACCTAAGACAATTAACATGAGTTGGATTGTAATACAAACACATAAATTTTCGACTGCTATAAATTTTTGGCTGCCACTTTGTTTTGGGGATAGCAGTCAATCCATGTAGTTTCTGAGGACAAGGCATTATCCATTGTGTGGGCCTTAAGAGCACTTGAATCAGACTCTGTTTGCAAAAGTCATGATTTTTCATGCACCCTACTGGCTACTCCGACTGAGTTCAAATTGATTTTGGAATTGATTTCGAATTCAAAGTTGGATGGGCTTGAATTGGATCCGAATTAAGTTTGAAAATATTATCCAAAACTTTTGGTGGGCTTAGTGATGCTTTTGGCATATATTGCCATATTGGGCTTAGGTTGGACTTGGTGGCCGAATAGCAAAAGTTGGCCCACAATGTTGTAGCTTGGACTTGGGCCTCCATATCTTCTACTTCTTTCTTTCTTTTCCATGTGCCAAGGGATTCTTGTGTGCAACCCACATGGCTCATAGGCCCATGCGGCTAGCACCTCTCTCTTTGACCTTTGTGCTTGTACTGCATGCCACATCCTCCCTCACCTCCCGCCGGACATGTTCTTTTGATTACCTACACTCGCAAACACAAAGACAAGAAACAATTTGTGAAGAATGATTAGAAGTTAATGTAATCATTGAAATGTCCTCATCACCTCCCTTTCCTTTAAGAAAAGCTATCCTCGGCTTTTGCACATTGCCAAGCAAACCAAGGTCGCTTTCTTGAACTTTATTTTTAGCACACATCGAGGATAGAGAAATTCAACGTGTTTTCTCCTCATCTTGGGAAACATGCACTTCATTCAAAATAACACTAGAAAATAGATGGCGGTGTGGCTGTAGAAACACTCATAGCATCATCTACCTCTCTTTTCTTAACTAAAATGAACAATTTTAGCAAATATGTACTCATGGTCATAACACAAATAGAGCTCTTTTATGAAAATTAGAATCGAATACATCTTTAAGAGACATAGGAAGCAAAGTAAATGTTTTCCCCTTTAAAGAACAAGTTTATTGATTAGTTTTTCCATGATGAATAGAATCACGGTCATATTGCCATGAACGACCAAACAAAACATCACACGCTTTTATTGGTACCACATCACAATCACTTCGTCTTTGTAATTGTCAATAGAAAAGGGTACATGAACAACATGTATAACTTTAAGAATTCCACATTCATTTAACCATTCAATTTGATAAGTTTTAGTCTTTTTGAACATTGATAATACTAATGTCTTAATCATATCAAGGCTGACAAGGTTTTGACGACTACCACCATCAATGATTAAAGTACATACATTGTTCTTGATCTTACCTTCAACATGAAAGATGTTGTTATGCTGATTTGAACCAAGATGCTCACTATTGATATGAGCCAAGATGCTCACTATCTTCTACTTTTTGTACCTTCTAAACAGTAAATGCTTCTCCAGTTTTATAAGTCAACACATCAACCTCTTCATCGGAATTACTATCTTCAGATTTAGTGTCATCATGCTCACTTTCAGAATGTATCTCACCCACTTCATTAATGATCATTGTATATTTGTTTGGACATTCACTTGCTTTATGATATTTTTCTTGACATTTAAAGCAAGTAATATTGCTACTCCTAGCATTAGAAGCTGTACTTTCAAATTTAGATGTGATTGATCTTACCTTATTTACCTCATTAGATTGGAACAAGGGTGCCAATTTTTGCGATACCCAATGTTTGGACAAATTTTCAGCACCTTCCCCTATTGATTTGACTTGGTAATTGAGGTGTACTTTGATGTAGACACGTAGGAAATGCCACCTTGTTATTTCCTTTGCAATTGTTGCTCACAACGCAAAACTTGATGCACTAACTCTTGGAGATTGGTGTATGGATGCATCTCCACACGATCTTGAATATCTATATTGAGCCTTTCCAAAAAAAAAAGAGAGCCATTGTAGCCTCCTCGAGTTCATGCATACCTACATGAATCAAAAGCATCTCTATCTCTTTTCAATATTCATTAACAGAGAGCTTACCTTGTCTAAGCGTTGAAGCTTTGTATGAATTGTGCAAATATAATATAATGGCACAAATCCCTCTCTCATGATGTCTTTCATAGTATTCCAAGTATGTGGTCTTCTACCATTTCTATTCAATTGATCTCACCAAAACAAAACATATCCGGTGAATTCAATAGATGCATCATGTACCTTCTTTTCTTCAATGAAGTTTTGCTCATCATAGATTTGATGAACTCTCTTCACTCATTCAAGATACTCTGTGGGATCGGTTCTACCATTGAATGTAGGAATTGATATTTTAAGCTTATCCAAATCATCCTCCTCATGTACACGTCCTCCATTGCTATTGTGGTTGCCAAATACCCCAAAGTTTACGCCTCTTTGCATATGGACAACACCACGATTTTGATGATTGAATCCACGTTGATGATCGTAGTTATTATAGTTTCCATCAAAATCTCTATCGTACATCACATCAAAATTATTATCCTAAAAATCATCAAACAACAGATAATATCTTAACTTGGGATATCGTTGTGGAGGACGAATATGTGTAACTTGTGTGGGAACAACAACAACCACACGGTTTGGTTGTTGTATGGCTGGTTGGACGCATAGGCTTGCTATGTGAAACGAGTATTCATATTATCCAAAATACTTTGTGGGCTTGGTGATGCTTTCTGTCTGCATTGTCATTTGGACTTGAGTTGGACTTGGTAGCCGAATAGAAAAAATTGACCCACAATGATGCAACTAGGGGTGAAAACGGATCAGATAGTGCCCAAACCACATTCGTATTCATTTATATGAATCAAATATTGTAACAAATATGAATTCGAATCGAATATCTACTCAATTTGTTGGATCCAGATATTCTCATAACTTATGTAGTATGAAGACATTGATGACATTTTATCCTCGTACAATCACGCTTAATCATTCTAATTCATTTACTTCACCTAAAGAAACACAAATTTATGTTCAATTAAAAAAACTTGTCCAACTAATTAGTCGTATTGTAATAAAATATGCATATTACTTCGCCAAATACAAATACAGATGCCGATAGTCTGGATAAAATAACATTTTGGTGGTAAAAGTTCATACCATATTCGCATCCATATTTTTATGTGAATTCGAATACGAATACGAATAAGATAGAAATTGTTAATCGGATGGGAAATCTATACTATTCATATCCTATCGAATATGGTAACTGAATAATACAGATAATTCATATCCACTTTTCATCCCTAGCTGCAGCTTGGATTTGGGCCTTCATATCTTCTCCTTCTTTCTTTCTTTTCCAGGCGCCACGGGCTTCTTGTGTGCAACTCACATGGCTCCTGGGCCCTTCTAGCTAGCACCTCACTTCTTGACCTTTGTGCTTGTATTGTATGCCATGTCCTCACTCGTCTCTCGATAGACATGTTCTTTTGATTCCCTGCACTCGCAAACACAAGACAATAAACAACTTATGAAGAATGATTAGAAGTTAGTGTAATCGTTGGGATGTCCTCGTTAATTTGCCCTTGGGGCCATTTACAGAATGATTGTCGGATCATGCAACATGGAAAAAAATGTGGAACTTCTGTTCAGATCCACTTTGTGACAGCAAGGGGGTCTCTGCAAGCTTCAGCACCAGGATTATGCAAGATCTGAAAGGTTTTCGCCATGCACTTAGGTCTGAACTGTTGCAGCGATTATGTAGATAAGTAGATTCTTGATAGACTATATTTCATCCAGGTGTTATCATCTTGTAGAACTTCCACTGGTTTTTTTTATTCCCAAATTTCGTTACTTGCTTGAGTCACCATTCACCAGTGCCATGATAATCTTGCTAAATGCGATGTACTTGCAGACACTGACATAGGTCTGAATCTCGAATATGGTAAAGTGATTCAAATGAAATAGTGTAGTAGCTCTGGAGAAATGTTTCAGCATTTCAACTAGAATTTTGTGTAAATTTTGAGCTAAGTATATGAGAAACTCGCGTACTATAAATGATTTTGGCAAATATAAATAAAGTTACTATAGTGTGTACTATAATTGACTAGTAGATTCCGCCTTGAAAATACATTTCTTTTGAAAGCTAGATACTATAGAAAATTATTTACTGTAAAAAAAGCAGTTTTTAAAAGCTAATATGAACATAGCTTTTAATGTTGAGTTTTATAGTACTTCGTTGATGTTTTATTAACTTGTGGAAATTTTTATTTTTCTACGTAATATCATTTCTATAACTCCTGTAAAATTTTGTTTGAAAACGGCTACATCACGGATTCATTTGAACAAGCCGTTCCAAGATCAGCAATTCAAGGCACCATAGAAAATACCAAATCAATTAAATTTCGGTATTCTCTAGCAGTAGGTAAAACTAGTTAAATAAACGTTGCTGGTGCATCATTTTTCCTTTTCCTATTTTTTCTTTGTGGATTTTGTTAAATAACCCCTTGCCTTGTAAGGTGTGGCTTGTGGTTGATAGATGGCGATAGCTAGTGATGTTACAACAGCATGCATAAGATGTGACACTGACAGGGGGCCGGACAACACCCCCGGTTGTTCTATGTTCAAAGGTGCAATTGGGCAAGAGAAAATCTAAAAAACCTTATACCGTTTTTTAACTATTTGATGGTATAGCTTACCGACGGTGTAGTAGCCACCTCCAGTGAAGTGGGGTTGGGGGCCACCAAATCCAATGGGGATCAGAGCTCATCGCCGGTCTCGTACCCTGTGCACAGCGGCCGGATCCAGTCTCATGCCCAGCGATGGGCGTCCGGCAACCGACGAGACATGATGGCTGTGCTAGGCAAGGCAGGATGGCGACTGGCGAGGCACGGTGGCTTCGGCCGGTGACAGATGAGGTAGCGGCAGGCATCCCAGCTGGATTCGGTTGCCGGTAGAGAAGAAGAGGAGGAAGGGCAGCCAGATTAGGGAAGATGCGGGGTACGTAGCTGGAGGAGCTAAGGTGCCACTGACGATGATAGGTTCATCACACCCCTCGAATGTAGAGGGACATCGGGGAGATGATGGTCTAGCGGTGGACGGCGGTGGAGGGCAAGATGGCAAGACAAGGGCTGAGAGAATATTAGGTTAGGTGAGGTGGCTGATGGCACTGCAAGGCGGCAAGCTCTTTGGGGGCGCAGGGGGAGGCAGGAGCAAGGGCAGTGGAGAAGGCGTGCAGAGATGTGACTGGTGTAGTGACAATGACGATAGAGGAGGGAGGAGGGAAAAAGCTATACCGTCGGAATCAATTCCAACGGCATAGCGTTCCGTAGCTGCTACTTGTGCTAGTGCTGGTGTATGCATCACAATTTGATGGTGGTGGTAGACTACACCGTCGATTCGATCGGCATGGAAACGAATCGCGTTCGTTCGATTCACCCTGCATTTCGAGATTTCTCAGAAGTAAACAGGAAGCATTTAGGCATATGAATTGCTTGGCCCTTTGTATTGCCGCTCCTGGCTCCTCTTATGATTTCAGCTCAAGCATCCCCACTGCCCACCGCTAACTACAAGCCATCGCCACCTGTTGGCCGATAATGCCATCATTCACCACTGCCAGGAGCTTCGAGGTTTGAGGTTTGTAAGTATAGGAGGGTCTATAGCATGAATTTAGATTGAACTGGACAGCTAAAAATCATTAACTTTTTTTTACAGAAAAAGGTACGTTATATTGAGCGTTACATTATTTTCATCCTATGAAATGCCATTCTGTTGTTGTTGTTGTTTTTCTTTTTTGGAAGGGTTTGTTTCGCTTGGGAAAAGAAGACGCGACGTGAGAATCCAACCTTGCCGCATGGGCAACTACTTCACATGGTAACCTAAAGGCCCGTGAGATCAATCACGCCAGCAGTTTCTTACCATGCACCAAACAGACAGGAAAGGTCCTTTGAAAGAGAGAATAAAGTGAAAAGTTGCCTGCTCCTGTAAGCATATGCTATGCCTATGACCCTGTTTCTTACACTGTCTGGTGTCAACTCACCCTGCATCAAGAAAACCAAACATATCGGTTACCCAAATGATTCATGAAATCATACCTTATATGAACAGAAGCCAAACACATCAAGAGAACCTGGGGAAATACATTCACAAATTTGCACTCTTTATGAAAATATACCTACCATGAGAGATGGAATTTTGTATAGAACATAAATACAAAAAATACTATACAACCATGCTTTTTTTTTCAATTTTAACATCCCACGAACAATTCCGAAGTCAAATATTTTGACAGGCATTTCTCGTTTTCCCAGTGAACTGCCAGAACGGAGCTAGCTAAACTGGTATTACATCGATGTTCGATGTATCTTCACATCTCAAGACTAGTCCGTCAAGGCTAGTTGGGAGGATGCACTTGGCCCACTGGCAGCCAGTGGAGAAGGGTTCAGATGGAGGAACAATCATCAGCACATTGTCGTTTCTCTGAACAATGCCCATAACACTCACAGTGCTGCCCTCCTTGATGTATCTGCAGTGGAAACCGACATGTCAAATGAAATGGACAGATATTATTTAACAGGCTCTGATTGCGATGGAACTGGTTTCATGCTCATGCATTCCAGATGCAAAACCAGAACAGAGAAATATGAGTACCCTTCTTTTAGGCGCATTATCCGATCATTACTTGAGAGACTCCTTTCCCTGAGCCATCTCAGAAACTCAGGAGACATGTCCTTGTTTTCTGGGTTTATGTCAATAACAGCAGATTCATCGACATATGGGGTTACCCGTGCACCATATCCTGTTTTGACCAATGCTCGCAGCCCAGATTGGAAATCAGAGATATAGAAATCGACTGCATGTCGCTGCCATTGTTGCAAGGAAAAGGAAAATGTAAGAGGACTTAGAGGAGATAGGATTAACATGATGTGGCATTCTTCGATGAAATCATCATCATATCTCATAATTGTAGGACACTAGCTCATCGTGACCTTCCACATCTTCATGGCCATCAAATTTTCCAGTTAAAAAGAAACTCACCTCCATTGACCGTAGTCCCCAGGTAAATTGGCGATGATAAGTGTTAGCAGCTTTTGAGTTCCAACCCCTATACTCATACAAGCAAGTCGAAGTGTACACACATCTTGGAACCCTTTGAAATGAGGACTCGAGGGGGAAATTTCCACAAGTAACAACCTGTAAAGTTCAATATGCTAAATAAGGACTGGCTATTACTATTTACTGATAATAAAAGAAGTGCTACTGCTTAAAGCCGCTGTAACCATAAGCTAACTACAAAATGAATAAATCATTTATGGAGAAGTTATTAGATTACAAGATGCACCATCGATCTCGAGTCCTTGTATTAGGAGAACAAACATGTTGGTTTAAGTGTATTACATAATGTTATCTGCCCATGATACTCATCAAAACTATAGGAGCAAAGGAGCTTTTTGTGTGAGTTCTTTGCATCTAAAGTTTTTTGTTTTGAAAGCCATTTAAAGTAATTTGTCAAACCTCTGTGTGTGTGTGTGTGTATGAATTACCTTAATAGTTAATACTGAAACAGTTGGTGGCATTACTATACCGCGACTTAACACGGCAGTTCAGAAAAACGCTGTGACAGAACTGACAAGAGATACGATGGTAACAGGACTAGTCAGATTATACAGGGTTCATTTCATGTGTGTGTGCAAGGCCACCACGAAACAATGTAATTTGAGAATTAATTCTAACACAAGCAAGCAGATATAGGACATAATCAAAAGGGAGAAATTAAATGCAAAACATTGAAGCATGGATAGGCTAAATAATTGAATAATTCTATACTCCAACAAGGCGGTCAGTATTTCACATACCCCAGTAACCTTCACATACTGTCCATCCTTTGCGGTTCTAAGATCAGCATCAGGATAGCGACTGACAAACCCAGTCACACCTCTTGTTCCCCAGAAAATGTTCCAAATCAAGAGTGCAGCAACAAAACCAAATATCACCACGACAACTACCAGCACAATTGGATTATGAACAGCGCCAAGAATGAAGGCACCTGCTATGAACCCCATCACGAAGAGCAGAATGACCACCCAGAGTATTGGCTTTGGCAAGCTGCCCTTGATCGAGTAACCATCTTCCTCATTGAGATTCGTAGCAGCTTGGTTGTGAGAAAAAGAGGTGGCACGCATCTTCATCGATACAGTAGAATCAATAGGTCCTGATACTTTACGTGGAGCACCGGATGAATTCAGCGGTCCAGAGGAGATAGGCCCTGATGTGATCAGCCCAGTTGTAGGAAGAACAGGAGGTAGATGGCCAGAATTCTGGCGAGCCAGTGGGGTCACTCCTCCTGACTGGGGGCTGGACGATTTCTTTGTTGGTTCTCCATACTTATTGAGCGGTCCAGAATTAGATTTTGCCCTTGCCGAACCTCCAGCGCCAGGAACTGCTGATGAAATAGAACCAGAGTAGTTTGACCGACCAACGGCATTAGAAACTGGTCCAGAGTTGGAAGCAGCACCGCCAAATGAAGTATTTCTTGAAGGTTGATTACCTAAAGAACCAGATTTTCGTGACTTCTCTTTATGGAGATCAAACATCTTCCCAAGCTCTCCGGATTTCTTGATGTCACCCCCGGTGTAGGGCATAGCTGTGGAGCAAATGACCGGGGCTTTGTCCTTAGGTTGCTCAGGTCGGCCCGAGACATAAAGCCCATTGCTTAGCTGGTGGGAAGGAAACCGTGAACCCATGTTCTGAACCAACAGATTCAACTATAACCTCAGGGTACAACCAAGTGATTTGCGTATTCAAGTGAGACTACCAAGCTTTTGAGCACACCACCAACATTCTCAGATAAAACCAACACCTTGCATCAGCACCTGAAAAGGTACATCAAACAAATGTAACTCACGCCACTTTGGGCTTACAAAAAGAATATGCACATCAAGTTCAGAATTATGTCATCCGGAGGAAGCAATTTTTAAACAAACTGTATGAACAAGAGGAACTCTAAAAAACAGAATCACAGAGCTCTACCAAGTCCAACAGATCCCAATGGCTCAACTAGTTCAAAGCGGCAACTGGCTAATGGTCTAACACTTCCTCCTTTAAGGAAAATATATTAGCTAATAGCCAGAGCCTAGCAGTAACCCAGCTAACATAAAGCTGGACTAACACAAACACTTCCAAAACATCGTGCAATTAATTGGGTAATAAATCCTATCAAAAGTAGCAAAAGAAAATTCGCAGATTCCTTTTGAGGAAGTTACCATGTTTAATTGTCTACACCATGCAAAGCATCATGTTCTAATAACAAAGAGCAAAAACTTGGAACTAAAGCTTTTCTTTACATAGGAGTACATCAAATAGTTCGTTGCTAATTCAAAGTATTCCATCAAACAATGGCACAATTCTCGGACATAATTTTGCAGTATTGAGCAGGTAAGCTGGCAATGAAATGGCAGCCAAGTAATTGTGTCCATGCTGTAGTTTAAGCAGGGTAAATAAAACTACACACTTGACCCAAAGCCTTACGCTCAAGGTACAACAAAATTACAGCTGAAATAGACAACAAGCACACATTGAGGTAAATACTTTGCTTTAGAAGCACCATTTGAGGTTTTAGCATGCAGAATTTGTGGAGATGGCTCCCTGACCACACTGAAGAAGCTAAAATATCCCGCGAAAAACTTGACAGTAATGGTTACATCAATAGGAAGAAGTGTGCCCCATGTAAGAGCAAATCAGCAAACTGTGTCATCCAAATGATTTCGACTGGTGCAGGCAGCGGAATAAACAACAAATTTGCCGCTGACATTATTAGACCTCAAATTATTATGGCTTAAAGATTCAGCAAAGAACTATGGCAAGTACATGCCAACATTGTCTCAACATGAAGGAATGGAGGGTGCAGCAGCGCACGCTGCATAATCGATGATAACCCACTCCAAGGACCCCACCCAAATCCCTGAGAAAAAAAATTCTACTTCCCCAAAGATCGAATTCCCCCCATGCTTTCGCTCTGCTCCCCGCAGCAATGTTGGTGCATCAAGAAACCAAGAAACGGCAGAGTCACCCGGCTCACCTCGAGAAAGCGGCAGGCGAAGATGTTCTCCCCTCCAAAACTTCCTCCTCCCTGCGAGATTTTTCTCCGGTTGGTGGTGGGTTTGGGCTGTAGGGCGGCAGAATGAGGGTAGAGACTAGAGGGGAAGGGAGAGCTCACACACGCACACGAGACAGACGAAGCGACAGAGTACAAGCGAGGGGAGTGAGATGGTGGTGGACGAGCGCCGGGTGGTGGAGACGAGGAAATAAGAGAGAGAGAGAGAGAGAGAGAGAGAGAGAGAGAGAGAGAGAGAGTTAATAATAAGAAAGAAATCGCATTCAGAACTCTGCTCAAAAACCTATCCGGCTATCCCACGTCCTAAACAATAAAAATATTTTAGTATATATCTAACTCCTCTGAACTTTATAATCTGATTTAAATAACTGTTAGACCATATGGCTAGATCTATAATATTTTAGTGATGAATAATTGACAATAGTTAATTTGTGATGATGAATAATTGGTAATTTTTGTTTAGCGTTGTTATGCAAGTTGTGTCGCGTGTGTGCGGATTGATGTTGGTCAAATTTGGACGAACTTGTGCCGGAAAACGTTCTTTGGTCTTTACATGTGCAGGTTAGGCGTGGAGACGGTCATAATCGGTGACGAGGAGGACCGAGACTAGGAGTGAGAAATCTGAGGTCCAAGCGGTCGAGAATGTCACGAAGTGGTCAGGCTCACGCTGGAGCATATGGAGATCAAAGGTAAATGATGCGTGGAGAAGCTACGGGAGGTGTGATCCTGAAGGCTTCAACACGTGACGCGTTAGAAAAGTCGGAAGTTAGAAAACCCGTGTTAGGAAGGGTTTCGGGTCCCTTGAATAGTAATGAGCCAAAAGCTTGGTTGAGGTAAAAATGCCCAATTAGAGGAGTTGTATTAGGGTTAATTATGGTTGCAACTTAAAGTCGGTTTCGGACGTATGGCCAGATGGATGTATAAAAGGACGGGCGACCGTGCATAGGGACATGGTCGAGGAGACGGGAAAAATACGGCGTGTGAGAACGGGACGCAAGATTGGAACAGAAGGAAAAAGACGGCGCAAGGCGACAGAGGAAAAATCGACGGAAAAAGAAAACAATCAGGGAAGAATATACTGTACTGATGGATAATCCTCGGGAATAGTGCTCGCAATTTTTCAATAAAGTTTGTGAGTTTTTAAATTCGCATATATTATCCTTTTTCCTGCTTTTTGATTCCTAGGGTTTCTTCATGCATTGATCTATGTCTAGGTATTTTTCTTGCTTACATACATGAATCAGTTTTAATTAAAAATCGATTTGAAGACTGAACGAAAACGTGCACTTTTAGCAACCCATTATCTAGTCGCTACAGTAACTGCTACAGTGCACGCTACAGTATTTTGCTATAGTAATCGGTATGGTACTGCTATAGTGTTCGCTACAGTATTGCTACAGAAAAATCAGAAAAATTTCTTTTTGTTTTGCTATTTCTGTTTTTTGCAGATTAAACAATTAAAAGGTAGAAAATTTGAGAAAAATCTTCCGCTGGGGATTTGAATCATTCACCCCCTTCTGATTGTCATCGACGATCGTACAATAACACCCTAACCTAGTGTTGTGGGGGTGGCCCAACCCCCCGTGACTGGGCCGTGCAACTAGCTTTATAGGGTGATATTACTCGTGTAACGTGATAAATAGACAATTTTGCTATATAGCATGACATGTTAGTCAAATTAAATTAGATAGAGCCCATACAGGCTTCTCCATGGAACTTCTAGCCACATGGCACGCTAGTCAATTTAGATTAGATAGAGCTCATAGAGGCTTCTCCATGGAACTTTTAACCACGCTTCCATGGCCGAGTGTCTATGTAGCTTCATCTCTGTTTTTATTTAGGAGAGAAGTCCTTGTAGACCTCACTTGTCTTTTATCTAAATTTGGTAATCGTATCATCTTACATGGCAAAATCATTCACTCATCATATTATACAGGTAATACCACTATACGAAACTGCTTAGGATATTATTTAAATTGGATTGCAATATTTGAGAGTTAATATTTAGTTTCATAGTTTGATATGCTGGACAGAACTTTCAAAATAAAGTTTGAAATATTATATAAACTTATTTCTAATAATAATAATTCAAATGCAGCAGGAACGTTGGCAATCACGCGAGACGGGCATGAGTACTTAAGTGCTCAACAACACGATGTGAAAATAATACAACGTAGCGGAAAAACTCTGAACAATGCCTAAGAAACCAATTTTATCTCAAATCCCCAAATCTAAATGGTTCTTGCAAGCATTCCTACAAGAAATAACTATTGCATATGCGACTGTTATTTTCATTTATCTTCAGTTACTTTTTTATACTGTAATTTTAGGTAACTAAAAATATAACTTCACTAGGAGGAATTTAACATATTATAACTTTAGATGACTGAGAGTGTAACTTAAGTGACTGAAAGATAAAAAAATTTCAGTCAACTGCTCAATAACAAAACCGTTTCTACAAACGCATCAGAACCAAATTCAGGATTGGGAAATACAACCAGAATCAAGAAATAGGTAGAGGTCAGCAGCCAGAAGAGAAACGGAAGAAAAAACGAATAGATCCGAGGGCGGGTGTTGCCGTATGGGAGTCGAGACGATGGCTACCGGCGTGGCTGTGGAGAGGTGACCGGCGGCCGGCGTGGCCGCGTTGGAGTGGAGACTGCGCCTTCGTCAGCTCGTGCCTTCCGGAGGCAGGGAGCAGAACTCTGCTTTCTCCCTGCAATAGTCAATTTCTCTCACCACTCTCTCGTCAGATAATAATGCTGATTTCGATTACCATAATGTAACAGCAACAATTCACTAGCCGCTACCAATATAGGTTTGGTTCTTCTTAGCTTTGTGTGACTTTTAGTTTTAGCTTCTCAAGAAGTTAAAATAAATAGGACGGCTTTTTCAAGTAGTTTCTTTAGCCCGCTTCTCTAAACGGTTTTTGGAACTAAAATTAGTGTTCGTCGTGAGTATCCACGTTTTCACCATCTGCTGCTATGTAAAATACACAGACAAAAACTATTAGTTATAGTCAAAAATCATTATCGTAGCACAAAAGAACATAACCATAATCGATCCAAATGACTGTAATGGCGGCTTGGGTTTGTTGTAACAGTGTAAGAATGGTGTGTGTTTAGATAGTGTCCGCGCAAAATGAGGGGGCCTGGGAAAGGAAAAGGATAGAAACCTACCTAGACTTGTTTCATTGAATTTACTAGTTTTAAACTTGTTAACATGTTTGAAATCATTCATGATTTTTCTAGATATAATATTGTTTTTTCCTCAGATACTTCTTTCATCCGACATGGTGTTTGCGCTGTGATCAGCTCATATCACATTACTTATTACTTTTATGCAGTGGTAGACCGTGGGCAAGCCTAACTAGAACGAGTATTTGCCTGGAGAAATACCCATCTTGCAATGCATTTTGCAATGTATGTACCTTTTGTGGGAGTACATATGCATCATGGAATGGCGGATCCATGTAGAGTCCTACGGGGTTTGAACTTGAGAAAGAAAGAAAAACAAAACAATCTTGTGTTAAGAAAGAATAACGAAAAGATCTTTAGTTGCTTTGGCTTCTTGATCTTTGGGATCAAAGATCACAACAATCTCGACTGTCCTGACTAATCTGAATCATGAAAGCCGTGTACTTGGTGAGAGACAGCTAGTAGCTAGGGAATGATGATCCGATGCACTCGATAGGTGTACAAATCACTGCCTTAATGAGCTCTTTGTGTCTTTAAGTACACGGCACATGGTGAAATATTAGTGGGCCTCGGCGCACTTATGATGGTGTTAGCGACGGTATTAAGTGCACTCCAAGGCAAGTCTTATCCTCTTGATTACTTTCTTCTTCTCTTTTACTACATCCCTCCTGTAGTATAAGCCCTTGAGAAGCGTGCATATTTCAGAGTATAAATATATTATGGAGATCAAAGATGCAGCTATTACAATATTTTCACTATATATATATATCTTAACTTTAATACTAAAAAATATATGAGTAATTATAGTATACCATTTAGCAGGTGCATGTATGATCCAATAACATTAAATTTTTCTTAAGTTTAATATCTTCTTAATCTGTGAGTATGATGAATTTTGAATTTATATTGCGAGACCTATGCGTATGATGAATTTTGAATTTATAATGCGAGACGCCGGGAGTCCTTTTTGGAGACGAATAGTTGTGTTGCAAATAGCCAAATAGGGAGCAGCATGTGCCATGCTTTTCTCAAAAATTCGTGTGGATTGAGCCATTTCATAGGAATTTTAGGAGCCCATTCCTATATTTCAAAAAACGCTCATAGGAAATTTTTCTATAGAATTTCAATCCTACAAAATTCCTCTATTTTTCCTTCATGCTAAAGAGGCCCTAAGGGGACTGTTCAGATAGAGGGAACGGAAAGTTCAGGAATAGCCAGAAACGGAAAGTTTAGGAACAGCCTAAAACGGAAAGTTTAGGAACAGCATAACATGCGAATAATAAAAAATTGCTCGTTTTGTCGAGAAAATGGACAGCTCAACAACTAGCATCATGATACGACCCTAGTTTTTCGTCCCGTAGAATGGACGTGCCAGCTATGCAAGAAAGCGGTGCTCGATCGTACCATCTCTCTCCCTCGTTCGTGTACTAATCTGCCCAACCAGAGTGTGCTTCACATAATTGGCTGTGCTCGGCTGTTTTTTTTAATGTTTTTTGGCTTTTTATATGTAGTTTGTTTATTTCACACTATAGTAGCTGATATTTTTCTTGGCGTAATTAAATTTAAAAATAGAAAAAACAGATTATCTTATTACGGACAATGCAAAGAAACACGAAAAAAAGGAAAAGACAAAAAAACTAAAAACCCAGGAAAACATGAAATTAAGGAATAGTGAAATAAAAGATAGAAATTGAAAAACCAAAACTAGCAGACCCTAGTCTGTACTAACCCCTTCAAGAGGAGCTGTGACGGGGAGAGTACGGGGATAAACGTGAGGGATTTTGGGTTTGTTACTTGTGGTTTTTTTATATAGTAACTAGCTTTTTAAACAAAATATCTTTTTAAGGTGAAGTCTATAAGTTAATTGTAGTAGACACTATACCAACTTCAGCTATACTGGTTAAAATCACAAACGATTGTCTCTTCGTAATCTCTCTTGCGAGCAGTCAGAATTCAAAAGCCATAAGACATAACCCAAAATCCTGGTGTCTATATTTATGCATATGTATGTTTTAGTAAAAATTTTGTGAGATTTACAAATTATCTGTAGATTTACAGAATTAAAAATTTCAATAAAACATGTGAATATGTTCCAGTCCTTAGTTCGAGTCCAGATCCAGCTTCCCTCTCCATTAATTATTATTACAAACGAAATTATGGCACAAGGGCTGGTTGATACAATAAACACTTCAGCTTCCGAGTGAATATACAGCACCGCAACCTTCTCGTGTAGAAGTTGCAATAGTTCATCTTCCAAGTGCGAGGGGTGGCAATTAAAGAAGTTTTGCCATATATGACGCTATTGCAACCCGTATTTACAGAAATGACAGTATGTACATGACAATAATAGAAATGTCGTTTTTGCCATCCGGCTACCGAGCGGTGACACCGTAGAAGCGACACATGGCAGATGGAGCCTGGCCATCGGGCTCCAGGTGGCCTGCCGCCCGGTGGCTGGGCTCCAGGTGTTAGCACCGCATGTAATTAGTTTAATTGCATGATTTAATACGCAATGCTCGTAGAATTTTGTAAATATAGCAAATGAGCACAAAAACTTTTGGAATTTTTCGTGGAGGTTCCCGACACAGTGTAGTTCGTTGTGTAATTTGCTCATAATTTTTTCCATTATGAATTTTACTAAAAAAAATTCATTTAGTAAAGTGTGTTGGAGATCGGGGTAGGGAGCTCTGGTGCGGACGATGGGAAAGAAGCAGTAGGGAGACTACAGTAGTTCACTCCTGTATAGTCAGCAATGCTGAGCTGAAACAAAGTGTGTTGCATCCTGTATGGCATCAGAATGATCACTCTTGGAGTGTGTGATAGGGATGGTGAGGGAATCAAATCCTCCATCCCTAGCATACACATAGGTCTCCATGATAGCTGTAACCAAGATACTACATCAACTGACGCATTAGTCCCACGAACTCGCCCTCTGCCTCAGCATGAGCGAAGTAGTCCTAGGAACCTAGTGAAGAAGATCCGGCCATCTACAATTTTAAACAAGAGGTTAGAACAGGTAAAGTATAAACAAAGTGCAGATAAGTAAAGATCTACGACGGGTAAGTGAAGCAAGTAGTAAGCTATATTTTATCAAAGTTTTCTTAGTTTTGAAATTAAGACTCAAGCCTTAAGACACGACCAGTCTAAGTAGGGTTTTGTATATAAATGAGAAAGCGATAGCGGAAGCAAAAAGGAGGAAGCTCATCTCTTCACAGGCAAGCAACCAGGAACACCTGAGTGTGTTCGATATTAGTCCCTTTGATTTAGCAATTTTAATGAAACATGCTTTAAAGAGATTTAAATTGTGCAATAAGTATTTGTATGAATTTATTAATATAGAAAATGAGATGGAAAAATTATAGCAGTGGACTTAATGGTGCAAGTTTTTATTCAATTACGCAAGGAGTATATATAATAGTATAAAAAATGTATCGCACGAGATACAATATGGCTCACTCATCTGAGCCACTGCTATCTCCTCACCGCGTCTGCCTCCCCGTGCATGGCCTTGTCTTTCGTTGAGCACGAGCATATCCCGTGGGGTATGTCAGCCGGTCCGAAGCTTGCGTATCTGTTCGCAGGAGGTATGAAGACAGTTCCGTTTGTTGAGTGGCCATGGTGGTGCAGTAGGCTGAGGTACACCAGACACTATCTGGTAGTAAGCGTCAATGTGTTCCTGCGTTGACATACCAAATTAGGTGCCGTCAGAGATGAAGTCATGGACGAAGGATTCTAGGAATCCCCGATGGTGAGATATTAGTGGGCCTCTGCGCACTTATGATGGTGTTAGCGACGGTATTAAGTGCACTCCAAGGCAAGTCTTATCCTCTTGATTACTTTCTTCTTCTCTTTTACTACTTCATCCCTCCTGCAGTATAAGCCCTTGAGAAGCATGTTTCACAATATAAATATATTATAGAGACCAAAGATACAGGTATTACAATATTTTTATTATATATCTTGACTTTAATGCTAAAAAAATGAGTGAGTAATTATGATATACCATTTAGCAGGTGCATGTATGATCCAATAACATTAAACCTTTTTAAGTTTAATATCTTCTTAATATGTGTATATGATGAGTTTTGGATTTATATTACGAGGCAACTGGAGTTCTTTTTGGAGACGAATAGTTGTGTTGCAAATAGCCAAATAGGGAGCAGCATGTGCCATGCTTGTATACGCTGGAGTGCCTCTAATTCTCGTCATAGGAGAGCAAAAAAAAAGGAGTTTATAACTTTGTGGCCCTAGCTTGAATGGTACGAGCACGCCATTTACGCCATCTCAATTGTCTGTTCGTCCGATCAGACAGTCCAGGTGCAGGTGAACGAGAAATCGAGGTGCACAGATTTCTCGCGACAAAAAATCGCATTTCTACGAGTCTGCAAAGGAGTTGGCTGCCATTAGTTCAAAGTTCAAATGATGCGACTACTAATGGCTCTTTGGAACGCAGGAATTCAAAACCATAGAATAGAAAACACAGGAATTAGGTGCATATCTAGTTGATTTTTTTGGAATTCTTTAACGCAAATTGTTCAACTATGCTATTTGGATGGTTCACAGAAAAAAGAGTACATGATTTTGAAGAGATAGACACGAAGAAAATTTTCTATGAGGTTGAACCATCCAAATTTTATTCAACATATCTTTTTCATATGTGGTGGGGAGAGTACGGGATAAACGCAGGGTTTTTTCGGTTTGTTACTTGTGGTTTTTATCTTTTTTATACTAACTTGCTTTTAACAACATATCTTCAAAAGGAGATGTGGTTGGGAGAGTACGGGGATAAACGTGGGGTTTTTTTGGGTTTGTTACTTGTGGTTTTTATTTTTTTATAGTAACTAACTTTTAAACAAAATATTATTTTAAGGTGTAATCTATAAGTGAATTGTAGTAGACACTGTAGCAACTTCAGCTATACTGGTTAAAATCACATACGACTCTCTCTTCGTACTCTTTCTTGCGAGCAGTCAGAATTCAAAAGCCATAAGACATAACCCAAAATCCTGATGTCTATATTTATGCATATGTATGTTTTAGTAAAATTTTTGTGAGATTTACAAATTATCTGCAGATTTACAGAATTAAAAATTTCAATAAAACATGTGAATATGTTCCAGTCCTTAGTTCAAGTCCAGATCCAGCTTCCCTCTCCATTAATTATTATTATAAACGAAATTATGGCACAAGAGCTGGTTGATACAATAAACACTACAGCTTCCGAGTGAATATACAGCACCGCAACCTTCTTGCGCAGTAGTTGCAATAGTTTATCTTCCAAGTGCAAGGGGTGGCAATTAAAGAAGTTTTGCCATATATGGCGCTATTGCAATCCGTATTTACAGAAATGATAGTACGTACGTGACAATGATAGAAATATCGTTTTTGCCACTCGGCCACCAGGCGGTGACGCTATAGAAGCGACACGTGGCAGATGGAGCCTAGCCATCGGGCTCCAGGTGGCCTGTCGCCCGGTGGCTAGGCTCCAAGTGATTAGCACCGCATGTAATTACTTTAATTGCATGATTTAATACACATTACTCGTAGAATTTTGTAAATATAGCAAATGAGCACAAAAACTTATGGAATTTTTCGTGGAGGTTCCCGACACAGTTTAGTTTGTCGTGTAATTTGCTCATAATTTTTTCCATTATGAATTTTACTAAAAAATTCATTTAGTAAAGTGTGTTGGAGATCGGGGTAGGGAGCTCCGACGCGAACGATGGGGAAGAAGCAGTAGGGAGACTACAGTAGCTCACTCCTGTGTAGTTCAGCAAAGCTGAGCTGAAGCAAAGTGTGTTGCATCCTGTATGGCATCTGAATGATTACTCTTGGAGTGTGTGATAGGGATGGTGAGGGAATCAAATCCTCCATCCCTAGCATACACATAGGCCTCCATGATCCAGACGTCATGGTTTCCGCCCCCTAAAGATGGGCGGATAGCTGTAACCAACATACTACATCAACTGACGCATTAGTCCCACGAACGCGCCCTCTGCCTCAGCATGAGTGAAGTAGTCCTAGGAACCTAGTGAAGAAGATCCAGCCATCTACAATTTTAAACAACAAGAGGTTAGAATATGTAAAGTATAAATGAAGTGCGGATAAGTAAAGATCTACGAAGGGTAAGTGAAGCAAGTAGTAAGCTATATTTTGTCAAAGTTTTCTTATTTTTTGAAATTAAGACTCAAGCCTTAAGACACGACCAGTCTAAGTAGGGTTTCTATATAAATGAGAAAGCAATAGGGGAAACAAAAAGGAGGAAGCTCATCTCTTCACAGGCAAGCGACTGGGAACACTGGAGTGTGTTCGATATTGGCCCCTTTGACTTAGCAATTTTAATGAAACATGCTTTAAAGAGATTTAAATTGTGCAATAAGTATTTGTATGAATTTATTAATATAGGAAATGAGATGGAAAAATTATAGCAGTGGACTTAATGGTGCAAGTTTTTATTCAATTACGCAAGTATATATAATAGTATAAAAAATGCATCGCACGAGATGCAATATGGCTCACTCATCTGAGCCACCGCTATCTCCTCACCGCGTCTGCCTCTCCGTGCATGGCCTTGTCTTTCGTTGAGCACGAGCATGTCCCGTGGGGTACATCAGCCGGTTCGAAGCTTGCGTATCGGTTCACGGGAGGTATAAAGACTATTTTAGTTGTTGAGTGGCCATGGTGGTGCAGTAGGCTGAGATACACCAGACACTGTCTAGTAGTAAGCGTCAATGTGCTCCTGCGTCGATATGCAAAATTGAGTGCCGCTAGAGATGAAGTCATGGACGAAGGACTCTAGAAATCCCTAATGGTGAGACATTAGTGGGCCTCGGCGCACTTATGATGGTGTTAGCCACGGCATTAAGTGCACTCCAAGGCAAGTCTTATCCTCTTGATTACTTTCTTCTTCTCTTTTACTACTTCATCCCTCCCGTAGTATAAGCCCTTGAGAAGCATGTTCACAATATAAATATATTAAAGAGATCAAAGATACATCTATTACAATATTTTCATTACATATCTTTACTTTAATGCTAAAAAAATAAGTGAGTAATTATAGTATACCATTTAGTAGGTGCATGTATGATCTAATGACATTAAATTTTTCTTAAGTTTAATGTCTTTTTAATCTGTTCGTATGATAAATTTTGGATTTATATTGTGAGACGATGGGAGTTCTTTTTGAGACGTATAGTTGCAAATAGCCAAATAGGGAGCAGCATGAGCCATGCTTGTATACGCTGGAGTGCCTCTGATTCTCATCATAGGAGAGCAAAAAAAAAAGGAGTTTATAACTTTCTGCCCCTAGCTTGAATGGTACGAGCACGCCATTTACGCCATCTCAATTGTCTGTTCGTCTGATCAGAGTCCAGGCGGAGGTGAACGAGAAATCGAGGTGCACAGATTTCTCGCGGCAAAAAATCGCATTTCTTGTTACATTCACTATGACTCTACGAGTCTGCAAAGGAGTTGGCTGCCATTAGTTCAAAGTTCAAATGATGCGACTACTAATGGCTCTTTGGAACGCAGGAATTCAAAACCATAGAATAGAAAACACAGGAATTAGGTGCATATCTAGTTGATTTTTTGGAATTCTTTAACGCAAATTGTTCAACTATGCTATTTGGATGGTTCACAGAAAAAAGAGTACATGATTTTGGAGAGATAGACACGAAGAAAATTTTCTATGAGGTTGAACCATCCAAATTTTATTCAACATATCCTTTTCATATGTGGTGGGGAGAGTACGGGATAAACGCAGGGTTTTTTCGGTTTGTTACTTGTGGTTTTTATCTTTTTTATACTAACTTGCTTTTAAACAACATATCTTCAAGAGAAGATGTGGTGGGGAGAGTACGGGGATAAACGTGGGTTTTTTTTGGGTTTGTTACTTGTGGTTTTTATTTTTTTTATAGTAACTAACTTTTAAATAACATTTTATTTTAAGGTGTAGTCGACAAGTCATTTTATAGTAGACACTGTAACAACTTCAGCTATACTGGTTAAAATCACATACGACTGTCTCTCTTCGTACTCTTTCTCGCGAGTAGTCATAATTCAAAAGCCATAAGGCATAACCCAAAATCCTGATGTCTATATTTATGCATATGTATGTTTTAGTAAAATTTTTGTGAGATTTACAAATTATCTGCAGATTTAAAAATTTCTATAAAACATGTGAATATGTTCCAGAGTCCTTAGTTCGAGTCCAGATCCAGCTTCCCTCTCCATTAATTATTATTACAAACGAAATTATGGCACAAGGGCTAGGTGATACAGTAAACACTACAGCTTCCGAGTGAATATACAGCACCGCAGCCTTCTCGCGTAGTAGTTGCAATAGTTCATCTTCCAAGTGCGAGGGGTGGGCAATTAATGAAGTTTTGCCATATATGATGCTATTGCAATCTATATTTACAGAAATAGTAGAACGTACGTGACAATGGCAGAAATATCGTTTTTGCCGCTCAACCACTGGGCGGCAACGTCGTAGAAGCGACACATGGCAGATAGAGCCCAGCCACAGGCTCCAGGTGATTAGCACCGTATGTAATTAGTTTAATTGCATGATTTAATGCATACTGCTCATAGAATTTTGTAAATATAGCAAATAAGCACAAAAACTTACGGAATTGTTTGTGGAGGTTCCTGACGTAGCATAGTTTGTTGTGTAATTTGCTCGTAATTTTTTCGTTATGAATTTTACTAAAACATTCATGTAGTAAAGTGTGTTGGAGATTGGGGTAGGGAGCTCTGGTACGGACGATGGGGAAGAAGCAGTAGGGAGACTGCAGTAGCTCACTCCTGTGTAGTCGGCAAAGCTTATGTAGGACCCAGATTTTACAATCCGGAATCCTCTGTGATTTATTGCACTATTCCTTGGATCAGTAGATAGTACTCATAGATACAGTAATGTACATCAAATACATATCATGCGGAAGCGTAAATATATTAGTAGACTTACTCATGGGCCGATCAGGCCGAAAATATTAAAATGCAGTAGCGGAAACGAAGCACACAGGTGGGACCCCCAGGACGTGCCCACAGGCAGCCAATTGGGGGTTCGGGACCTAGTTCTCGACATCTTCATCTTCTTCACCATCATGATCTGGTGTAGCGCTCTAACTCCTGATTCTGGATTAATTGTGAGAACGAGGATGAGCACAAACCACCTTGCTCCGCGAGCCAATACACAGGATGCAAATAGATAATATGCATGGCTTATCATGAGAAGGCTCAGGTTATTTTATTTGCCATAAATTGCATTTGAAATATAGTACATAGAAATTTCCTAAGACCTAGCATTTTGAACTAAAACATAGTGTGCGAAAGAATGCAATAGTAATAGCGACCCAGATTCCATCCACCGTTACATGGTTTCTACACCATATGCTAACATTTTAGCATTATAATCGCTCACATTATCGTTGGGACGATACCCAGGGCAATACAAATCAGGGCTTTCCACTGCCCTCCACTTTTCCAATTCCACCCACAAAGTTGTTTTTGAAATAGAACTATATCTGGTTAAGTTCCCATGTCTGCCCTTGGCCGTGGGCACGGCTATTCGAATAGTTTTGACTCTGCAGAGTTTGCACACTTTACCCACAAGAGATAGTTCGCTCGTTGCCCCACACGATTTCTTAGTCGTGCGGTTGAGTAAACCATCACAATAACCATTCAAAATACCTCGCCCCTTCCATCATCTCACCCATATGGGCTTATCCCACTTGCGGCAGGTCCCATAAGTTGTGCAGGATGTTCTTCCCTATTCGGCTAGCAGCTGGCTACCCACACCACTAGCGCGCCGTGGAAAACTTCACCCTCTGCGAGTGTCCCATTCAAGTCGTCACATAGACAGCCACTTGCACTACCTCACCTCCACCAATGAAATGACTTTCAGGGTCCAGTAAATCTACTAAGCCAAGTTGTATTTTATAGACTTGTGGTTGTACTTATATTACATAGGAGGTCATGACAAGATTCAGTCCTTAGGGTTATCTGGGCGGTTCTACCACTAACCACACTCTCGTGCACCGCTGCACCATACCCCCAAACCATCCGCCCAGATAGATAAGCATTTTAGGGTTTTTGGGAGCATAAAATAACTGTACCAAAATATACCAATCATTTCTACCATGACTTCCCAAACCAGTTTCTCCTGAATAAAAGTGATGCTTAGGGCACTTTTGATACCCCCATACATCTAAGCAATACTAAGTAGGGCGAAATACTGTAGACTTATTTTCGAAAGCTATAACATTATAGTTTTCACTAAGGTGACAAGGCTCAGATATTCAAGGGTTTCAAATAAGAGTAATACTAACAAGTGCATTAATGGGTGTATAACTAGCATCTTGAAATCGAACATAAATTAACACATAAAATAACAGCATGCAAGTTGATAATTTAAAACGGAAATAACTTTGCATAAACATAGGTTCAATATGATCAAAGTATTGACTCGCCTTGCGCGGTTTACCGCGGTCTTGAGCTCACTCAATGCTTTCTCATTCGATGGTCTTGAGCTTCCGGTGTTTATCTTCACTTCGCTGTTGATCTCGCTTGATTCCTTGATTCTTCAGGACTCCAATTTCTAATTACGTGCTAAACAACTAAATCCAAATAAATGCAAATAACTCAAAAAGGTCCAAATAAATCCAATTGAACTTGTTTAGCTTTTATTACAATTAAACGGGTGATTTGAGGTTGGTTGGTCATGGAGAGTCAAACAGAGCTTGAGCGTAGTGAGGAAATGCCAACAGGGAAATCCGCTTGGACGAATGTCAAGGAGGATCCAGGACATAGGAATATTTCTGCTTCAGACTTGAGGATGGCTAGGCATAGTCGGTGGTGGAATACGATGACTCGATCTTTTTATTAATAACTTCTTTTATTATTTTTGTATTTATCAAGAATGTTCCATTAGTCAGGTTAGACCTATGAATCGGGGTACAAGATTAGCGGAGCATTATTTTGTCGAACATTAATATTCAGGGCATATGTTGTATATGCGATGTACACAATTTTTAGCTTACCGAATTAATCTTAGAGTCCGAGTTTATAGCATTTTGTGGTACAATATTTTATGTATCCTTAGTTATCACCAGGCTTAGTTTAATTTGAATTAGAATATATTTATACGGGTCCTAGCTTATTGTATATATTTATGCTCAATATTATTATTCATTAAATCTAACATTAAGATTTAATTAATGGCACCATTATTATCTTGCCTATACTTTAGTTACTATCATGCTTAGCTTTATTTCTAATTTAATTTAAATTTAGTTATCTGGGCAAATCTTGTTATGCCGGGTCATATTTCAACATTGCTATTTAATTAAATCTATCACTGAGATTTATTTAATGGAGGCATGATAAATGTTAGGGCATATATTTTAATTATAATTAAGGGTAACATTTATTAAATTGGGACATTTAACCAAAGTCATTTTTCTTTATTAATGCCTTTAATTAATAATTAGATTTAAAATAAATACTAAAGGCACATTAATTATTCATTATGATAACTAATCCAAATTTAAATCATACATAAGCTCTTTTACATCCTAATTAAAATTTATTAGCTTCCCTGAATTATTTCCTAATTTTCCTTAATTTTTCCTAATTAAAATGGATTAAAGAAAATCAAAATAAAAAGGAAGAAAAAGGGTGCGCCCTGCGGGATCAAACTCGGGACTTGAGGGCAAAGGGGTTAACGCGCGCGCTCAGCTAGCCAAATGGGCCAAAGCCCTGGGCTGACTTACCGGAGGGGGAAATACAGATGAGCCGAGGAGTGGCTAAGGCCAAAACAGAAGAAATGGTCGGCGCTTGGCGCCAGGTTCGCTTGCAGCAGGCGGTGGTTGGGGAGGTGGTAGTGACCGGCAAAATGGGTTGCGGGGAAGGCGAGGGGGCTCTGGGAGGCAGCGCACTGGTCGGAGCGGTGGCGAGGTGGGTGGGCGTCATCTCAAAGCAGCCGGCAGCAAGGTGGGCACGGGGCAGCGGCGCCGGAGGGGGAGGAGAAAGGAATTCGGGCGAGCATGAGCGAGAGACGGGTAGGTGGGTGCTTACCACGCTGATTATTGAACCGGAGGAGGTCCGAGGCCGGTTGGCGACGAAGACCAGGGGTGGCGCGAAGGGGCTTCTCGGCGGCGGCGAGCTGGGGTGAGGGTGGAGCTCCAGTGATGGTGGGGAACGCTTCGGGGAGGCGTGTAGATGGTGCCCGCGAGAGGAATTAGCCCCAGGTGTCCTGGAGGAGAAATGGCACTGGTAGCAGCGGTTGTGGCCGGCGATGGGGAAGGAAAGTATTCCGGCGAGCTCGGCGCAAGGTTTTCCAATTAGGCCGGAGGGGAAGTAGATGGAGAGTGGGGGCACGTCCGGTAGCAGTTGGATCGACGGGGCTTCGCCGGAGGGCCGGAATGGCTAGGCGAGAGAAAAGGCAGGGAAGGAAGGGGAGTAGTGCAAGAGCTACTTATGGCCACGGGAGGCTTGTGGAGATAGTGGGCGGTGCGCGAAAACTGTGGGCGATGCGAGCACGGTGGCAGGAAGCGGTGTGCGGCTCATGGGCGTTGCCGGGGTGAGGTGAGGGACTTGTCAGGGGCGCGATGAGATGAGGGCAGGGTGTGAGCACCAAGGCATTGGTGGCCAAGCTGGTGACGCGACGGAGGTGGAGCTCTAGCGACTCGGCACATGGCTGCCACGGGGAGGCGAGCGCGCAGCGAAGTCAGAAAAGAAAGAAAGAAAGCAGAGCAAGGGGAGGAAAGAGAGGAGGCGGGGAAGAAGGCAGGAAAAAGAGGGAGGAGGTGGACCCACGCGGCAGAGGGAGGAAATGGGAGGGAACGGGGGAAGAGGGCCCACGGGCAGAGGGGGAGAAATGAGGGAGAGAGAAAGGTGAGGCCCACATGTAATAGAAAGGGAAGGGAGAAAATGAAGAAAAGAGGGGAAAAAGGTTTAAGCAAAATTTTGGAATCTAGACTTTTAATTTAAATTTTAAATTTTCATTAAGATTTACTAATTTCTATTTTTGCAGTATGTTCATAATTTTGAATTCTCAGTTTAATTATTTAGATGCGGCTGCTTGATTCTTGGTTTGAGTTTAAATTTTAAATTTTTGTTTGGATTTGAGTGTAATTTAAAAATTGGTTTCGAATTCATAATTCATTGTTTATATTATTCTTTTATTAACACCATTACTATTTTCACTTTGGATTTTATTTTTTATTGTATTTATTTGCATGCAATAACACTCCATAGTTTTCAAATAAATATTCAGAAGAATTCAAATACCAGCAAAATGCAAGAAAAGTTTTCAAATTCCATATTTTTGAATATCTAAATTTTGGGATGTTACAGCTGAGCTGAAGCAAAGTGTGTTGCATCATCCTATATAGCATCAGAATGGTCACTCTGGGGTGTGTGATAGGGATGGTGAGGGGATCAAATCCTCCATCCCTAGCATACAGAAAGGCCCCCATGGTCCAGACACCACGGTCCAAGACCCTCATCCTCCGCCCCCCTAAAGATGGGCGACTAGCTGTAACCAAGATACTATATCAACTAACGTAGTAGTCCCACGAATTCGCCCTCTGCCTCAGCATGAGCAAAGTAGTCCTAAGAACCCAGTGAAGAAGATTCAGCCATCTACAATTTTAAACAATAAGAGGTTAGAACAAGTAAAGTATAAACAAAGTGTGGATAAGTGAAGATCTAATAAGGATAAGTGAAGCAAGTATTAAGCTATATTTTGTCAATGTTTGCTTAGTTTTCGAAATTAGGACTCAAGCTTGAAAGCATGACCAGTCTAAGTAGGGTTTGTATATAAATGAGAAAGTGATAGCGGAAGCAAAAAGGAGGAAGCTCAACTCTTCATAGGCAAGCGACCGGGAACACCCGAGTATGTTCGATATTAGTCCTTATGACTTAGCAATTTTAACCAAACATGCTTTAAAAAGATTTAAATTGTGCAATAAGTATTTGTACGAATTTATTAATATAGGAAATGAGATGGAAAAAATTATATCAGTAGACTTAATGGTGCAATTTTTTTATTCAATTACGCAAGGAGTATATATAATAGTACAAAAAATGCATCGCACGAGATGTGATATAGTCCACTCATCTGAGTCATTGCTATCTCCTCGCTGCATCTGCCTCCTCGTGCGTGGCCTTGTCTTCCGTTGAGCACGAGCATGTCCCGTGGGGTATGTCAGTCGGTTCGGAGCTCGTGTATCGGTTCAGAGGAGGTATGGAGACCATTCCATTTGTTGAGTGGCCGCTGTGGTGTAGTAGGCTGAGCTACACCAGACAGTGTCTGGTAGTAAGCGTTAATATGCTCCTACATCAACATGCCAAATTGGGTGCCGCCAGAGATGAAGTCGTGGACGAAGGACTCTAGGAATCCTCGATGTGTGGAGGAGCCCTGGCATTCACTGTACGGTGTGGCAGTGATATTGGAGGAGCTCTGCCCACTGAAGTCTCCAAACCATGCGTACGATGTGTACGAGCTTAGCGGTGCGTATGGTGTGAATGATGAGCTCTACCCTATGAATACTGCAATCCCTAGCGCTGCACACCGCTCCCTAGAAGCAGCCGGGAGGCCCGTATCATCATCAGTGGACTAGCCGTCACCCCCATTGAATTGAAGGCTGGAAGATGGAACGTTGTTAGTCACAATAAATATTTCGGATGTACAATGTAAATCTCGAACCTCCCAGATGTGCAATGAAGATGACCGATGGGAAGCGGTGGTCTATGTAGGGTGTGCAGAGGGTAAAGGTGATACATCCCAACGACAGATCTGCGACGGGAGAACGCCATGATGTTGACGGAACCTCCTCATCGATCTAGCCCATGGATGATCGACGGCTAGTACTACGATGTTGGCCAGACTCAGTAGATCGCGATGGCTGGCCGGACTCGCTAGGTCGCGACGACCTGGCGGGTGAGCACGGTGCCCCCACTAGTTGTGCGATGCATATGGCATGGTCCATCGATCGGCCGTAGCTCAGGTTGTCCACTATTTTTTTTGGCCTGTGATAGGATGTACTTGAAAGTTTTCTGCAAGGCCGGTGGTGTGTCCAGGCTGTTGATGGTGATTTCGGACGCACTTGTGATGCGCTACGCTCACTCCAACTGAAGTGACATAAGAAACATATTTAGTAATGAGTAGTATTAATTTCCTAAATGAAATGATCAGACTTTGCAACTGTCTTATGGTGTCATGGCATCGTGAAGCGTTGTGGCGATCGATCGAGCGTTCTAGAATGTTGTCATTCATGACCTGCTCCGGGCAATCTGGTGGAGGAACGATGAGTCTGCCATGCGACCGGGGTACATACCACTGTAGGTACTCATCATACGTCCGGATGTCGTATAGACACTGCTCCATTACGACATCCAGTAGTGCCATGTCCGTCCATGCCGTCGTCAACTCCTGCTGCAGTGGCTGTCAGTCCGTACCATGTCAACCCGCTCTCAATTGCCTGCATTTTTGGAATAAAGAATGTTATAGAGCAAGACATACAAAGTGTAAACATAACTCGGATGGAGTTTGACTCACCGATATACGGCTTGCGGTAGGAACCTACCGTCCGGAGGGGGCATGAGCTAGTACAAACCGAACTATCGCATTATGCACTGCGGCACGTAAGACTCCACCATGTATGCAAACACCAGATGGCAGGTCGCCGCCCACAGGCCCGTGTCCTGTAGGCATTGCACAGACAGCCCATGCGACGCTACACTCATCATGAATTTTGGAGTCCATGGAGCCCACATGAGGTCGCTGTCATGTAGCGACTCGAATTCATTGTACCACAACAAGTAGCACTTCGACAGTCTATCCTTGGCCCAGCACAGATGGAGACTAGTGCACTGGAAGCCCATAGTGAGCCCGTCTATCTGGTTGATGAACTGGCCGAACGGGTACACTGGCCTCAGGATGGCCGGACGCCTAACAGGGAAGTGCTCACAACTCCATAGCTACATGAGCACGTAGCAGACAGCCACACAACCCCCAATATGTGACGCATAGGACGGCTGATCCCCAGCTATACTAAGGCATCGCCCCAACCTCTGCGTCAGCCAAAGACTCGGCGAGGCCGATGAACTTGGGGTTGCAAATATCGCCGTGTGTGGCTGGAAACATGTTCCAACCAAAGAGTTAAATAAGGTATGCGACGAGGTACGTCTTGAGGACCCCGACCATCGCATCCTGTGGGCACATACTGAAATGCTTCAGCCAAGCATGGGGGGTGCCACGAGAACCCTCTGGATAGCCAGGGTGAACCGATATGCTAGCCTCTCCTTCCAATCCTCCGGTGCAGGGGCTGGAACAAGTGCATCACCCCGAAGAGGGAGACCGATCAAGAACGAGACGTCTTGCAGAGTCACCATCATCTCACCCCACCGAAAGTGGAATATGTATGTCTTGGACCTCCACCTGTCCACCAGTGTTGCCGACAGGCTACCGTCAAGGGTGAACTAGCATCCGATGGAGACCAATCTCGCTAAGGGCAGCCTGTGGCCCGCGGGATTGGGACGTAGCGATCATCTAGCTCCCAATCATACATCCCTCCCCACAGCTTGAAGGGCAGAGGGCCATCCGTGTCACCTGTAATCCATGACTGGCACCAGTGGTGCTCATCGTAGAACTCTTCAAGAAGATCCAGTAAAGGCATAGCTTGTAATAAATGGGAAAGACGAAATATTAGTTTGAAGATTGATAATGAGAATAAAATACTACTAATTGTAATTTACGACGAAATAAATAGTACGTATACACACACACATATATACATACACACATACAAACATACATGCATATGTACATATAGGAAGCCTCTCTTCTACTCCCGGGTGTAATTACACCCTATGTCGTATCTCACAATGTAGGGAGTATCTCGCGTAACGGAGGGTATGTACATGTAGTATACGAGTATTTAAGACCATATAGGTGGTATAAACAATTTTTTTAGAGGTGGTATGTACATTTTTTTGACATACTCCTTTTTATGTACGTGTATGAAGGTACTTATAAAATACGCTAAAAACTATGGACTCCCTTGCAATTTTTTCGTATGGTTTACATTGGAGTATCTTATAATTAGTATATGAGTATACGTAAAGTGATAAAGGAGTATTTCAAGTTTATATAGGTGGTATATTAGAGGTGGGTGTAATTACACCCGGGAGTAAAAAGTATTTTTCCTATATATATATGTATGTATATATATATATGTATGTATGTATGTATGTATGTATGTATGTATGTATGTATGTATGTATGTATGTATGTATGTATGTATACACATGCGTACATGTATATATACATATTAATGTATATATACATATATATGTACGTACGTATATACATATATATGTACATATATATACATGTATATGCATACATACATATTTGTGTATATATACATGTATATATACATGTGCGTACATACATATATATATATATATATATATATATATATATATATATATATATATATATATATATATATATATATATATATATATATATATATATATATATATATACACACACACACATATATATATATACATACATGCATACGTACGTACATACATATGTGTATATATGTATATGTACACATATATATACATGTATATATGTATATACACATATATGTGTACATATACACATATGTATGTGTGTGTATTTGTATACAAATACACACACATGTCTATATATGTATATATTATGTAGAGCATATGAGCATATTTTAGGTGCAAATCTACTATGAAATATTATGATAGCACTGGCATTTGGTATTTCTATAATTATACACTACCAAGACTATTATACATACATATAATGGCAGTACAATATTACAAATTAAGAATTACATAAATATTTATTTCATGGCAGTACAATACTACAAATTAAAAATTACGACGACAAAAATAATTACATAAATACACACACGTGTGCGCGCACACACTTGTATGTATGTACGTACGTACGTATGCACACACATATGTATTACACAGGAAGTACCTACTAATACGATTGCTAATCGGCTATGAACAATTGCGAGACTCCAAGAGCGACTGCGAGAGAGATTGCGAAAGGGACTGCGAGAGAGCTTGCAATTTATAGCGCAAGCAAGACCGCAGCAGGCAACGAAGTGCCGATATTGGTGCGACTAAAGTGCACAGGAAAACAGACGCAACGCAAACCTCCCTTTTGGCGGTTTATTCCCTCGTCGCGTCTGCATAAGTGCTCCATTTCCATATGAACCAAATGCCCTACGGCCCACTCCATTCGTTCATATGGGGATTAAACAAAGTAAACAAAACCAAATGCCCTCCCCTGCCACACGGTTCCAAAGCCTGCCGCTCGGTGGCCAGGCGACAGGTCATTAGAATGCGCCTAAATAGGTATTAGGGGTAGTGCTAATGTGGTACTAATCACATGGAGCCCGTGGCTCCAGGTGCCCTACTGCCTGGTGGCTGGGTTCCATCTGCCATGTGTCGCTTCTATAGCGTCGCCGCCCGGTAGTCAAGTGGCAAAAACGATATTTCTGCTATTGTCGTGTGCATACTGTCATTTTTATAAATACGGATTGCAAGTGTCATATATGCCAAAAATTCGGTAATTAATCGGCGCAGGGGTTCCTTACCATCCATATGTACATCGGTCACAGCAGAGTCGTGCAACTCTGAGCTGCCTTTCTTGTAGGAGCCTGCACACATGAGTTTGTGAGCTCAGTTATTCTTTGGAGCAAATAATAACTCATCCAAACCTCATTAGTAACACAGACAAATTTTGGGAAGGAACAACAAATTATAGGTACGAATCAACTATCATTCTATATACTACGGAATCAGCTTATTCACATGTACTTTCATTTTGTCAGGCCTATTAACATGTATCAGAAAGTCTTTTCCAATTGAGAAAAATAGGGTTTCAAGATGTCAAGAATCACAATTAAAGTATTAAATATGTAATGTCACTTCACCAAGTCCATCTCAAGCATTGCAGGCAAGATCTTGTAATTGCTAGAACTCACATATAACAGTGACCCCATCAACAGGAGTGACTACATGGTCAAGAGCTAACCAGCCTCAGCCTTGTCGACTGGAAGCTCGCCTTTTGCATTATTTTCATGTTTGGAGTGTGAAATGGTAGTTGTCGCTGTTAGTGATGTGCCCAAGAGGTAATCATAAACAATTCGGTTTTATAGGCCAAAAGAGATATTGATCCATATGGGATTAGGGTTCTAATGGGCCTACAACGTGGAAGCCCATTAGCATGCTCTATAAATATGTGAAGGCGGGGCTACAGGTATGATATACTACTGTGCTGAAGACCCTGGCCGCCACCTCCCCTCGGCCGTATCCCGAAACCCTAGCCGGGCGTGCGGTGCTAGCACACCAGCGCACAGCGTTCCATCCCGAACGTGTGGACTCCGTGGAGGCGCCGCTGCTGTTGCTGCTATGCTGATCGGCGAGAAGCGCAAGGCTATTGCTAGGACACGAGGAGGAGACATTCAGTTCGTGAAACGATCGACTGCTTCTTCTTCATCAACGTGCATCTACGTTGGACCGGACTGCTCCAACTCTTCTTCCGCAGCGCAGCGCATCTAGTGGTAACTATCCATGACTCCCTTACACGCATGTTTTTTGGTTGAACGTGGTAGAAAATCAAATGTTGTAGCTAGCGTAGCCTACCCGTTCTCCTTTAGTGGTATCAAAGCAAAGCTGCGTAGTATGTGGTCTGGATCATGCGCTTGTAGATGATATGTTGTTTGTAGTAGATGCGATCTATTACTGTTCTTATGCTAGGTTCATGTGATGGATCTTTCGGTGCACGGGTTGATTAGATCAATCGGTCATAAGGGGTTGAAATAGGTATGAGTTGATATCATCATGTGGCCAAAAAGATTAGTTTGTGCTCCTTCTTTGATGTACGCGCGACTTGCCCCTACCGGCTGGAATCACCATCGGGGCTAACTGCGCGCACAGTCAGTAGATCGAGCCAACAAATCGAGGTCTCGTGTTGCGGTCTCCTCAAGTATACTAATCGCGATGATCAATGTGATTGATCTAATGAAAATTGAGGCATTTTGAATGGCTCGGATTTGGGTTGATTTGATCCGCCTGATGAGATTTTCATAGCGATTTCATAGATGTGATCTATGTAATTCCGTAGATGCATAGATTGTTATACAAACACATTCATGTCAGGGCGGTAGAATGCATTCTTCGCTTAACTTGTTTTTGCAGGGAATGATGTGAATGGTATGGCATAGATGTATATGTGATGCATGTGTGTTTTGGCGGCCTGTGTGTCGTATTAATCACAGCTGGGATGAGGCTGTTCTTTAATTGTATAACGACCTGCGTGTCGACTTGTGATGCTTGCGCTCCTCATGTAATTCATTTGCTAGCTATTAGTTGTAATAGTTTAGTTCTTTACCATCTAGTGGCTTCAAGCATGATGACAAAGAGGACAGGAAGTGTGGCGAAGGACATCACTATGGAACCATGGCGATGGCGACCACTACGATTCAAAAGGCCATACCATTCACTAGGGGTGGAAACGGATCAAATACGGTCGAATAGTCTCAAATACGAATACGAATCTGTATTTTTCAAACGAATACGGATACGAATTCGAATATTTTCAAATACGGATACGAATATTCTCGAATACGAATACGGATTTTCTCGGATACGAATATCGAATAAAACGGATTCCTAGCGGTTTTACCGATTTTTGACCAGCTTTTGACCGGTTACCGGTTTTAAACCGCCTAAATTCAAATTTTGAATCACAAAATTTGTACAAATTTTTCATAGGTTCTAGAAACGGATCGAATACGAATCGAATAGTCTCGAATACGAATATGGATACGAATATTCTCGAATACGAATGCGAATACGAATACTCTCAAATACGGATACGAATATTCTCGAATACGAATACGAATATTTTCGAATACGGATTTTTGCTTACCATATTTGTGTTTTCTCGGATACGAATATCGGATAAAACGTATTATCCGTTACCGTTTTCCACCCCTACCATTCACAGTATAATGTGATTATATGCATGTGATGTTTATTTCCTGTCATACTATTCTTTCATGCCATACCTGTAGAGGATGTATTTTTCATGACAGAATAGCTTCCCTCAGAAAAATTAAGAATTTATTTGATGCCCTTCCAATTGCTACGCCTATAAGAATTACGATCATTATTTGGTAGGTCTGCCAAAGCAGAGTACCATCAACTATCTTGATCTAATAGGGTGGATGTCGGACATCCACATGCATAGTGTTGGTTTACTTGACAAGGCTATCAAATTGGATTTGGGCCTTGGGGCATGGTGTTGGGAGCTGGGGCATTGGATGCCACCCAACAAACAAGAGTCACATAAGATGTGATTAGCAAGCGTTGCTTACCTACGTCACTAGGTTTCTAGCAGTGATGCCAAAGCTCACTAGAACATAGATGAACATGGATCTTGACTACTATATGTCGTTAGAGGGAAGACGATTACAAAACATATAGTGGGAGTGTCTTTTGTTAAATTGTTTAATGGAAGATCAAACATGAACATAGTGCTGAACTTTACTTGTTTATTTTCTGTTGTAGATCATGGTTGCTTCTAGTAACAATTCCGGTTTTAACTTGCGATTTGTTCTTGAGAAAGAAAAACTTAATGGACCGAATTTTATTGATTGGTACCGCAACCTGAGAATTGTTCTCAGACAAGAAAAAAGGGAATACGTTCTTGAGCAACCCTACCCCAATGAACTCCCTGAGGGTGCAAATGTTGCTACCCGCAAAGCTTATGAAAAGCACTGTAATGATTCACTCGATGTTAGCTGTCCCATGCTTGCTACCATGTCCTCAGAGCTTCAGAAGCATTATGAGAATGCAGATGCTCACACTATGATTGAAGGACTGCGTCACATGTTTGAGAACCAAGCTAGGACCGAGAGATTTAACATTTCAAAGTCCTTGTTTGCGTGCAAGCTGGCGGAAGGTAGTCCAGTCAGTCCTCATGTGATCAAGATGATTGGTTATATTGAGAGCTTGGAGAAGCTTGGTTCTCCCCTTAATCCTGATCTGGCTACAAATGTTGTTCTCCAATCTCTCCCTCCGAGCTATGAGCAATTCATTATGAACTTTCATATGAATAGCATGGAGAAATCATTGACTGAATTGCATGGGATGCTTAAGACAGCAGAGGAAAGCATTAAGAAAAACACCAATCATGTGGTGATGGTTCAGAAGGAGAATAAAAAGAAGAAGCGTTGGACGCCCAAAGGCAAAGGCAAAGGAAAGGTTCCTAATGAGCACCCTAGCTCTAAGCCAAAGCCAAATGGGAAGGTCTCCTGATGATGAATGCTACCACTGCCATGTCAAGGGGCATTGGTCTAGGAATTGTAAGAAATACTTGGAGGATCTGAAAAAGAAGAAGGGAAGCGAGACTTCTGCTTCAGGTATAAATGTTATAGAAATTAATCTTGCAATTTCTTCTGGTGAATCTTGGGTATTTGATACCGGATCGATGATTCATACTTGCAAATCGTTGCAGGGTCTAACAAGGACTAGAAGTTTTGCGAGAGACGAGTTGGACGTGCGTGTCGGCAATGGAGCAAAGGTTGTTGTACTGGCTGTCGGCACTTATCACTTGTCATTACCTTCAGGATTAGTTTTGGAATTAAATAATTGTTATTACATTCCAGCATTGAGTAAGAACATCATCTCTTCTTCATGTTTGGAGGAACGATGGTGGTTATGAGTTCGTAATAAAGAACAAACGTTGTTCTATTTATTTGAATGATATACTCTATGCACATTATCCATTGATGAATGGGTTATATGTTCTTGATCTTGAGGATAAACCTGTCTATAATATTAATGCAAAGAGGCTGCGGCCTAATGATTTGAATCCCGCTTTTATTTGGCATTGTCGCTTAGGTCATATAAATGAGAAACGCATAGAGAAGCTCCATAAAGATGGTCTACTCAACTCATTTGATTTTGAATCATTTGAGACATGCGAGTCTTGTTTACTTAGCAAGATGACAAAGACGCCTTTCACCGATCATAGTGAGAGGGCAAGTCACTTGTTGGGACTTGTACATACCGATGTATGTGGACCAATGAGCTTAGTAGCCAGAGGTGGTTTTCAGTATTTCATTACTTTTACCGATGACTTTAGTAGATATGGATACATCTACTTAATGAGGCACAAGTCTGAATCGTTTGAAAAGTTCAAAGAATTTCAGAATGAAGTACAAAATCAGCTAGGAAAGACAATTAAAATTCTGCGATCTGATCGTGGAGGTGAATATTTGGGCCATGAATTTGGTGAACATCTAAAACAGTGTGGAATTGTTCCACAGCTGACTCCGCCTGGCACGCCTCAGTGGAACGGGGTATCTGAACGGAGGAACCGGACCTTGTTAGACATGGTTCGGTCTATGATGAGCTAATCTGATCTTCCATTGTCCTTCTGGGGATATGCTCTAGAAACTACTGCATTTACACTAAACAGAGTCCCATCTAAATCAGTGGAAAAGACACCATACGAGAAATGGACCGGGAAACGTCCTGGATTGTCTTTCCTTAAGATATGGGGATGTGAGACTTATGTGAAACGTTTGACGTCTGATAAGCTCCATCCTAAATCTTATAAATGCTTCATTGTTGGGTATCCTAGGGAAACCAAAGGATATTATTTTTACAATCGAGAAGAAGGCAAAGTGTTTGTCGCTCGGAACGGTGTCTTTTTGGAAAAAGCGTTTCTTTTAAAGGGTGTTAGTGGAAGTAAGGTGCAGCTTGAAGAAATTCGGGAAACACCTGAAAATGTTTCAGCTCCTATTGAACCTCAACAGGATGTACAAGATGTTGTACAACCGGTTATGGAGGCACCGCCCCCACGTAGGTCTACAAGGGCACGTCGCGCAACTGAAAAGTTCACACTCCTAACCACGGGACAACGCGACATATTGTTGTTGGACAATGATGAGCCCAAGAGCTACACGGAAGCAATGATGGGACCAGACTCTGAACAATGGCATGGAGCCATGAGGTCCGAAATAGAATCCATGCATGATAATCAAGTTGGAACTTGGTGGATCCACCTGATGGTGTAAAAACTATTGAGTGTAAATGGGTTTTTAAGAAAAAGATAGACATGGATGGAAATGTTCACATCTATAAGGCACGATTGGTGGCGAAAGGTTTCAAGCAAATTCAAGGTGTTGATTATGATGAAACGTTTTCGCCCGTCGCTATGCTAAAGTCTATTCGGATCCTCCTAGCGATTGCTGCCTATTTCGACTACGAGATTTGGCAGATGGATGTCAAAACGGTTTTCCTAAATGGAAACCTAAGCGAGGATGTGTACATGACACAGCCTGAGGGTTTTGTTGATCCAAAAAATGCTGGGAGAATATGCAAGCTTCAGAAGTCCACTTATGGATTGAAGCAAGCATCTCGGAGTTAGAATCTTCGTTTTGATGTAGTCAAAGGGTTTGGCTTCATCAAGAATGAAAAAGAGCCTTGTGTTTACAAGAAGGCTAGTGGGAGCGCACTTGTTTTTCTGGTCTTGTATGTAGATGACATATTATTGATCGGAAATGATATTCCAATGCTAGAAGCTGTGAAGTCTTCTTTGAGAAAAAGTTTCTCAATGAAAGATCTCGGAGAGGCAACTTACATTTTGGGCATAAAGATCTATAGAGATAGATCGAAGAGGCTAATTGGATTAAGCCAAAGTACATACATTGACAAGGTATTGAAACGGTTCAATATGCAAGATTCCAAGAAAGGTTTCTTGCCTACGTCACATGGCATTAGTCTTAGCAAGACTCAGTGTGCTTCAACACTTGATGAGCAAAAGAAGATGAGTGCGATTCTGTATGCCTCAGCCATCAGATCCATCATGTATGCTATGCTTTGTACGCGCCCAGATGTTTCATATGCTCTAAGTGTTACGAGCAGGTATCAATCTAGCCCTGGTCTAGCTCACTGGGTGGCTGTAAAGAATATTCTTAAGTACTTTAGAAGGACTAAGGATATGTTCCTTATTTTTAGAGGTGAAGAAGAGCTTGTTGTAAAAGGTTACACCGATGCTAGTTTCCAAACTGATAAAGATGATAGCAGATCGCAGTCTGGTTTTGTGTTCTGCCTCAATGGAGGGGCAGTGAGCTGGAAAAGTTCCAAGCAAGAGACGGTAGCTGATTCGACAACTGAGGCCGAGTATATTGCAGCTTCTGAAGCTGCAAAGGAAGCTGTTTGGATCAGAAAATTTGTTTTTGAGTTGGGTGTGATCCCTAGTGTGTCCAGTCCAGTGGATCTCTATTGTGATAATAGTGGAGCCATTGCGCAAGCAAAGGAGCCTAGGTCACACCAAAAGTCCAAACATATACTTCGGCGCTATCACCTTATCCGTGAGATCATTGATAGAGGTGAAGTGAAGATTTGCAAGGTGCACACAGATTTGAATGTTGCTGATCCGTTGACGAAGCCTCTCCCACAACCAAAGCATGAGGCACACACGAGTGCAATGGGTATCAGATACTTACATGATTGACTCTAGTGTGAGTGGGAGATAATTGCATCAAGTCTATGTTTATGAAATTGTGAATAAGGTGTTTTTTGGTTCCTTGAATAATGATTGTATGCATTGATTGGCAAGTATGTGACTTGTTCGTGAAACTCTTTGTTTTATTTAATGTTATTCTAAAGATCCCTAGTCTTATGTCATTATGTGGGACAACAATGATTTATGGACTAGCACATGTATTGATTGATGATCATGTTTCACGGATCATGGATATAGGAATATCAAATCAATAATGTGGACACATATTAGAGAACATGGTGTTGGATTGACCCACTCCAAGACGTTGCTGGGATTGTTATGTTAATATGTGCCATCAAGTGATCTCGAGTGGTATACCTACTGGATCCTTCGACCTGAAATCGCCATTGTTTCTCACTATGTGTAGTGGTGCGCTTTGGGGCTGCCAAACACTAGTCCGTAACTAGGTAGCTATAAAAGTGGTCTTCAGGTGTATCATGAAACATGGAATGGGATGTGAGCAGATTAAGATGGAATTTGCCCCTCCTACATAACAGGAGAGATATCTCTGGGCCCCTCGATGTGGTCGGATTAGGGAAGTGCATGGCCATGCCAAGGTGATTAAAGAGTTAATCACAATGTGACTAAAGGGTTAGTCATGAGTTGTAATCCACCACAAGATCGAGTGAATGGTGAGCTATCACAAGGGTGGCACGAATCTCGCCTTAAGTTCGACTGGTATTGTGTGGCAAAGGGATCCAAGTGTGTGTATATCAAGGTTTAGCCGATATGATCTTTATGTGTATTCGGGAGTCAATATGCCCTGCTAGGTGCCACTATTGACTTATGGCGTGAAAAGGGTTTTCGGGTCACGGCTGTCTACACATGAACCTAACGGATCACACACTTAAGGGGTTGGGATTGGAAAGCTTGCCTATATGATTGTCTCTAGTGCAAGTGGGAGATTGTTAGTGATGTGCCCAAGAGGCAATCATAAACAATTCGGTTTTATAGGCCAAAAGAGATATTGATCCATATGGGATTAGGGTTCTAATGGGCCTAAAACGTGGAAGCCCATTAGCATGCTCTATAAATATGTGGAGGCGGGGCTACAGGTATGATATACTACTGTGCTGAAGACCCTGGCCGCCACCTCCCCTCGGCCGTATCCCGAAACCCTAGCCGGGCATGCCACACCAGTGCACAACGTTCCATCCTGAACGTGTGGACTCCGTGGAGGCGCCGCCGCTGTTGCTGCTGTGCTGATCGGCGAGAAGCGCAAGGCTATTGCTAGGACGCGAGGAGGAGACATTCAGTTCATGAAACGATCGATTGCTTCTTCTTCATCAACGTGCATCTACGTTGGACCGGGCTGCTCCAACTCTTCTTCCGCAGCGCAGCGCATCTAGTGGTAACTATCTATGACTCCCTTACACGCATGTTTTTTGGTTGAACATGGTAGAAAATCAAATGTTGTAACTAGCGTAGCCTACCCGTTTTCCTTCAGTCGCCACATCTCTATGAAAGTAGGAGCAGCCATCATTGCTCTAGCCTTGTTTCATGATAAGGCAAGATAAGATAGGTTTAAACATATAAAAAGAAAAACTCCACTTTACAAATATCAACTATATCATGGGTCCAAAAAATAACCTTCGACAATAAAATCATCCATTTTACAACCCCCAACTATTAAAACTGGTATAAAACACCCCCCTTCACCCGAAATCACTTTGGTTTTGTTTGACGTGGCAGTGTTTTGGCTTAGGGTGACATCCTAATAGACCGTGTATGTTGACGTGTCAGGCTTATCAGCAATACATATATTGAATCATAAATAAATAAATAAGGAGGGACCCACTAGTCAGCTGCTTCATCTCCCTCCCTCCTCTAGTCCTCGTGATGGCCATGGTCGCCTGCTCAGTCTGTCCTCTTACATGTACTCACCTTGTCCATGTCAATGGCCACCTTTCATTGCCTAAAAACCATTGAGATCATGTGGCCCGTAATAGAATTCCCATGGCTGAGGTGCCGATGCCGTCAAGATCAGGGGCAGCTAGAGCCTCAGGCGACTACCGGCCATTCTTCACAAGAGAGGAGGGTCTCAGAGGGCGAAAGTTGACTACGAGAAGGAGTGGTGAGTGAGACATGCAACCTGGAGTGGGACGGGCTGCAAGCTAGCCACCACCCTTCCCTATATGACTCGAGACACTCCAAATATTACAAGAAGAAGCTGCCCAAGGTCTCCCTCCTCAGGTGAGCCAGCCTAGACTGGGAGATGGGCTGGGCATTTTTGGGCCATACCGGCTGGCATTTCATGGGCACAACACACAACAGGTCAGGCTGGCACGACATGAACAACAGGTTATGCTAGGCCTGGAAAGAAGGCTCGTCAGGCAACACAACATAGTACGACATGGCCTGTCGTGCCATGCACGGGGCGGTTTGGCACAAAAGTGGCACGGCAAGCTAGGCGGCATGGAGGCACTGGGTCTATGTTGTGGACGCCGAGGGACGGTGGGACGTGCGAGTAGCCGAAGAGGGGAAGCAAGCATCGTGTCGTACATGTGGCCGCACTAACAACATGAGAGTAGCCAGAGAGGCCACCATAGCTACCGATGCATGCCAACCATGCCACTGGCAGATGTCGCACACGTAGCACTAACAATGCGCAGGCGCACGCATGGTACCACCTCCGTCGCTGCACCCACCCCCAATCCGCCACCGACCTTTGCTCATCACCCGTGGCTGCGGCGTCATCGACCACACCCCATCTCACCATCACCGCTCTCCTCTACCACACCTGCCTCCATGATCATCATCCACACCGAGCACCAGCGCCCTACCTCTACGCTCAAGCTTTGGTGCCCCGCATCTACACTCGTCGCTTGCACCATCGATGAGGCCACCGCCCAACATCGAAAGCAGGTGACGATAATAGGGTGGAACCCAAGGAGGTGACAAAAGGGAGAGGGAGGCTGGTGGGGTGGGGGAGAGGCGGCCGGATAGGCGAAGAGGGAGAAAGGAGAGGCGGTCAGGGCCAAGGGAGACAGAGGGGGATAAGCAGAGAGGGAGAGGGGGAGTAGCGGCCAGGGCCAGGGGAGGCGGAGAGGGAGAGGGGGAGAGGCGGTCGGGGAGGTGGAGAGGGAGAGGCAGCCAGTTCCTGGGGAGGCGGAGTGGGAGAGGGAGAGAGGCAACGGGGAGTGGGAGACTAGAGTGGAGTGGAGGCACCGAATTTAGATATTATCCGTACTCATATTTAATGTATTAAAACTTTTTTTAAGAGGGAGTGTAGAAGAATTGCAGCCCACAACTTTAAGAATTAAGGAAAATATATTTATAGACTGCTTTGTTCCAGTGGCTAGCGAAGAACTGAGAGAATGAAAGTGTTGCTACCAGGATATTTTTGGACAACAGCAACACATCCCAATGGATGGTGCAAAGGTCAAACTCATCGGCAGGAACCACATATCGGGTCTTGACCTTTCTCCAGATGGCATAGCCATGAGCCTGTATGTAGGACTCCATCCTACTCTTCTAGAAGGGATAGTCGATCCCATGAAGATAGGGGCTTGGTGGAATACTTGTCTGTCGCCATGGCTCAACAGACCGGTTAAGATCTACAAAGAAGAGCTAACCAGCTCTGATACCACTTGTAGGACCGAAATGGCAACAGAGGGGGTGAATGGTGCCTTCAAACATCCCCAAGTATTCTCACAAACTTCTTCTCCGATAGCTATAGAAGCTATGAAGAAGGAAGATGAATGCTCACTGGAAGAACCGAGAAACAAGTGTTTGGGCAGAGTTCAGAGAAATCGAACCTTCTTTACGAGGTGTATCAACCCTCTGCTGCGGTCAAGATGACCAAAACAGTTCTAGAGTGGTCGAAGTACCCAAGAGAACCAGATCGACAAAAGAAGAGCAACAGTCTCTCAGCTGGAAACAAGGAAACGAGAAGCCGAAGTCAAAACAGAGGACATGCGGAGGCACATGACTTCAGGCAAACAAAAAGGCTTGCTCTCGGGAAGAACTAGCCAAGGTGGCTTTGAGACTGAATCCCAGTTCAAAGCAACACAGTTCTGCCGCTACTCAAGCGAAGACTCATCTCAGAAAGAAAGATAACAGAGAAGAATAGAGTGTAACAAAGAAAGAACAAAAGCAACCAAATATGAAAGCCAAATACAGGAAGATACAAGTAATCTCATCTCAGACACAAGACTTCTCAGATTGATTTAGAGAGATGAATGATTACAAAAGGAGGTTTCTACAGCCACTCCAACTGGGAGATACAAGAGCACACTTGCTCCATCCCGAGAACACACACAAAGATAAACAGAGAAGAACGCAACGACTCAGGAACAAGAATCTCCCTCAGCACCGGAGGTCTACCCTCTCTATTTATAGCCTCAAGCTACCGGGGGAGAAACCGTTAACCCCAACTAACACCGGGTTTTACCACTCACTTTACCCATTACAACCAACAAACTCAGTGCATTGCCTGTTAACTCCAACAGACTCCGCACTTTACCCATTCACTCCAACAGAATCCGCTTCCACTTTGCAGCCTTGCGCATTTCACCAAAATGCCACTCCTGCACCTTCCTGAAAGCTTCTTCCTCTTGCCTTGCTGTCCAAGTCTTGAAACTACCTTGAACCCTCGCCGTCTTCGACATCTCCCGACCGCTTCGACCTCAGGACCTCCTGTGCCTAGTCTGCCCTTCCCATGCCTCGCCACGACTTAGCCTTAAAGTCTTGCAGCCATCACAGACAAGAACATATCTCATAGCATCGCACAAAACATCATGAGCATAAGTAGAATTAGGAAAAGTACTCAAAACACAATCCCTGAAAGTCGTATCCTCCCTACGACAACCCAAAAACACAAGATTAGACATGCACAAAGCCTTTGACCGCTACAGAGTGAGCTACAACCACTTCCGAGCGGTGTCGACCACGTCCGATTGCGTCAGACCTCGTCCAGGGTGATCCGACCACGTTCGATCGCCTCACAATGTGGTCGAAGTCCGCCGACAACCCTACATGGTCGTGGTCGAAGTCTGCTACGACTTTCGCCAGCAGCCTTCTTCACAGCTTGTTCGAAGTCGAAGACCAGAGACTCTGCAGCGTGTTCGGAGTTGGAGACCAGAGACTCCGCAGCGAATTTGGAGTCGAAGACTAGAGACTTCGTGGTGTGTTCGGAGTCGAAGACAAGAGACTCTGCAGCGAAACCAGGATCGAAGTCTACCGACTTCGCAGAGATTGATGCCGAAGTCTGATCGCTCGCCGGGGCTACAACTTAGCAATAATAGCTCAAACCAAACTCAATCTTTCCAGAACAAGTGTCAATTACTCATTACAAACATGGGATCATCTCCACATGGTCTCTCAATCTCCCCCTTGATGAGTATATTGACAAACACAGAAAAAGCATAAAGATGAGTTTGAAATTTTTTTATTTTAGCCGAAAGAGTCACACATGGTCTAGAAGAAATAACAGTGAGACTTATGACCATGTTGACACAAAGGAAAATGGAGCAAAAGTAGAAAGAGCAATTTTTCTTCAAAAACTCCATAACATCCCTTTCTCTTTTATGTCCCCTTTTTTATGCCTTTTTCTCCATTATTCTCCCCCTTTTGGCAATAAGATCATCAAGATACAAGGAGGAAAATGGAGTTTGATGTGATTGAATGTCGAGACCCGAATATGCAAATCCGGACTCTCCTGTGTATTCTGCACTAGTCCAGGATCACGCTAGTGCACACAGTATAAACAAAGATGAAATATCGAACATATCACGATTTACTAAGAAAAGACTCAAATATTATTAATAATTATCAGAGTGCGACCTTATGGCCAAGCTTACAATTAATAGCCTGAAAGGCTTAAAAGAAACTAGCAGCGGAAATCCAAAAGAAAGCGCAGCAGCCAATCGACACGCCCACAGGCTATCGAGTGGAGAACGAAGCCTAATCCACGAAGACGTCGAAGTACTCTCCTTCTGGAACCTCCTGCTGGTGATACTCCTCCTCCTCAACTGAGCAACAGGGGCATAAAGCCGTGAGTACATTGGTACTCAGCAAGCCGTTTGTAACAAATGAATGCGATATAATATGCAAGGCTTACCAATGGAAGGCCAAAAGGTTAATTTGCATAAAACAGCATTTGAAAATACAAATAATAGATTGAAGGCGCATTTGAAGTAAAACAATAATAAATAATAATCAAAGGGATTGAAGTAACCACTTATGGATCTCCCATCCATAAGCTAAACCAACCACTTATGGATCTCCCACCAACAGTGAATTAACCATCCATTGTCCGAAACTTTTTAGAAATAACTATACCTCGTGTGAAATCACCGAGCATTGTCCATGACCGAGGACACGGCTATTCGAATAGTTTTACACTCTGCAGAGGTTGTACAACTTTACCCACAAGACATGATCATCCCGGATTGCCACGCGAGTTACACACTTCCTTAGGTGTGCGGCGAGGAGATCATGACAAGGCCTTTACAATGTTCAATTTCAACCCAGTTCCGCCTCGCTAAGGTTTCGCCTCTCACCCCCTCTTGCGCCAGTGTGGGTCCATGGCCACGCCAAACCACACTCATCACAATGACGGAACCGAAATTGAAACATCCCAAATTAATTAGCCAGGTCCATCCCATACTGGACATGTGGTAGTACGGTAAGACTCAGATCAATGGCGCACAAAGTTAAGTCCTTAAATTTACTCAGGCGAAACATCCACATCCCATGTGCCTCTCGCACCCCCTTTACTGCACGATCAATCGCCCAAGTGAAAACTAATTTTGTATAACCAACACCAATGACACTACCCATGCCATGGCAACAAGTTTTATAAGCGTGGTCAACCACCACATTCAAGTATATCATTAAGTCAAGATTAATTAACCACATGCGATGATGAACCCTTTCGCAAAATAAGCAAGGCTAAGCATTCTAATCGTACCAACCCAATGTGACAAATAACATAGCATCACTAATTAAATTCCCAACCTAAGGTGGCAATGGCATCAAGGTATTCCAAAATATCAAGGAGGGAAATAACCAATTGGGACGATAACTACCAATACAAGGGTTTGAATAAAAAATAGCGATGCACGATAATTTAAAACAAAATAATTAAATAATAGATTGCAAACTAGGTTCAATATGATCAAAGGACACGACTTGCCTTGGCCTTGCTCAGCTGAGGGCTCTTGATCTTCGAATCCAACTTCCGCTCCCTCGAACACGCGATCTAACGAGAGAGAAAGCAAATCGAAAAGACAAACTAAAATCAAATAAAATTCAAATGAACTCCAAAAACTTCCAAACCAGGAAAAAAGGTAGAGCTCAATTTTATATGAATTTAGGAAAAAGAATCGGGTCAATCGGAGTTCGGACGAAGGAGAACGAGCAATCTAAATTTGCCGGGGCGAGAAAATGATGGAAATTCACAGATGTTACTGTTCACCCGAGAGCAATTTTTGGAAAGGAGGCTAGCGCTGGCGAGAGGAGGCATGGGAGGTGAATCTAACTAGAAAAATGGGTTGCTAGGGACCTAAGGCACACATAGGAACTAACGGCACGCCAAACGGAGACCGTTGACGGCACGGGCGGCTACAACGACATGGGTAGGAGAGAGGAATAAAAACCGGGCATAGGACATGGAGAAGTAGGGTGAGCACGGGCTAGAACACGGCTTGGCAAAGCTAGGAAAATTATCGGCTCGGCCAAAAACCCATCGGAGACGGCGCAATCGACGTTTGAACGACGTCGGGAAGGAAAAAGAGAAACTTAATATCTTGGTGCTCGGTGAACGAAATCTAAAACCACTTGGAGGGTAACTACCTGGGATGGTTTGGCACAAAGTGACGCGAACGGATTGGTGAAAACATCACCGGGTAGGTGGGGGACACGAGATGCCATTGGCGGCCATGGCGAGGTTCGGAGGCAAATATTTGTGGAGGCTTTTCGGGGAAACGAAAGTGAGCACGGCGTAGAACGCAGCGAGGCAAGTCTAAGAAAAATTACGACAAGGGCTAAAGCTTACCGGAGGCGACGAATCGACGTCGGGAAGCGCTCTTAACTTAGATTGGGGAAAACTTGATTCCGGGAGATTGGCTGCACCAAAACCAAATTAACTTGGCTAGAAGGTAGATGGGACATGGTGGCACAATGTGACGCGAAAGGATTACGGAGAAACTCACCGAATAGGTCGAGACACGACGAGCAAATTCGGGACCGGAGGGGCTCGGTGCCGACGGCGTCCTGGGCTTTGAGGGGACTTGGCACAGCTTGGGATGGGTTTAGAGGAGCCAAGGGGTCGTATTTATAGGCTTGGAAGAGGTAGAAACCGACTCCAATTCGTGGATTTCGGTTTAGAGTCCGTTTCAGAAAATTGGACATAAACGGCAAACGGATGAACAAAATGGAAAGAGACCAGTTGGGATGGATTCCTTGCGTGATTTGGCACAACTTTCCTTTTGGGAAGACATTGAGATAAGGTCCGGATTGGAAGTTATAAAGAGAGAGGAAAACGGAAGGAAACGAACAGAACTGGAACGGAATCGATCGAAGCTGGAAGGTTGAAGATGAACTCTGGAGGTGAATCTAACTAGCAAAATGGGTTGCTAGGGACCTAAGGCACACATAGGAACTAACGGCACGCCAAACGGAGACCGTTGACGGCACGGGCGGCTACAACGACATGGGTAGGAGACAGGAATAAAACCCGGGCATAGGACATGGAGAAGTAGGGTGAGCACGGGCTGGAACGCGGCTTGGCGAAGCTAGGAAAATTATTGACTCGGCTAAAAACTCATCGGAGACGGCGCAATCGACGTTTGAACGACGTCGGGAAGGAAAAAGAGAAACTTAATATCTTGGTGCTCGGTGAACGAAATCTAAAACCACTTGGAAGGTAGCTACCTGGGATGGTTTGGCACAAAGTGACGCGAACGGATTGGTGAAAACATCACCGGGTAGGTGGGGGACACGAGATGCCATTGGCGGCCATGGCGAGGTTCGGAGGCAAATATTTGTGGAGGCTTTTCGGGGAAACGAAAGTGAGCACGGCGTAGAACGCGGCGAGGCAAGTCTAAGAAAAATTACGACAAGGGCTAAAGCTTACCGGAGGCGACGAATCGACGTCGGGAAGCGCTCTTGACTTAGATTGGGGAAAACTTGATTCCGGGAGATTGGCTGCACCAAAACCAAATTAACTTGGCTAGAAGGTAGATGGGACATGGTGGCACAATGTGACGCGAAAGGATTACGGAGAAACTCACCGAATAGGTCGAGACACGATGAGCAAATTCGGGACCGGAGGGGCTCGGTGCCGACGGCGTCCTGGGCTTTGAGGGACTTAGCACGGCTTGGGATGGATTTAGAGGAGCCAAGGAGTCATATTTATAGGCTTGGAAGAGTAGAAACCGACTCCAATTCGTGGATTTCGGTTTAGAGTCCGTTTCAGAAAATTGGAGATAAAAGGCAAACGGATGAACGAAACGGAAAGAGACCAGTTGGGATGGATTGGAGACCATGTCCATATTCTAAGTGGAATCAAGAAGCTACTATTGAATCAATTTAGAGTGCTACAAGTTCAAGAATGAGACATTTGATCAAGTACTTGTCAGTGTTGTAATTTTAGCAATTCGAGCACATTGGTCATGATTTTCCCTTTAGAAATCCATGGTTGTCTCCAAATAAATTTTGTTGCTTAGCCATGTGCTAGATCTCAAGCCTTATGCGACCATTGCAAGCAATAAGCTTAAGAAATGATCTTGATCATCCAAAACTCCCCCTGAGTTCATGCCTAGTGCAATGGCAAGCAGTCTCATGTGAAAGAATTTGTGAGATTAGTTTTTTCGCACAAAAGAAATCTTGTTGCATTTTATGAATCTAGTTCAAGAACTCATACTTCATTAAGAACTAGCATAGTTCAATTTAAAGCTCAACAAAGATTCAAGATTCAACTCAGCCTATGTGACATGGCGTGAATCATAAGAGGAGAACTAAAGACAGACTAGTCACAAGATCTAGCATGACATGTTTTAATGCAAGTTGTGCATATTTAATAAAACTATCATGGCAAAAGCTAGAATACACATAGAATGTCATGATAAATCTAGCAATTTTAGCACAGATCATGGCAAGATGTAATGCACAGTAAACATGTCATAAAAAGATAGTAATCAAAGCTCCATATAGTTATATTACAATGCTGAATGCTGAAAAGACATGAAATGCACGAAAATCCAGCTCCCCCTCTACAAGAGATACACTTTTGGTTCAAGTTGAGTTATGTCAATATTAAGATCTAGCAAATCCCAAATGAACTCCCCCTGAACCAAAGTAATAAATACGAGAGACTGGCAAAGAAAACAGAACCGACAGTCCTTAAAGCATAGATAAGATATAGAGAAAACTATGGCTCAGACTGACTCTCAACTACCCATATGACTCTAGGACTATCAGCTGGTCTTCTAACAAACTAGGGAATAAACACGTTCACTGTCTACCCAAGGGTGGCCCAACTCTCGCTAGACCTATAAGAAGTGAGTGAACTCAACCTAGTGAGAAGAGACACAACTAATAAACAGCATCCTAGAATCACAAGATGAGAGGAAGAAGTCTAAGCAACGAAGCGAGAGAACCATTCTAATCTATACTAGAAGGACTATCCTGAATGCACCCTTATGCAATACAACAAAAAGAGACAAAAGCATATAAGCAAGATAAAACATAAAGCACAAAGCTCCCCCTCACAACAATCCATATGGACAGACTACCCCAAGCTCCCCCGCAAGGTCGAGAACCTCAAGCTATCTAAAGACTTGGTAAAGATATCAGCCAACTGGTGGTCACTCTCCACAAACTAGAGCACTATGTCACCCTTCTCTACATGGTCTCTAAAGAAATGATATCTGATATCAATGTGCTTGGTCCTGGAGTGTTGTACTGGGTTCTTGGCAATGTTAATGGCAGAAGTATTATCACAAAAGAGTGGAACACTATCTAAAACTAACCCAAAGTCCCGCAAGGTTGAGACCATCCAAAGCACCTGACTGCAGCAACTCGCGGAAGCAACGTACTCGGCCTCTGCAGTGGACTATGCAACACCGGACTGCTTCCTAGAAGACCAGGAAACAAGAGAAGTGCCGATAAATTGGCAAGTGCCAAAAGTGCTCTTCCTATCTATCCTACAGCTAGCAAAGTCTGCATCGGAGAAGGCTTTGAGGGATAGACAGGATGATGAAGAGTACCAAATACCATAGTCTAAGGTAGCCCGAAGGTACCGAAAGATGCGCTTCACCGTCTGACGGTGAGATACGCGTGGAGAGGTCTAAAATCGAGCACACAGACATGAAAAAAGTGTATGTCTGGTCTAGTGGCCGTGAGATACAAGACGGAGCCTATCATGTTGTGGTACTCCTTTTGGTCAACTGGCTCGCCATCCTCATCTAGGTCGAGTGAAGCTGATGACGCCATTGGAGTTAACACTGGTTTGCCATCACTCACGTCAAAGCGTCTCAGGAGGTCACGAGTATACTTGCCCTGATGCAAGAAAGTACCCTCCCGAGTCTGCTTGATCTGGAATCCAAGTAAGAAGCTCAACTCGCCCATCATGCTCATCTCAAACTCTGTGCTCATGACATCAGAGAACTAGGAAACAAGACCATGAGAAGAGCCGCCAAAGATAATGTCATCCACATAAATCTGGATGAGTAGAAGGTCATTGCCATGCCTACGTATTAACAAGGTCTTGTCTACCTTACCCATCTCAAACCTACGACTCAACAAATATGACTTAAGCCTCTGTTGGATCGGAAATGGCAACAGAGGGGGTGAATGGTGCGTTTTAAAATTGCCCCCAAAATATTCACAAAAATTTCAACTCTCCGATAGCTATAAAAAGCTACGAAGAGGTAGAAACAGAGCTCACTGAAAAACAACAAAGGTCAAACAACTAGAGCGGAAGATCTCACACTGACAAGGACAAAAAAGATTGAAATGAAGGACTTTGAACCTCAACAACGAAGGATTGAATTCCAAGAAAAAACGAAGACTACAGAGCACTTAAGAGCCCACAATAGTTTAATTGTCAAGGAATAAAACTAAGCAACTTGCTGCTGCAAACAAGCTCTTTGCCATGCACTAAAAAGAGCACAAAGGACTGCTCAAATTTCAGACTGCAACCAAAAAGAAAGGCATGACAGAAAATAAAAGAGAAAGCAAAAGAAAAGATCACAAACAAGAAGAGAAAGTCTGCTGAATGGTGCTGCCTACTGACCAAAAACTGAAAGGAAGAATAAAGTACCGATAATCTGAAATTGCAGCCCAGAGAACACAAAACTGAAAACATACAGCCTGTCTAGAGGTGCATTTCCTGCTGAAAACTGAAGGTAGGCTGACTAGAAAGGAAGGCTTGAGAAGTGAATTAGTAGGCTGATTAGAATGGAAGTTTTAAGTGAATTAGCCGAATAAAGATGACAAAGTACCGCTGCAGACCAAAGCTCCTAACTGCACTGGAATCTGACCGAAAAAGCAAAAGTGAGAAGAAAAAGAGAGGAAGTAGTTGAGAACCGAAACATGCACTGTATGTGCCGACATGAGAGGAGAAGATCAAAAGGATCAATTACCAGCTGCCTCTCAGGATAGAAAAATTGGAGAACAAACCAAATAACACAGGAAACAATAAAACCTCACTCAGCAGGACAACAGAGAACGATGAAAAGGAAACCAAGGCAATCAACAACCAAAGGAAATACTCAAAGAGTAGATAGATAGCCAGACCAACTTAACCAAAGTCTCTCATATTGAAATTGATACGGAGAGATACACGATTACAAAGAGGGATTTCTCAGCTCATCTCTCTAAGACACACACATGGAGAGCCAATGCACTAAAAACCCTCATGCACACTCTCTCAAGCCATCTCTCTCTAAATCCCCTCTCATTTTTTCATGCATGGAGAGAGCCAAATAAAACCCTAATTCTTACACCCACTCTCTCAATTCTCTCCCCACTAGAGAGCATCCTCTATTTATAGCCTCCACTAATGGGTTTACAATACACTTTACCCATTAGCTCTCAACAACTCATGGCGCTTTATCCACAATCCACTTCCTTTAGTGAAGCTTTGCGTATTCACCAAAACGCCACTCGCGCAACTTCCAGGAAGCTTCCTCATTCCTTGCCCTCCAAGCCACGCAGCCACCTCGAGTCCTCGCCGTCTTCGGCACACCTCGACCGTTCTGACCTCGGCACCACCCGCGCCTAGTCCGGTCATCCCGTGCCTCGTCACGACTCCACCTCGACGTCCTGCAGCCATCACAGACAAGAAACAAATCACATAGCACCGCTCAAAATATTGTAACCATACAATAACATCAAAAGAAATACTCAAAGCCCAAACCGATCGAAATGAAAAATAAACGACTTAAGCATGTTCGACCTAGTTCGACAAAATCCGACCACAGTCGACTACACCATGCAACAACTTGGCTCGAACCACTCAAACTAAACTCAAACTATCTAGAACACGCGTCAATTACTCATCACAAACATGGGGTCACATTCACATGGTCTCTCAGCCTCTCATACCAAGCTCTAGGGGCTTGCTTAAGTCCATACAGGGCTTTGGAAAGCTTGTAGATATGGTTTGGGTATTTGGGGTTCTCAAAATCTAGAGGCTGCCTAACATAGATCTCTTCCTCAATATACCCATTGAGGAAGGCACTCTTGGCATCCATCTAGTAAAGCTTGAAGCCCTTATACGCTGTGAATGCAAGCAAGATCCTAATGGCCTCTAGCCTAGCTACAGGGTCAAAGGTCTCAAAATCTAAACCCTCAACCTGGGAGAAACCCTAAGCTACCAATCTAGCCTTGTTTCGACTGACTACCCCATCATCACTCCGCTTGTTTTTGAACACCCACTTGGTACCTATGACATTATGACCTCTAGGGGGCTCAACAAGCGACTAGACCTTGTTCCTCTCAAAGTTCTCTAACTCCTCATGCATGGCATTGACCCAAAACTCATCAGAAAGAGCATGATACACCTCCTTAGGTTCAAAGTTGGTGATAAAAGCAGAATGGAGACAGAAGTGCAACAAGCCAGATTTTGAGCGTGTGACGTGATCAAAGAGATCTCCTATCATCTGCTCTGAAGGATGATGTTTTTGGATATGGCAAGGAGGTCCTGAATGAGAAAATGAAGTGGTCTCTACCTCATGAGCTAATGAGGTAGGAACAGAGCCACTAGCTCCAGAAGATGAGGAAGGAATGGGTTGATCCCCTTGAGGTGCAGTGGAAGAAGCAGGCACCTCAAGAGAAGGGGGAGCTAGATCACGTAAGAAACCTTCATCTCCATCCTCCTCATCATCCACAAAAATAGGATCGTACTGCTCTACAGAACCTGAGATATCGGGCCTAGTCCCCGGACTGGCCTCATCGAATGTCACCTCACAGGTCTCTACCATTTTGCTAGACTCGCAGTTCCAGACCCTATACGCCCACAAAGAAATAGAGTAACCTAGAAAAATCCCATCACAAGATCGTGACTCAAACTTATCTAGGTTCTCAGACTTCAAAATAAAACACTTGCAACCAAACACACAAAAATTAGAGACACTGGGCTTTCGCCCATATCTCAACTCATAAGAAGTGGGATGCAAGTGTGCCCTCAGAAAAAACTCTGTTTGAAACATAGCACGCGTTGGCTATGGCCTTAGTCCAAAACTTCCTAGGTGTATAGTACTCATCAAGCATTGTCCTGGCCATCTTGACCAAGGTACGGTTCTTCCTCTCCACGACGCCATTTTGCTGGGGGACGTGCGGAGAAGAGAACTGATGCTCTACACCTGTCTCATCGCACAACTTCTCAAAGTAGGAATTCTTGAACTCCGTGCCATTGTCACTGTGAATCGCTCATAAAGCACCCGGGAGCACAACAGAAAGCCTACTAAAAAGACCCCGAAAATGACTGAACATCTTATCCTTCGAAGCTAAGAAAAACACCCAAGAGAACCTTGAGAAGTCATCGACCACGACAAGAATGTACCACTTCCCTCCTGTTGACTGCACTCTAGCTGGACCAACTATGTCCATGTGAAGAAGCTGTCCTGGTGCATCAGTCATAGTCACAGTGACTGGAAGATGAGAAGCAGCAACCATCTTGCCATGTCGGCAAGGAGCACAAACTAGATTTTTGACCATCTTGAGTTTGGGCAGACCACGAATGAGATCGTGGCTGCTAACTCGGGTCAAATAGTCAAATTCAATGTGACCAAGTCTCCTATGCCAGAAGGTAAGGTCACGGGACTCGAAAGCAACCAAACACTTGAGGGGATCACCAAAAGGACTCGCCCAGATGAGGCATCTCCGAAGGTGATCGTCTCATCACCTGGAGCTCGGACTTGGGAAGAGAACCAACGGGAGTCTCCGGTCATGTGTCTAGAACAGTTGGAGTCTACAAGCCATACCTCTCCCTTCCCAGTGCGGCGAACCTGAGTCAACAAGAGAGGGAAGGATCAGTACTAGGATAAATCAAAAGAGATTTTGGAACCCAATACTGAGTCACACGACAAGTAGAAGTAGTCACACACGATTGACCTCTAACTACTCTACGCTCTCTGTCACTCAGAAAGCCAGAAGGTCTATGAGCAGACCTGAAACTATTGCTGGGCTTAACTGCTATGGAAGAGCAAGTCGGAGCACCAGCAACATGCTGATCTCGTCCTCGATGCTGTCTAAACACCTCAAACTGATCAACCCTAGACCTCGTGTTGGTCTTAGGTGCACTCAAGGTCTGGGGCTGACCCTGAATACGCCTAAGAGCGTGAACATGATCTCTTCATGCGATCTTGGCATGCTTGAAGCATCTCTCGATCCTGTGTCCATCCTTGTGACAGAAGGTACAATGAAACTTCGCCTTCTGGAAGGTCAAAGCAACAGGTGTTACCACCTTACTGTCAGAGATTCCTCGGACAAAGCCCGCAGATTTAAACTCAACCTTTTTGGTTCTGGGCTTGACCTCGATCACACCTGCTGCTATGGGTCTGAGAACAACAGGTGGATGCCTCCTAACATCCTCAAGAAAATCGTATCCTAGACCTTGATTAAACTTGCAGATTTTGGACTTATCTAGAATAAGATTCAGCTTCTTCTTGCCTCCAACAAATCTCTCAAGAGTGTTTATAAGACACTGACACTCCTGAAAGAGAGAGGTGCAAGAGGAGCAGGGGAAAGAGGAGACAGCAGAAGGAGAGGAAGAAGAATCAACAGCAAAAGAATGAATAGCATGTGCATGACTCTCCTTGTGTACAACCGCCTTAACTTTGAGGGCTTCGCAGGACATGGAAGGAACAGTCCTACTTCCAGCCATTTGGTCCTCGTGGCTAAGCATCTCTACCATCTCCTTAGGCTTTTCCCTCACCACAGCACACACAGCACAACAATATTGTGGCTTCTCTAGTAGATCCTTAGCTTCACACATTTATCATTCAAAGCAACGAGTTCAAATTTTAGTTTTTCACAATTCTTGCATGGTGAGCTAACAGGGTTCTTAGACACATAATGAGCCATTTTGTTGTTGTGGTCAATCATTTCTTGAAACTATTTTGAGACAGATTCAAGTTCAGCAGTTAATTTGGGACAATTGGTGCAAGAAACAATGGGATCTAGCAAGGAAGCATGTAATTCAGCAATTTTATAATCTGTCTTCTTTAAGTTAATTTTCAAGTTATTGCAACTTTCACAATTTTTAGGCAGATCAAGAAGCATAGTGTAAAGACCTCTAAAAGCATTGTCCTTAACTCAAATGAGGTGCAATAACTCAAATGAGGTGTAAGAAGTAGTCTCAACAGTAGCAGATGAAAGAGAATCAGCCCTAGTCATCTCTAGTTCAGCTAACAGACTAACATTCTTCACCTTAAGCATGTCTAGCTCAGAGGTCACACTATCATGAGAGGTCCTTAGTTTCTCCATATCTCAAAACAAAGAAGAACATACATCATATTCGTCACGGGAGGGAGTAGATTTAAGTGAAGTAAACTCCCGTGACAAGCTCTCTACTTCCTTCTCTAGATCACAAACCCTAGCTCTAGATCTAGCATAAAATTTCCCTAGCTTGAGAAAAGCATCATTGAGCTGGTCGTAGGAGGGACCTACCTCATCGGAGTCGATGTAGAGATCGTCGTCGCTGACGTCGGTCTCATTGGCCATGAAGCACATGCCAATGAAGTCGTCGCCATCCTTGGGGTCTTAATCATCCTTGCCGTCGTCATCACTTCATCCTTCCATGTCGCTAAAGTTGATGTCGTCGTAGGCGTTGAGGACGCGGTGGAAAAGCTTCTTGGCTTTGCCAAGGTCACGGTACTTCTTCTCTTTGCCTTGGGCATGAGCTGGGGGCTTTTTGTTGCTCTTCTTATTGATGTAGTCGTTCTTGCTCACACCGCCATAGTCGTTCTTGCCCTCCTCCAGCTTGGGGCAATTTGTCCGAATGTGGTTGGGGCCACCACACTCAAAGCAAATCACCGGCCCACTCCTCTTTCTGTCCCTCTCTTGTATACATGGGAGAACTTTCTGGCTAGGAGAGCTAATTGGTTTTCTGGAATCTGTTCTATCTGATTGTCACTTATCTCACAAAGGGCAGCAAGAGAAAAACCAGAGATAACATCAGAAGGAACTCCAGAAGTCGTACTGCGATCGGTGACCAGTGCCACCGACTGCGACTTCGACTTGCAAGAGACTATGTCAATCTCGTGAGTCTTGAGGCATGAGTACAACGCGTCAAGACTCAAGGTCAAAAGATCGGTCGTGTCCTTGATGGTGGTCACCTTCATCTCCCAAACCCGCAAATCCAAGGCCGAAAGCATCTGTCGAGCGTTGTCCGAGTCGGGGTACGTGAGACCGACCGCTCGAAGGTTGCTCAAAATTTTGTGAAACCTCGCACAACACTCATCAAGGGACTCTCCAGCAAGCATTTCAAACTTGTTTTAATCTCGCTGGTACTGGTCCTGTCGTACCATCTTAATTTATGTAGTTCCCTCATGGTAAGCATCGTGGGTCACCCAAATATCAAAGGCCGACGTGAGATGAGAAATGCGATCGAATTCGCTTCAACTCATACCTTGGATTATGATGTTTCTTGCCTTAACATTCGCCTCAACATCCGGCATGTTTGCCACTATGATGTTCTCATCAGCAGGAACCACATATCGGGTCTTGACCTTTCTCCAGATGGCATAGCCCTGAGCCTGTATGTAGGTCTCCATCCTACTCTTCCAGAAGGGATAGTCGATTCCATCGAAGATAGGGAGCTTGGTGGAATACTTGTCTATCACCATGGCTCAGCAGACCAGTTAAGATCTACAAAGAAGAGCTAACCAGCTCTGATACCACTTCTAGGACCGAAATAGCAACAGAGGGGGGTGAATAGTGCCTTCAAACCTCCCCAAGTATTCTCACAAACTTCTTCTCCGATAGCCATAGAAGCTATGAAGAAGGAAGATGAATGCTCACTGGAAGAACCGAGAAATCTGGTGAAGAAAATGAGGGATGTAACATCCTAAATTTCAAGTGTTCAAAAATATGAATTTTTAAAAAAAAACTATTCTTGCATTTTGTTGGCATTCAAATTTCTTTTGAATATTTATTTGAAATTTTTTGAGTTTCATGTTAGGCAAACTAAAATTTAAATTAAAAATCCAAATTCCAAAATCATTCTTAGCCTTTCTCTTTTTCCTCTCCTTCATTTCCTTCTCTCTTACATATGGGCCAGCCCCTTTTTCTCTCTCCCTCTCTCTCTTCCGTCTCTCCCTCCATTCTCCTCTCTGCCCGTGGGCCCTTTTCCCCGTTCCTTCCCCATTTCCTCTCTCTGTCGCGCCGGTCTACCTACTCCCCTCTCTCTTCTCCCTCCTCCGCGCGGTCTCTTCTTCCTCCTCTCCCTTTTCTTTTTCCCCGCCTCCTGGCTGCGCTCGCTCTACGTCGCCTCTTTCTTTCACCGTGCTCGTCACCCCGACCAAGCCGGCCTCGCCAACTGCCCGCGTCACTTCCTTCACGTCGCCGCGTCGCCTCCGTCACTTCCCCTATTCTAGGCGTCATCGCGCCTGCGCCTGCATCAGCACGGCTCGGTTGCCCCGCAGGCGTCGCCTCGTTACCTGCCTCCATCGCGTCGGCCATCACCTCACCATGCCCTGTCACGGTCAGTCCATCACCGCCCATGCCCTGCGCGCACGTCACCCTGCGCCCCATCATGTCTCCATCCCCTAGCACCATACCGTCGCCCACACCGTGCCCTGTGCACCGGTCGCCGACTACAGTCTCCCCCCTCCCACCGTTCCTTGAGGCATAAATAGCTAGTGGCTCCTTCCATTGCTCCTGCGCTTCTCCCCTATTTTCCCTTGAGCTGGCGGAGCACACCCGAGTACCGACCGCCGCCGCCTCGCGCTGTTGCGGCTGCTCTGGTGGGTTTTGCCCTGAAGCAACCGCGTCACAGCGTGACCCCGCTTCCCATGTACTCCCTCTCCAAGTTAATTAGACTCCGGGGCCCTCGGCTCACCACACGATCGATCTTCCTCACCTCCGGCCAAAGCTGCCTCCACCACCACCTTCTCCTCGGTAGAGTTCCCTCCGATTCCTCATTGTGGGAGCAACTACTTGGCACCCTGAAGCTTTCCCAACTGCTGGCCAACGTCCTCCACCACCCGAGCATTCCCTCCATGGCGACTCGACCACGCCACCCATGGCCTCTGCCACTGGCACACCTCGGACCTGCTCCGGCTCGGCCAATCACTCAGTGAGCTTTCTAATATCTCCCTCGTGCTCGTACTCCCCCTATCTCGCCCTCTCCGCCACATTATGTTCCGCCGTCTACCCACCTCGCACCGCCCTACACTGGCTTACACTGTGTAGCCATGGTCGAAGCCACAGATGCCGTGGTCGAAATGACCACGCGGTCGAACCTACGACCACATTGTCGTTCCCGACCAAGCGGTCGAACCAACGACGACATAGTTGTTCCCAACCACACGATCGAACCTACAACCACGTTGTCGTTCCCGACCATGCGGTCGGACTCACGACCACGTAGTCATTCACAGCCATGCGGTCGGATTTACGACCATGTAGTCGTTCATGACTACGCATCGCTCTCCAACCACGCCCACTTATTTGTCGTGGTCGAAACTCCCTCCAACTATGTTCACTTCTTCCTTGCCGTGGTCGAAACGCTCTTCGACCACGCCCACTTCTTTGCCACGATTGAAATGCCTTTCGACCACGTTCACTCTTCTTCTGCCATGGTCAAAGCACCTTCCGACCACGTTCACTTCCTTTTGCTGTGGTCGAAGCACCTTCCGACCACGTTCACTCTTGATCTGCCGTTGTTGAAGCACCTTCCAACCACGTCTACTTCTTCTTTGCTGTGGTCATAATGCCTCCCAACCACGTTCAAACCTTCTTTGTTGTAGCCGTAACGCCATCCGACCACTCCACGCCGTCAAAGCCGTTTCCGACCACTCAGTAGACCTCGCCATTTCTGACCACTCAGTAGACCTCGCCATTTCCGACCACTCAATTCTGCTCCCAACTTCGACCACCATCTTTGGCTTTACCTTCAACCACGTACAGGATTTTGACCACGTTAGCCACCCGATCATGGCTGTTCGAGCACCGACCACGATGTTCGACCACCAACCATGTTGTAATCCGACCACACACAAATTATGGTACCTCTCGACCATGTTCAAATTTGGCTTCTTTAATCGTGGACGTCCCTTCATGAATTTCGAAAAGGGTAGTCCAAATAGCGTGAGCCATTTCTAGGTTGCTCACCCTATTGAACTCATCCGCGTTTAAAGCCCCAAATAAAGCATTCATGGCTTGGGCGTCTAAATGAGCATTACGCCCGTCTTGTTCCATTAGGTGCAATGGATCAAGAGGCATGACGTAGACCTCATTTCTAATTTTCCAAATATTTGGACTCATCGCCTTTAAATAAATTGACATCCTAATTTTCCAATATACATAATTAGAGCCATCAAAGAATGGTGCCTTACCTATCGCAAACCCCTCACTAGCCATCCTTTTCTCTCTAGACGGTTAAGTCTAATAATGAGAGACCAAGTTCTGATACCATTTGTAGGATCAAGGATACCGACTAGAGGGGGTGAATAGGAGGTTTTAAATCAAGTTCTGACGAGCGTTGTCCGAGTCGGGGTGTGTGAGACCGACGGCTCGGAGGTTGCTCAAGATCTTGTGGAATCTCGCAAAGCATTCATCCAAGGACTCTCCAGCGAGCATTTCAAACTTGTTGTAATCTCACTTGAATTGGTCCTGTCGCACCGTCTTTATTTGGGTGGTGCCCTCATGGTAAGCATCGAGGGTCTCCCAAATATCGAAGGCCGACAAAAGATGAGAAATGCGATCAAACTCATTTCGGCTTAAACCTTGAATGATAATGTTCCTCTCCTTAGCATTCGCCTCAACATCAGCCATGTTTCCGGCATTGATGTTTTCATCGGCAGGAACAGCAAAGCGAACTTTGACCTTGCGCCAAATCGCATAGCCCTGGGCCTGAATGTAGGTCTCCATCCGACTCTTCCAAAAGGGATAGTCGATCCCATCGAAGATCGGGGGCTTGGTGGAATACTTATCTGTTGTCATGGCTCACAGACCAGTTAAAGATCTATCAAGAAGAGTTAACCGGCTCTGATACCAATTGTAGGATCGGATATGGCAACAGAGGGGAGCGAATGGTGCCTCTTTTAAAAATCGCCCCTCAAAAGTATCAACATGCAAGACTTCTCTCCAATAGCTACGAAAAGCTATGAAGAGATAAGTTCATGCCTCTGGAACCTCAAACACATAGGGAGAAAGACAAGGCAAGAGAAAGCAAAGAAGGAGCAAGGCACTGAAAAGCAACAAGGCTGATTCAGAGCACGCCGGTCTGACCTCAATGTGCCGGGCGGTCAGACCGCAGTAGCCAGGCCGGTTTGACCGGTCATTTGCCGCCGGTCAGACCGCTAGCTACAACCCGGTCCAACTACCATTTGAGCTCTGGTCAGACCGGCCCTCGGGCACAGCAGCATGAAACTTTTTCAGCAAACACTGAAATCTTCTCAAACATGAAAATTTCGATCTTTCTTCTTTTCTCCTTAAGCAAAAAGGTCAAGAACATGAACTAAATAGCAGAGAGACCTTATGAATCAAATTAATTCATCCCAGAAGCAAGGAATCAAGATTTATGCAGAAATCTGGAAATGGAATTGGAATGAGTCCAATTTTCAAATTTCTAAAGATTCTTCTATTCCTTGCTTACAATCTTCTGCAATTAGTTAAGTAATGATAAGGGGACTTGAAAACATAAATTTTGAGCCATCTTAAGAAGGGAAATTAAAGATTCTAACATCCCCTGCATGAAAACCCTAGAAATCAAGAAACAGGGGAAATGGCATCTTTTGATTCAGAGAAGAAAATATTCAACGATTCTAGCTTTTGCTCTTAGGGATTGATTGGCCAAATGGTCTTGAGGATTTCCCATCACAGAGCAAACTGAGAACCAACCTTTCAAACTAGATAGTCAAATCAAGAACTTCAAGAACAGAGAGTACGACAGAACATAGACTGAAAAATAAAATCCATCACAAGGAGAGACATAAAGAGCAAAGCACTCAAATGGATTCATTTCACTGAATGATTATATAGGAGTCCCCATACGCGATTGATACAAGGGAATGCTACCTTCTCACTACATGCTTGAGACAGGGGCTCACATACTACACATGCAGGAGAGCAAAACCCTAGCTATTCTCTCCAGAATACACCTTGTGCTCTCCACTAGAATACCTGAATGGATGCCCTTCTTGCTGCACATCCCTCTCCATTTAACACCAAGGGCACACCCTCAAGGAGAAAGACAAGAAGTGTCATACTCCACCCACTCAAACCTCACACACACAAATGAGGTAAGGGGTCAAACCAGATTTTTAGAGGGAAATAAGCCTCCACCTCCATTGCTTGAGTCAAATTACCAATTTGCCCCTCAAGCACCTTCCTGGAAGCTTCCCGCAACCGGCACCTTTGACCGACTGGACCTCAACTCCTCCCTGAGTCTAGTCCGGTCCGCTTCACTGCACACGACCGCACTCGGCATCCTGACCGTCTGGACCTCGACTCCTCCCTGAGCTTAGTCCCGATTCACTCGCCGCTGCCCGTCGTGTCCACTCGACACCGACCGAGACCTCCGACTCCACCTGAGTCTAGTCTTGGTCTGTTCCGTCGCACGCGACCGCAACCGACCTCCAACCGCTCTAGACCTCCGACTCCTCCCTGAGCCTAGTCCTGATCCTCTCGTCGTCACCCGTCGTGTCCGTCACCGGTAGCTCCAGCTCCGGTTCCTTGTCTCCCGACTCGCAACCACCTCACCAGCCTCGATCATCTTCGGCATCACTGACCATCTGGACCTCAACACCTCTTGTGCCTAGTCCGGTCCTCCTTAGGAATGGCAACGGGTTGGATATCTCCGGGTTTTGCTCTTTCCCCCCCGAATCCGAAACCCGAAAGTACTATCCAAACCCGAACCCGAAATAACTTTCGGGGCGAATAGGAGCCCCGAACCCGAAACCCGCGGATACCCGATATCCAATGGATATCTAAAAAACTGGACAAAATTCAATACCGGCGGCGCGGGGGGATCTACGCGGGCGGCGGTGGCGCGGGGGGACGGCGCGGGCGGCGGCGGCGGCGGCGCGGAGGGATCTGCGCGGGGGGACGGCGCGGGGGGATCTGCGCGGGCGGCGGTGGCGCGGGGGGACGACGCGGGCGGCGGCGGCGCGGGGGGATCTGTGCGGGGGGACGGCGCGGGCGGCGGTGGCGCGGGGGGCGGGGCGCAGGGGGATGGGCGTCGACGCGTCGTGGGTCAGGTGGCGGCTGGGGAGTGGGGACTGGGGTGGGTGGGATTGGGTGGGTAGGGTTAGGGTTTCACTCATTTTTACTTATATACTAGGTGAAAGGGCCCACATGTCATACACACTTCGGGTATCCATGGATATCCATGGGTAGAGTTTGCCCTCCAAATCCAACCCGAACTCTTATCGGGTACCCACCCTGAACTATCCATGGATAGAAAATGCCATCCAAACCCACTATTTTCGGGTTGGATACCCGCGGATACCCGGCTCCACGGATAATTTTGCCATCCCTAGTCCTCCTCGCCTCACCATGACCTAGCTCCGAAGTCCTGCAGTCACACAGACAAGCAAACCATCACATAGCACCGCACGAAACAGCATAATCAATAATAGCACAAGTAAAGGTACTCAACCCTAGAATACCCAAAACAAACTCAAACTCACTAAACCAACCGTCAATTACTCATCACCAACATGGCGATACCTCCACATGGTCTCTCACGGGTAGGTGAGCTCCGACCTTCATAAGAACACCGGGTCTTCTAACAAGCTCCCTTAAGAAGATCACCGATCAATCCATCGCCCAATCATCCAGGTGCCGGCAAGCACCAAGAGTAATAAACCAGGGCTTCACTTGATCGCAAATGAGTGCCAAAGGATCAACTAATGAATGCAATACACTATTTGCTCAACCACCTCAAATTTAATGCTCAATGTGTAAAAAAGGGTGGAGTGAATGCTCTATGCTCAAGAAATGTTCAATGGGTCTTCTTACTGTCCTTGAGCAGTGGTACGGGTATTTATAACCCTCACCAACCAAAACTAGCCGTTTGGAACAAATTTCAGAAAAATCAGGGCGAGCAGAACTACCGCCGATCTGAGGCCGGTAGTACTGCTCCCCTATCTGGCGCGGTAGAACGGCTATGTCAAAGGCTCTGCAATGACCGTTGGAAAGTCGGCGTGGTATTACCGCCGTTATAAATCCAGTACTACCGCTCTACGGTAGTTCCGCAAAGTCGGCGTGGTACTACCGCTTGGGTCGAACTCCCAAAGTCACCAAACTTGAAAAACAGGCTCCGCTCAACCTACGGAGCTTCCAGGCTCCGGAAGTACCGCTTCGGATAGCGGAACTATCGCACCCAACGGTAGTTCTGGCGTTAAAATTGCTGGTACTTCCGATCCGCGAAACCTCAAATTTGCATCCGGAGGGTGCTCTCTGAAAAAAAGGCTCCACTCGTTATCTGGAGCTTTCGATCGCCGGTAGTATCGATTTTCACTACGAAATTTCCGCTCTGCGGTAGTTCCGACATTGAAATCTGCGATACTACCGCTCTTCCAGACAAAGCACAGTTTTGGTTTTAAAACAGATTTTTAAACGAATGCATGCTCCTAAGTTGATCAAATGGCACATAAAATTTGCTATTAAGCTACTTGCAATGATCCCTCTTTATGGTATGATTATTTATCCTATAATTCGGTCTTCCACCTTTTCTCCTAAGACCGGTAAAAATAAAAAGGAATCCTATTCTAAGTATACCTTTGCCTTAAGCCATTTTTTGTCTTCACATTGATCCTTTGGCTTGCATCTTGTCAACCACATATGGACTTAACCTTTAAACACTCATTAAACATGTTAGTCACATATTCACACAAATTCATTAATTACCAAAACCATTTTTAGGGGCCTAGATGCTTTCAATCCTTCGACGTGACGGCGCAAGAGGGGACTCCGGAAAGGGGGGTCATACCCCGAAGGGAGTGAAACCTTAGCGGACGTGACACCGTTGGGAAAAAATGCATTGTAACGGCCTTGTGATGATCTACTCAACTGCACGGCTAAGGAATTATGTGGGGCAACGAGCAGATCATCTCTTGTGGGTAAAGTGTACAAACTCTGCAGAATGAAAACTATTCGATAGCCATGCCCACGGTCAAGGGCGGACATGGAAACTTAACCAGATATAGTTCTATTTCAAAAACTTTGTGGGTGAAAATGAAAAAGTGGAGGGCGGTGGAAAGCCATGTTTTGTGTTGCCCTGGGTGTCGTCCCAGTGATATGGTAAGCGATTATAACGCTGAAAGTTAGTATATAGTGCATAAACCATGTATTAGTGGATAGAATCTGGATCACTATTACTATTGCATTCTTTTACACATTATGTTTTAGTCAAACTATTGGGTCTCAGAAATTTCTATATATCATATTTTAAATGCAATTTATGGCAAATAAAATAACCCAAGCCTTCCTTTGGTAAGCCATGCATATTATCTATTTGCATCCTGTGTATTGGCTCGTGGAGCACGGTGGTTTGTGCTCACCCTCACTCTCACAATTAGGGCCTGTTTGGGACTGCTCTGCTCCAGTTTTTCCAGCTCTGCTCCACCAACTCCACCATGGAGCAGCTCCACTGTGGAGTTCACCAAAGTTGCATATTAGGAAGATGGATCCAGCAAATAGACCACCAGCCTTTATCACCTTCTGTAAACAAAAAACAAAGAACATTAGTTTATTTAGCATCAAGAGGTTTATTTAGCATTCAAGGCTGCAGTTGGCCAATTTTCATCACTAGTATAACACACATCCACTGCTCCAGGAAGCACACAATTCATGAACATACATCCACTGCTCCAAATATTGCACCAAATACTGCTCCATGAACATAATTCAATGGTTTCACAAAATTTAGATCAACATAAGCGGCGGTCAATGGTTTCACAAAATTCAGATCACCAGCTGTGCATAACCATGGAAAGCACTTCCACAGGAGATCACAAAACACATTTCCAGGAAGATCACAAAACAGATTGAAATGGCAGAGAGGAGGAGGAGCGGCCGGGCGTAGAGGAGGAGGCCGGGCGGGAGGAGGAGCGACCGGCGTAGAGGAGGAGGCCGGGCGGGAGGAGGAGCGGCCGGGCGTAGAGGAGGAGGCCGGGCGGGAGGAGGTCGGGCGGGACGGCGGCGGATCTGGGGAGGGGCGACGGGGCGGCGGGGGATCTGGGGAGGGGGAGGGGGCGGCGGGGGGAGGGGCGATGGGCCGGCGGGGTGAGGGGCGACGGGCCGGCGGGGGAGGGGGCGACGGGGCGGCGGTGGATCTGGGGAGGGGCGACGAGGCGGCGACGGATATGGGGAGGGGGGAGGGGCGGCGGGGCGGCGGGGGAGGGGCGATGGGCCGGCGGGGGAGGGGGCGACGGGGCGGCGGCGGATCTGGGGAGGGGTGACGGGGCGGCACGGAAAAGAGGGGCGGCGCGGGTGGGGGGCGGAGAAGGGGGCGGCGCGGGTGGGGGCGGAGAAGGGGCGGCGCGCGGGTGGGGGCGGAGAAGGGGCGGCGCGAGGGTGGGAGCGCGGGTGGGTGGGGAGAAGAAAAGAAATCCAATCGGTACGGAGGAGAGGAATTGTGTAATGGCAGTGGTGGGTAATTTTTCACCAACTCCACGAGGAGTTTGGAAACCTTTGTTTGTGGAGTACCCCTTGAGGAGATCCATAAAAAATGTAGAGTTGGCCTCTAACTCCACCTTTTTCTTGGAGCGGAGTTTTTGAAGTTAGACCTGTTTGGTTAGCGAAGTTAAGAGCTGGAAAACTTGGAGCGGACCAGTCCCAAACAGGCCCTTAATCCAGAATCAAGAGTTAGAGCACTACGCTATAGCAATACACCAGATCATGATGGTGAAGAAGATGAAGATGTCGAGAACTAGGTTGCGAACCCCCAGTTGACTGCCTATGGGCACGTGCTGAGGGTCCCACCTGTGTGCTTCGTTTCTGCTGATGCACTTTATTGATTTCGGCCTGATCGGCCCATGAGTAAGTCTACTATTATATTTACGCTTCAGCATGATATGTATTTTGATGTTCAGTACTGTATCTGTGAGCACTATCTACTGATCAAGCGAATAGTGTGGTGGAATCACAAAGGATTCAGGATTGTAAAATCTGGGTCCGACAAGGGAGAGGATAGTTTAGAAGAGATTGAGTTTGTGATATCAAGGAATTGTACACCGCGTTGCACATAAAGTCAGAGTGGTGTGGAAGTTTAAGGGTCGCTTGCATCGGAATATTAGCATGCGGGAGTAGGGCACGCATATTTAAGCGTTATCATAGACGATTCGTATACCAAACCATCTCTGATATGTGCAACAAATTGTCTGTGATAATGACACGTCACCAATCCGTGGCATATCCCTTAGGATTTCGATCTCACTGGTCCATCCTCTCCGCATCAAACGGCAGGCACCGATTCCTCCCACCTCTCGCCCCTTATTTACTCCCCTCTCCCTTTCCACCAGCAAGCACTCGTGAGTTCTATCGACTGCTTCTAGTTCATCCACTCCTAGCTTCCTACATCCTCCCCTCGACGACGTCGACTACCGACGTAAGCTAGCTCCTCCGTCTCCAGTTGTGATACCATGGTTCACTGCACAAGACACTCTTGTTATAAATGTCATAAGAGTGTCTTGAGCAAAGTCACCATTGTGACACAAAGGTGACGCTATCGTCGCCTTTCCTTCATTGCTGGTAGGTTGCTATCCGATCCCCTCCCTTCTCTTCCTTGATGGCAGGCGTCAAGGACATCCAGCTCGCGCGCTGCATCAAGGGCAAGAGGGCCTAGGCATCACGCACTGCATCTAGCTTCTACTACCTGCTAGGATCTCTGCTTCTTATATATTCTTTCCATGTTAAAGAGTTGGATTCGTGGGATTAGGAGATGTGTTCTTGCCATGTTTTTGCTGTGTTAGATGGGTAATTTGCTCGTTATCTTGTTATGTTGTAATGGTGTATCGTAATCTTAACGGAAATGGAATGTGTTGTTGTGCTTATTGCTATATTTGCTTATTTTTAAAGGGCATACTCAACCTTATCCACACACTACTTTTCTCACGTTTCTCCCTTCCACTCCCATCTCACTGCCCAGGTTACCTAGCCATGCTAGCGCCACCGCCGCCCCCACCCTGCCCCCTCACCTCTTGCCGCGGCCTCCAGACCCATTCTATCTCATTCCACCCTTGCCAAGAGCTCAGCTGATACCATCTCGCTCCCTCCACCTCCTGCCCTCTCATCCAGATCTTACCACCCATCATCATCCCTATGCTCGCTGCGATGCTGGCCCTCTCCCCGACCTCGCTATACTGCCGACACGGCTACACACCCACCTTGTCGCCTCCGAAATAAGGTCGCCGCTGTCGTCCTCACATCATCTGGCCATCGCCACTGCAATCCTCACACCGGCTACCACCCAGATCCGGTGGTTCATCCTTGTGCCGTGGAGCTATTGCTCAGGTCTGGTTGTCAAGCCATCGTCGTTCTCTACCATGTCAAGAACAAGCTGACGCCACCAACTTTGCCAGTCCAAATTGCCACCACGCCAGACATCGACGTAGCTTCGGTGTGCAGCTCATTAGAGCCCCTCGCTCCACCTCTACTTAATTTTGATAAAATCACTTTGTTCTTTTGCACATAAAGCTAGTCTCATTGTGTGCACGGAAAATGTTTGATGAATTGCTTAATCTTAATAAAATCACTTTGTTCTTTTGCACATAAAGCTAGTCTCATTCTATTTCACATTCCTAAGCTATTCAGCAATATAAAGACATTTGAAATGATGAAAACATAAGGTTCGTTTTGTCTACATCAATGATTCTGTGTTTGAATATGCTTGGGGTGGGATGCCATTGCATACTTTCTCTTCTGATATTAGTTGGTTCTGAATATTTCTGAGAGGGTTGACATGTATCTAGATTGTGCACGGAATATGCCTGCAAGACAATTCTGAGTCTTTGTATTGCTGCTTGTTTGTGCAAGCCGGACTACATAACATCATATCATTTAGCAGCATGAAATTCTCAGGGCATATTCGGTATACTAAATATAATGTATCCTTAAAGCCATTCATGTTACAAAATTGCATGTTGTTGAAATAGAGATGAGAGTAAAGCATTTACTTCACAACCAAACTGGACTGATCAAGGTGAAGATCTACTGAGTACTGACAGTTTCATCTTGGTATCCTATTTTGGAGGAGGATAACTATCTTACTTTTTCTGTCCAGCAATGATGGAATTGACATCTTAGGAATTTACTAAAGATCCAGCCATTGCCATCTCATAGCCATTTGGCTAATGATGACGAGCTATAGCAAAGTGTAGTAAGCCAATCAGTGAAGCGTGTAGTGAAGGTCCTTTGAGGGTTGACTGGTTGAGGCTGTACTTATGTTATTTTGTTTCCTGGCATGTTGAATTTATGGCCTTGTTCTTTTTCAGCTTTTGACTTCAGTTTTTGGCTTTTCTACGGTAACTAGCTTTTAAACGAAGTGTTTTTTAAGATGAGGTCTACTAGTTAATTGTAGTACATACTGTACCGACTTCATTTATATTAGCAAAAACCGCACGTGAGTTTCTGTTACTCTGTAATCTCCCGTATAAACAGCCCAAAAGCCATAAGTCTCAGCCAAAAAGAACAGACCCTATGTATATAAATTTATCCGGCGGCGGGTGGCTGCGAGCGTCGGGGAGACGCAGGCGACGGGAGGGGGAGGCGGCGGTGGGCGGCTGCAAGCGGGAGGGGGAGGCTATGTCGGCTGCAGGAGGGGAAGCGCCAACGCCGATTGCCGGCCATTTTGGACCAAAATTGTATGTATTTCTTAAATTTTTCTTGAATTCAAATGATATGTTTGAATATTTCGACTGAAATCTTTCGAAAAATATCTGAAATCTTTGAAATTTCTCTATTTCGGATTTCTCGGAGGGTCCGAAAAATTTTCTAAACTGAAAATGTAATCTCTGATATGAACCATCACCTAACATCACAATCGGCTCTTCAACCATATTTAGATGATTCTGATTGTCAGCAGATTGCTCACCTTCACTTGTTGAATTATTTTCAGCCAGACAAGCCGTCGGCCACTCAAGCTTGTACCTTGTGCAAGCTGAGAACGCTCGAATTGATTTTTAAATAAGAGCCGATTGCTTATCAGTACATGACAAATGTTCTAATCGACCTGATGGAGTCCTCATAAAATTTTTAAATAGCCGACGAGCAAGCTCGGCCAATTGATGTGTAGGTAAAACAAGGCCAAAGGATCAATTCCTAACTTGAAATTAGCCAACAGATTGTGTTGTAAGATCTGGACCTTGTAACCTATTTACAGGACAAATAGATGTATTGTGGCGCGATCTGCCCTGTTTGATCAGAGCATGTTGTAGACATAGATCGGCCTTCATATTGATTTTGGGAGGCGTCGGAAAAAAAATTATGATAAATTCGCCTACATTTACTAGGGGCAGTTTAGGTTCTGTTTATTTTGGCTTGAACTTCTAGTTTCTGACTTATTTTTTACTATTCCTAAATTTCGTCTTTTTGGCTTTTTTGAGCTTTTTTGCCGGTTTTTTCCGTATTCGTTTGCATTGTAGGTGATAGGCTAACATGTTTTTTTCTCTTTTTAAATTTGTAAATTTAGTTACGCCAAATAAACCATCATTAGCTATAGTATAATTTTAACTAGCTATCATCTACAAGCTAGTTGATTGCAGCTCAACCAAGGACACCTAAATCTTCACCCATTTATTCGCTGGCATCTCCCCCCTAAAAAAAAGCCGTCCACAGCCAGCCAGCCAGCCCACTTTACCATTAATTTTCTTCGCATCCAGATAAGGGGCATAAGAGCATCTCCAACAGTGACTTATGAGCTAGCTCTAAGCATATTATTTCATATTTTAATAGAAGAGAGAGAAAAGCTATCTCTTGATCAAGAGCTAGTCTCATACACACATTCCAAGATTATGTGAGAGTGTCATGTGAGGCTATTTATGTTATGAGCTATGTGCTAAAGTTAGTACTATTGGAGAAGTTGTCTTAGAGCTAGTAACTAGCTCATACTGTTGGAGATGCCCTAAGAGCAAGTTTAATAGAAGAAGTGGCTGCCACCTCTAAGACTAGCCAAATAAGCAAAAAGAGTACAAGTGGCTCATGATGGAGGTAGCTAATACAATAAGTTAAGTAGAGGTTACCTCTACTAAAGCACTCAAACATTTAATATTTCGCTAAAGACGACCCTAACCCTTATTGTACTTGCTCTAAGAACTAGCATCGCCTCTAAATTCTCGTATGATGTGCTAGAGGTCACCTCTTATATAAGGGGCAGCTTGCCTCTCTCTCTTCTTTTCTCTCTCTTCTATTTAGGATTGTGCTGACGTGAATTTCGCTAGAGGCGACCTAGTCAGCATTATTGTACTTGCTCTAAGGAAGCGTACTGGTGAAGTAAATCCGCTTGGCTTTACATGTCCCCATCCGGACTGAGGCAACCGGTGGAGGAGTTTTTAGACCGGCGATTGGCAACAAATCACATGCACAGCCGAGGATGATAATTGATCAAGACTTCTTTCTTAAAGCGAAGGAGGAGCATTCCATCGGATGTTTCTTTTTTTTTCCTTCTCTGCCTTCCTGTTATATAAATTTTCATCGATATCTCTACTCTTAGCGATCTACGCCATGATATTAATTGTAGCGATACTTGTAAAATAGATCTTTTCAAAGCAATTTCCTCGATTTAATTATAATAAAGCTAAAATAGTTATCCACATTCTGAGAGATTTGGTCCATTCTTTTGGCCGGGTTGCTTCCGCGTCAAGGCAGGGACGCTGCGTGGGCCACAGAGTGAGAGAGATTTTCCAAGTTTGCTTAGGAGTTAAGGAAGAAGAACCAAGTTGCCAGAATCACGCCCTTGTTAAAAGACCGAACCCCCCCCCCCCCCCCCCCTGTTCTTCGGCAGCGCCGCATCCCCTCAAAAACTCGCAGCAATAGCAGCATCGCAGACGCCAGTCGGATTCGTTAATTCCTCAGGCTTTTGTACGGAGCGAACGGAGGAGCCACACGGCGAGGCCAGGCGAAGAAACGTACGGAGCGAAGGAGGAGCTCGGAATTCCTTCACATACGAGAAATACGATGATGCAGGGAGCATTCCATCGGATGTTTCTTTTTTCCCCCTTCTCTGCCTTCCTGTTACATAAATTTTCATCGATCTCTCTACTCTTAGCGATTTACGTCATGATATTTGTAAAGTAGATCTTATCAAACAATTTCCTCGATTTAATTATAATGAAGTTAAAATAGTTATCCACAGCCTGCGAGGTTTGGTCCATTCTTGCGGCCGGGTTGCGGCATTTAAGAGGTAGCCTACAGGGGGGGAACTGTTCAATCCCCAATCGTCAACACCTCCTTGTTCGCCGCCGCCGCCGCCTCGTCCTCCCTAAATTTCTCCACAAAAACTCGCAGCAATGGCATCATCGCAGAGGCCAAGAACGACGACGGTGTCGACGTGCACTCCGGAGACGGCGCAGGGCACACACGTGTTCAACATCGCCGCCTACAGCCTCCACAAGGGCCTCGGCATCGGCGAGTTCATCCGGTCCACCACCTTCGCCGTCGGCGGCTACGACTGGTGCATCCGCTACTACCCGGACGGAGCCGACGCCGAGGAAGGCAAAGAATACTTCTCAGTCTACCTCGAGCTCCTGACGAAGGATGCCGAGGTGAGGGCGCACTACCGCTTCTGCTTGGCCTTCCCGCTCAACGCGCCCCTGTCTGTGTTCTCCAGTATGAAGCCGGCGGTGTTCAATAGTGTAACAACCCCAATCTCGGGCCCTCGAAAGTTCAAGAAGAGGTACGAGCTGGAGACCGCTTTGGCCATCCTGCGGCAAGACAGCATCACGATCGTGTGCGACGTCACCGTTGTCAAGGAAACGCGGGTGGAGGATACGACTGTCCAGGTCCAGGTACCGCCCTCGGACTTGTCGGACAATCTACGAAAACTGCCGGAGGCGAAGGAGGGAGCGGATGTGACTTTCAAGGTTGAAGGGGATGCTTTCCCTGCCCACAAGATCGTCCTCGCGATGCGGTCGCCGGTCTTCAAGGCGCAGCTCTACGGCTCGATGAGGGACAAGAGGCGGAATATAACCGTTAAAGGTATGCAGCCTGATGTATTCCAGGCATTGCTTCACTTCATCTACACGGATTCATTGCCTTCCATGGACCATCTTGATGGAGATGGGCATAAAGAAATGGTTGAGCACTTACTCGTGGCTGCTGATAAGTATGCCATGGACAGAATGAAGGTGATGTGTGAAGCAATTCTTCGCAAGAGTCTTGATGTTGAGACTGTGGCGACCACATTAGATCTAGCTGATCGGTATCACTGCAGCCAACTCAAAGAAGCTTGCGTTCGATTTGTCACCTCTTCCAATAGAATGGATGACATCGTGGCAAGCCAAGGGTTTGGTCGCCTCAAAAGAACCTGCCCTGCTTTCTCAGATATGTGGGAGAAAGTAACCAAGTCTCGCAAAATTTAGTTTGCTCGTCCTGGGTTGACGACTGCCTTAGTTGATACGTTGGAGGAAGCAAATAAGCACTAAGCATCGCAAAATTGAGTACGCTTCGTCATGGTGTACCTCCTGGATGGTTTGTTTAGTTGATACATAGCCACCTGAGATGATCTGTTCCTGTCCTTACGTTTCCAGAGATCTTTTGGAGACGAACTTGTTTTGCAAAATGTACGTCTTGTATGTAATGATTGGCTGATCCTATATAATCCCCTTATTATAGCCGGGGGATTCTCCGAGCTCTCGCGCGTGCCACGTCTGCGTTGGACGTGGTTGTTTCGACGCGTGTGCGGTCCATGCGTATATTGCAAGCGGCGCTTCGTTCCTGCAGCGCACTCCGTTTTGGCTTCTACGCGTGCGGGCGACGCTTGGGCGTGTGTGCGCCCCGTCCGCCTCTTTTTAGTCTTGACGCGTGTGCTGGGGAGCGTCTCGGGAGAGTTCTGTGCATCGCGGACTCCGCACGAGTTTATCTCCGATTTTATTTGCTACGAAGCGTCCGGCTGTGCCTTTTCGGTTGCTTTCTCCGTTCTTCGTTCTGTCTGGCCTCTTGTCTGCTGCGTTCTCGGTTCTTGCTTGTGTCTGTTCTCCTGCGCTTTCCGATCTGTGCCTGTATGTGATCTGCTTCTCATTCAAATATGTTATGGCGTCTGTTATGGCGGATTACTCCCGTGGTTGTCGCTTTAGTTTATGGGTCGTTTGCCATCCCTTTCTGTGGTATCTTTGTTTATGGCCTGTTTGCCGTCCCTTTCTGTGGTATTTCTTCTTGTTCGCTGTTGCTTTCTGCTGGTGCTTTCTTTTTTGTTGTGTATTGATTTTTTATAAGTGTTGACCTGTTCTTTGTAAATCTTTTTGTTTGCTCGTTGTCTGTTTTTAGTATACCTTTTTGTGAATCAAAGGATTCGCAGCATACCTTTACTATTGTTTTTTTTATAGATCCACAGATGTTCTTTGCCAATCTTTTTGTTTGCCTTTTATTTGTTTTCGGTGTACCTTTGTCAGTAAAAGGGCTCTTCGTACGCAGTAGGCTGTTCATATTAGGTGTTTGGTGATTTCCATTCTTTAATATTTTTTCCTTTTATCCATACGTATAGGTGGTGTTTTTTGTTGTTCTATGCGTTTGTTGTTGCTGCGTTATAGATGCAAGAGTCTTTGTTCGTTTTCGCGGCCTCGCTACGCTTTTACTACTATTTTCTTATAAATGCAGCGGTGTTGTTGATTGAATCATCGTTGTTCGTTCCTGATCCTAAGGGGATTATTCGGTTGGTCGTATCGTCGGTCAGGTAATTTCGTCTTCTATGTTATACCGCTTTTATAATTTTTTTTTGTACCTATATGTACAGGATGCTCATTTCACTCTTTTCATACCACAGGTTCGTCCTACGTTGCATCATCGTGCTTCGCCAGTTATTTACAACGGGTTGCATACTATTGAATCATCGTTCCTTTCATTCCGTTGTCCCTGCGCTTCCACTCTACATCATCGTGGCTGATTTTCATTCTGGTAATAGCTCGTCTTCCTGCGTTGCTGCGTCTCTAATGTGGTGTTTCTACTTTCTTGTTCGTACAATCTTTCTACTGATGATTAGAAAATTTTTTTAGTGTGGTTATCGGTAAGATAGATCCATTTTAGCTAATTCTGTCGTTTATTAGTTTGCTATGAATTTGTCCATTATTGTTCTTGTGTTAGGCTATAGCCTGTTTACCACGTAATTATTATATTGTATTAATTTATAGATTATTTCAGATTATTTTTCGTCCGATCCTTATAATGTATTAGATTATAGTTTTTTTTACTTAGATGTTCATTCTCATTGCCTTATTTTTCTTCTCCTTTTTGTTTATTATTACCTTATCCATTGTTGTTCGATGTTACTTTGTTTACGTATTTATCATCATTCTGTTATAAACCCAGGATTGTTCTGGCTTCAATCGTGGTTCCATGCTGCTGATATCGTTCGTGTTATATATTGGTTAAAGACCGTTGAGGAAATTCGTTCTTCTTTCCTGCGACAGGTTAGTGAGTGCTTCTCTAATAATAATTGATTTTTTTGACGTTATACTTGTTCTTTGTACGCTATGTACAATAGTTCTTGTTACATTATTTGCATCCTTTCGTGTCTTGGTAGCTATGTTATTTCTATAACCTGGTTATTTATGCATACTATTGCGTGATGGTTGTGTTATAGTAAACTACAGGTTGTTTACCGGCTAGGTATTGTAATGTAGCGAATTATATGTTGTTTCGCTATGCTTCTATTATCTAAACTTTATTTCTTAGCCTTCTGTTCGGCTGTTCCTAATTAGAGACTTCCTTGTTCTCCTAATTGGGTCTTTATTTATTATAAATCTTGTCTAATTATTACGCTTCTGTTTTTATTTAAATACTTCTCTTTTCTTCTAATTGCCTTTTTACTTATTACAAATCTTACCTAATTATTACCCTTCTGTTCCTACGTACAAACTTCCCTCTTTTCCCAATTCACACTCTGCTTATTATAAATTTTACGTAATTATTACAGTTCTGTTCGTATTTAGGAATTTCCGTCTTTTCTTTATTCAGTCTTTACTTATTATAAATCTTACCTAATTATCACACTTCTGTTCCTATTTACAAACTTCTCTCTTTTCTTGATTACCTCTTTACTTATTATAAATCTTACCTAATTATTACACTGTTGTTATATTTATAGCCTGCATTATGCAATTTATGTAGGCTAACTATGTACACTATAATAAGGGGATTATATACTATCGCATGATGATTATGTTATGCTAAACTACAGCCTATATACCACCTAGGTATTATAGTATACCAAAGTATACAGTTTTTCGTTATGCTTCTATTATGTACACCTTATTTTTTACCCTTTGCTTTCTGCTTAGAGAGTCCACCTTTTTCCTAATAGGCTGTTTACTTATTATAGATCTTACCTAATTATCACACTTCTGTTCCTATTTTTTACCCTTTCCTTTCTGCTTAGAGAGCTCACTCTTTTCCTAATAAGTTGTTTACTTATTATAAATCTTACCTCATTATTGCGCTTCTGTTCCTATTTAGAAATTTCTCTCTTTTCCTAATTGGCTCTATACTTATTATAGATCTTACCTAATTATTACACTTCTTTTTCTATTTAGAAACTTCCCTCTTTTCCTAATTAGCTTTTTGCTTATTATAAAACTTACCTAATTATTACACTTCTATTCCAATTTAGCGGCTTCATTCTTTTCCTAATAGCCTTTTTACCTATTGCAGATCTTATGTACTTATAGTCTATATTATGTTAGGTTAGTTATGTATGCATACTGTTGTGTGATAATCATGTTACGCTAAACTATAGGCTGTCTATGGGTTACCTATTATAATATACTAAATTATGCGATCTTTCGCTATGCTTCCATTTTTTTAACTTTATTTCTTACCCTTTTGTTCTTATTTACAAATTTCACTGCTTGCCTAATTTTCTCTTTACTTATTATAAATCTTACCTAATTATTGCGTTTCTGTTGTAGTTTAGGAATTTCTTTGCATCTTACCTGATTATTACATTTCTATTCCTATTTAAAAACTTCGCTTTTTCCCAAATTAGGTCTTTATTTATTATAAATCTTACCTTATTATTATGCTTCTGCTGCTATTTAGAAAGTTCCCTCTTTGCCTGGTTACTTTTTGCTTATTTTGAATCTTACTTAGTTATTACACTGTTGTTATACTCATAGTCTATATTACACTTTTGCTTATTTGCAAATATCTGTCTTTGCAACAGTTACATCAATTTGTTGTCATTAATACTTTCAGCTTTTCATGCTGCTATACTAGCAGGCTTAAACTTTTGTGCGTTTTGTTTTTTGTTGTTTCACCAGTATTATGGTTTGAATAGTACCTAGGCTTTATTTCTTACCCTTTTGTTTCCCTTTAGAGACCTCTCTCTTTTTCTAATTAGGTCTTTGTTTATTATAAGTCTTACCTAACTATTTTGCTTCTACTTAGAAACTTCACTTCTTCTCTAATTTCCTCTTTATTTATTATAAATCATACCTAATTATTGCGCTTCTGCTGCAGTTTTAAAATTTCACTCTTTTTCTAATTAGCTTTTTACTTATTATAAATCTTATCTGATTATTACACTTCTATTCCTATTTAAAAACTTTGCTCTTTTCCTAATTAGCTCTTTATTTGTTATAAATCTCGCCCCATTATTATGCTTCTACTACTATTTAGACAGTTCCCTCTTTTCCTGGCTAAACTCTTTGGTTATTGTAAATTTTACCTAATTATTACGTTGTTGTTATAGTCATAGTCTATATTACAGTTTTGCTTATTTACAAATATCTGTTTTTACAACAGTTACATTAATTTCTTGTTATTAATACTTTCAGCTTGTCATGTTGCTATATTAACAGCCTTAAAGTTTTGTGCGTTTTGCTTTTTGTTGTTTCAGCAGTAGTACGATTTCAATACTATTTAGGCTTTATTTCTTACCCTTTTGTTTCTATTTAGAAACCTCCGTCTTTTTCTAATTAGCTCTTTACTTATTATAGATCTTACCTAACTATTATGTTTCTGTTCCTATTTTAAAACTTCACTCTTTTCCTGATTCATTATTTACTTATTATAAATCTTATCTAATTATTGCGCTGTACTTATAGTTGTAGTCTATATTATAATTTTGCTTCTTTTTATATATTAAATTTTGCAGTATTTACATCAATCCCTTATTATTATTACTTAAATATATATTAGCATCAATTTATTTTTTTATTGATAGACATACTTTTATATTTTCCATGCTTGCTTACATAACTATTTTTGCATTAAATACATCTGGTTTTGTAAACAACAATACTTCTTACTGTTATATAATTCGCGCATTGCTTTTTTTCATAGTAATAAAATTATCTATTCCTTTCCTATCTTTCCCATTCCGCTCTACCATTTTTGGTCTTACAGGTAAAATATTTAGTTACTCTCTTTTTCTACTCCTTTTGTTCTTCTGCGGTATTATCTTTTTGGCTGCGTTGTTGACATCACCTCTTGTTATTTAGTTTTATGGATCAATCACAGTCCATTAGAGCCCATCGTCAAGAGATTCTGCGCGGAAAGCAGCCAATCAACCCTATAATATTGCCACCATTATCTTCGTGTCTTTCACCTAATATTCCAGCCCCAGTAGTTATGCAGCTGCCACCGCAACCATGTATAGTCATTGCTTATCTTACATATTTTATACAAAGTTTGTTTTTCCCATTTTGCACCCTTCTTAAAGAAAGCTTTAGTTTCATATTGATATTTTGTTTCGGTTTCATCTATTCTTCTGCAGCGCTTATCACAGATGTTACTATGACTTCTAGATGCAAACGCCAACGCGGTTATTCACACTCTTTACAACCGTTTCTTGTTTCCTTTCCTATTAGTTCTACTACACAGTTTCCGATTTGTCATTTGTTTATTATCATTGCCTACATGATAGGAGATCATTTCTGTCCGTTGATTAGTTCGTTTGAGGCAGCCAACAATAGGAAAAAAAGAAGGTTATCCAATTTGCAGCGCGCTGCTGCTAGAACAGGTTGCTTTCTTTTGCTATTTCTCTTTATACATCTTCTCTTGTTTTCCATTTGCCGTCCCCTTTACGCATACATACTTTACCCTTTGGCCCTTTCCAGCTGTCATCACATTTCTTTTATATTTCAGGTAGCACATCACTTTTTAGCTCAAACCCATTTACACAGCCAAGCATTTCTTTTTCTAAAGAATATGTTTCCTATTTGAAAGGTTCGCTGATACAATTCATTTTCTACTATTTATTATCCTTTTTTCCCCTATTATGTCTCCATGTGTTTTATATCCTTATCAAATTTATTTATTTTTCCTTCTTTTATACTGCTTGTTTGATATCGTTTCAGCTACCTATAATGATCGATCATATTATGGTGGTCCAGATTACGAGTGTAATAGGTGTGGTGCTATTTTCTGGTTTCAAGAAAGATCTCAGCATAGAAGTTCCTCTAAACATCAACGAATTATTTACAATAAATGCTGCCGCGGTGGTAAAGTTTCGCTTCCACCGCATAAACAATTCCCATATCCACTTCAAGACCTTATTGGTTTTAACAAAAGCCCACAATCAAATGAATTTATGCGCTTGATTCGTCAGTACAATTCCCTATTTGCATTCACCTCTTTAGGTGTGGATATTGATAGAACCATTAACGATGGTGGAGGCCCTTATGTCTTTCGTATAAATGGTGTTGTTCATCATCGCATTGGTTCACTCATTCCTACACCAGGCCGAAAACCGCAGTATGCACAGCTATACATCTATGACACATACAATGAAATTCAGAACAGACTATCGCTCTTCAATAAAGCAGATGATACACACGATGAGGCAGATAGCAGTATAATTGCTGCCTTAATTATTATGCTTGACTATTTTAATCCATTAGTGAACCAATTCAGAATGGCACGTGATCGATTATTTTCTGAAGAAAATCCAGAAGTTCATATTCGCCTTATCGGTTCATCTGACAGTCATGATGATCGGTATTCTTTACCAACCGTGCCTGAACTAGCTGCATTAATTGTCGGTGATCTCTCTTCAGAAAATAACACCTTTGATATAATTGTTGAAACTCATGCGGGTGAACTAAAGCGAATCTCCCCTCTTAATCCCGCCTTGATGTCCCTTCAATATCCATTACTATTTCCACATGGTGAAAAAGGCTTCCATCTTGGTATTAAATACAAATCAACCGATGACAGCTTACCTCCTGTTAGAGATCAAGTTTCCATGCTTGAATATTATTGTTATCAATGTCATTATCGAAGATATGAACCAAATCCTTACACATGTTGTGGCCGTCTTTCAAATCAAATAGAGGTTGATTGCTATTCATGTCTTGAAGCAAATCGCCTCTCATTTCATTTCTTCAATCAAGATGTCTTACGCTCAGATACATACCAAGGCATCTCAGATGCACTTGGTGAAGGTACATCAGAAGGCAGAAATATTGGTGTTAGAATATTGCTTCCCTCAAGCTTTACTGGTAGTCGTCGATATAACACACTCAATTATCAAGATGCTATGGCTATTTGTCGTGAATATGGTCCTCCTGATTTATTCTCTACTTTCACATGCAATTCAAGATGGCCAGAAATTATAGATGCACTTAAACACGAGCCTGGCCAAAGCTATGTAGACCGCTCTGATATTGTTACTCGAGTATTCCACATGAAGCTAACTGAGTACATTTCTGATATAAAGAGTGGCCATACTTTTGGAATCATACAAGCAGGTTAGTTTATTGCCTTCCCAATTTACTGCTTCCAGTCTGATAATACTGCTTTCCTTTTAATATAAACACATTACTTTTTCTCTAAGTTATCTTCTTTATTTCTAACAGTTTTATATACAATTGAGTTTCAAAAAAGAGGACTACCTCATGTTCATACCCTTATATGGCTTGCCGACCGCCCAATCAATATGACTCCTCAATTCATAGACACTCTTATATCTGCTGAAATTCCAGATCCAGTTATTGATCCACTTGGTTACGCTCTTGTTGAAGAATTTATGATGCACGGTCCATGTGGAAATCTCAATAGAAAGTGCCCATGTATGAAAAATGGAGTGTGCTCAAAGCGATATCCCAAACAATTCAATCCAGAAACAGTTATCAATGAATTTGGCTTTCCAGTGTATCGTCGCCGCGATACTAATCATTTTATTATCAAAAATGGAATCAAACTGGACAATAGATGGGTTGTCCCATATAATATGGATTTACTCAAGAAATTTCAAGCTCACATCAATGTTGAATGGTGCAACAAAACGAATCTTGTGAAATACTTATTCAAATATCTCATTAAAGGTCAAGACAGAGCAAAAATAAATTTTTCCACTGTTGACCAAGCATCTGGCACAGCTGATACACAAGTTAAACAAGGAATAGATGAAATTGCAGATTATATCAGATGCAGGTAATGCCCTCCTCATACAGTACATTATAGTATTTTTCCAGCATAACTGTTTCTGTTTTTTCTTCTATATCGCACACTAATTATTTTACTTATAAAACAATCCTCTAGATACCTATCATCATGTGAAGCAATTTGGCGATTATTTGAATTTGAAATACATGGCCGAATACCTTCTGTAGAACGATTGGCTGTTCATATGCCTGGTATGAATAGAGTTATATATCATGAAGAAGCCCACCTAGAACAAATTGTTGATGATCCAAGAACTTACAAAACTACTCTAACTGAATGGTTTATTGCCAATCAACAATATGTAGAAGCAAGGTCTTCTACGTATTACCAGTTCCCATCAAACTGGAGATGGGACAGTGATAACAGAAAATGGGTAAAAAGAAAACGCAAAACACCAAAAATTGGCCGCATATATAATGTGCATCCAAGTACTGGTGAATTATTTTACTTGAGAATGCTTTTAATGGTAGTTTCTGGTGCACAGAGCTATGAAGATATTAGAATGTTCAATGGTGTGCATTATGCTACCTTTAAAGAAGCTTGCAAGGCTCGAGGATTAGTTGGTGATGATACTGAGTGGTTTTTACTCTTTGATGAAGCAATTATTTGGGCCACTGCACACCAACTCAGGCACCTCTTCATGGTGGTTCTGTCCTTCTGCAGTGTGGTTAATCCTCAAAATCTATTTGATAAATATTGGCGGTTCTTTGCTGATGACATAGTATATAAAATACGACAAGGATTGCAGAATCAAGCCTACCCCATACCAGATAGTTATTTACAGAACCAACTGATAAATGAGTTGTTTGCTATGTTTTCAAGAAACGGGCTCAGTTTTGGCATATACAACATAGGTACTGAATCCACATATGGTAGCCCCACTTCTGGTAATAGACTTCTTGCTGAAGAGCTAGCGTATGATACAAGTATTTTATCAACACATGCTATCTCATTATCTGAAAGACTCAATGCTGAGCAATCTGCTGTATACAACAAAATTATAACATCTGTTACTGAAAAAACCAGTGGGTTTTACTTCGTATCAGGCCATGGTGGCACTGGAAAAACATTCCTTTGGAATGCTATCATAACCACACTGAGATCTCAGGCTCAAGTAGTTCTTGCTGTAGCCTCATCTGGAATAGCTTCACTTCTACTTCCAGGTGGTCGCACAGCTCATTCTCGTTTTAAAATACCTCTTGATATCAGTCAAAGAACCTTATGTAATATAGGTCGTGGAACAATGCTTGCTGAACTTATTACCAAAGCTTCTCTAATTCTCTGGGATGAAGCACCTATGACCCATAGACACTGTTTTGAAGCACTCGATAGAACATTACGTGATATTATGGCTGTTCAAGACGGTGCTTACATGAATATGCCTTTTGGTGGAAAACTTGTTGTTCTTGGTGGAGACTTCCGCCAAGTCTTACCTGTCATTGAAGGTGGTACTAAAGCGGAGATTATTGAAGCCTCACTGATTAGGTCATCACTTTGGCAACACGTTCAACTGCTAAAGCTGTCAATAAATATGAGGCTTCATGATCCAAATCTACGATTTGCTGAACGTGAAGCTCTCTCTACATTCACTCAATGGGTGCTCGATATTGGAAATGGTCAAGTACCAATGATAAAAAAAGCAGGAGACATTCATGCTACCTGGATAAGTATACCTGATGACCTTCTCTTGCTGCCGATCAATAACAATATGAATGCAATTGTGGATGTTATCTATGATTCTTTCTATACCAACTATCAAAGTAGTGAATACCTAGCACAGCGTGCAATTATCTGTCCAACCAATGCTGTTGCTGATGAAGTAAACAAAGCCGTTTTTGATAAGATCCCTGGTGATACTAAAGAATACCTCAGCTTTGATTGCATTTCTCAATCTGATACTCAAATCAGTGATGCCAATCTGCTATATCCACCAGAATTCTTAAATTCTATAACAATCAATAGCTTCCCACATCATGCTATTCATCTCAAAATAGGTGTTCCAGTAATGTTGCTAAGAAATATAAATCAATCTATTGGTCTTTGTAATGGAACACGATTGATTCTTACAAGACTTGGTGATCGAATTCTTGAAGGGAATATTATCACTGGAACCAATATTGGGCAAGCTGTTTGTATACCTAGAATTGTATTAAATGCAACAAATCCTCGATGGCCTTTTACGCTGCAGCGACGACAATTTCCAATTGCACTCTCATATGCAATGACTATTAACAAAAGCCAAGGCCAAACTTTAAATAAAGTTGGGATTTATCTACGCAGCCCAGTCTTTTCTCATGGACAACTATATGTGGCAATATCGCGTGTTACATCGCGTTCAGGCTTAAAAATACTCATTGAAGATGAACATGGTGCTGCCTGTCATCAAACCAAAAATATAGTCTACAGAGAAGTCCTTGCTTCTATTTAATGGTTTCTACCAACATTATTCCTATGTTTTTTAATTTACTTTGCTTATTCAAAGAACTTTATCAAATCCGTTCTTTATTAGTTTTATATATGCTTACAGCTGCTTTACTATATTTTCGTATCACCTCATATGCTTTTTCCTTATGCTTAAAGATTATGTGTATCTTCATATATTTGTTTATGCGTATAACGCATATCACTACTCTGTGTTTTACTTCTATGCGTGTACATAGATTTGTATTTTTGTGCCTAACATTATAATGTATGCTTGCCTATCTCCTCACATATATCAGATACATAGTTTCTTAATTCTATACATGTCTCCACCTACTATAGTATAGCTTCAAATCACTTTATATATTTTTTTTCCTTTCCACCAGAAGACAATATCCAAATTCATACGTTTGCTTATGCATGCAACACATGTTAATGCTTGGTTCTTTTATTATGTGCATCGCTTAGGTTATTCGATTCTTCTCATACATGTTTTCTATTCGCCTTCCATTACATCATGCAATAATATACTCGCTCTACATAACCAGCCTATACATTTTACCCTATACAAACAAACAACATACATATCTATCTACCCATCTATGCATATCATACCCTTTATTCTATTCTTACTGAGCTGTTTACATTACTTATGTTATTCAGCTCTTTTCGCACTTTCTTTTCTTATATATCTATTTATCTTTCCCAATGACATATTTCACTCTCTTTTCACTGCATTCTACAAAGTCCTTCATCCACTTTACATCATACCATGTTTATCACTATAGTGTTCTCTTTATGCACACGCTGTTTATAATCTAACCTCTTTGTAATATGTAGCTTGCATATGGCGTATACACTCAGTTACATAAACCAAACTTCACACAAATGGAAGGTCCTTGTCCGCTTACCACGAGTTTGGGAATTTAGAAACCCGCAGAATACAGCAGATGTATATCGCCTAGACTTCATTATGCTTGACGAACAGGTATCTCATATCCAACTCTTCTCATTAATTCATACACACAATATTATATGCTTTTATTTGTATCAGCAACCCTGTACACTTTTAGAAAATCTATATCTTTACTATATACAAATTGCTAGCGTATTAGCAATATTTGTCTTCATCCTTTTCTATATGCAAAATACTTTTCTTCTTCTTAAACCCAAATTATAACTTTTCTATTCCCAGGGAAATGTTATGGAAGGGCTGGTCCCCCAAAGATGGCTCGATAAATTTGCAACCTTATTAAAAGAAGGATCCATTTATGAGATTGAATACTTCGAGGTTCTTCCAGCAAAAGAAACATACAAATCAGTTGACGGAAACAATCTAGCTCGGTTTTCAAAATATACCAAAGTTAAAGAGATATTACCAGAACCAGACGGCTTCCCTGTCTATGCATACAGTGCAGTTCCCTTCTCTATCTTGAATGAACGAATTGGGAAAAACGCTTTGTTATCAGGTGTAACAACTACTACTTCAGCACAGTTTCCATATCCCTTTATACATTCATGCTACCTCATTTCTGTTTCCTTTCTTATTAGATACTGTTGTCCTCATCACTGCTGCTTCACAAGTTATCCAGACAACGACAAAATTAGGGCCAACTGTCAAGCGAACTATAAACATAACTGATGGAAGGTATATATTTTTTTCCACCATTTATCTCTCTGTATTCTCATGCATTATACAGTCTGTATTTAGATTACTCTCTTCCTCAGCTAAAGCCAAAAAATTGTTTGCCTATTTGTAGTCAAACAGCAATCATAACATTATGGGGCCATCATGCTGAATTGTTCAATGCTGAAATGCTCCTCACTGTTTCCCAAGATACGCCAGTTATTGCTTTATTTGTTGGGATGCTCGTTGGTACATATTCAGGTCTGCTCCACCCGTCCTTGTTTAAAAATATAGATGAAACAAAACACATGTGAGATGCATCTAATTTATTTCATCTTTTCATGATTTTAAATTCTTTTCTATATACATGTAGGTCAACTTGCATTACAAAGCAGTTCTGCATCAAAATGGTATATCAATATACCAATCCCTGAAATAAACGCTCTACGAAACACGTATTGTTCATACTTTACCTACACAATTATATTGCAAACACATATATCATTTCTTTTTTTCTTTTTTTCCACATTTCTTTCATATTTGCCCATAATACAATATATAGGATTAGCACCCGTCCACATCAGATTGAATGGCACGAAGACAACCATGGCCATAACAACCCAATAACCACAACAGTTCACGAGCTAATGGAGCTCATACCAAACGAAGCTCTGGTAAAACAAATCTAAAGTTCATACATGTGTTTACAGCTTGCATTTCACATAAATTACATACTAATTGTTTCCAAATATGGTATGCACAGGGACAGCGCTACAAAGTCGACATCCTTATCACAGATTTAGTAATGACACACCCATGGTGGTACATAGCATGCTCTTCATGTTGGAAAAAAACTTTCCCACACGGAGATGAATATGAGTGTCGAAGGTGCGGTGCTAAAACAGCAGAACCAAGGTATAATCCTACTCAGACAAATATAAATTATATCCTCTTTACAATCTATGCATAACAAATTAAAAACAAACTTAACCTATAATGTTTCTTCAAAATCTTCAAACAGATACAAGATAAACGTTTATGGTGTTGATCCTGGAAACAGTGAGGACAGCAAGCCTATCCATGCAGAATTCATGTTCTTTGGAGACATAGGTCAGCAACTCGTTGGAAGGCCTGCTATGCTTTTAGTTGCAGCAACTGAAGGACAAACACAGCATATACCACCTGAGATCAAAGCGGTTATAGGCCAACGATACCAGCTTATTGTCCAAATGTCAGAAGGATCGCTCCAAGCTGAAAATCCAACATTTCATGTACGATCGTTCACAGCTCAACCAGATCACAGCAACCTTCTACTACCAGGTAAGCAAAAAAAACGTAATCTACACATAATAAAAAAACACAGCGCTTACAATCACACTAAAAAGCATTTTGTTACTCCATAAATAGGTCCCTCTGTTACTACCATATGTGCAGAAACAACCACTCCAGCAACACCCACTACTACTTTACAGGTAAGGACAAAAAACTATGCATGTCTATTTTCCTGGAACGCTACATACAACGCACTTATCTTCTTTAAACATACTTCTTTACCTCTAATCACATGCATATCATTTGGAAGATAATTCCATCGCCGCACTCTGAAAAAAGACCACATGAGTGCATTACGCCTACAGAAACTGAACTGGCTTCCTCATCTATACCATCAAACAAAAGGTAAGGTTTTTTTGTGCACTTTATTGCATTCTACCCTACTATTCAAACCTCTAAAACAAACATACTCTACATATACATTTTCTGCCCTTACTGAACACACTTATTTACAGAACAATACAGCCTGCCGACAAAGCTAAAGTTGCAAGACAACTGTTCCCCGATCCAAAAGATCATCCATTGCATAAGGTATATCTTAATACATTCCTCAAAACAGCTATTTATTACCAAAAGAACAGCGATAACTTGACACACGCTGTAACATTACTATTTCGACAATTTTCATCCAGGAAAACTGAAGCCTCTCCTCGAATCGAACTCCATATGTTTACTCCATCTGAAACTCAGCAGTGCTTACTTGTTTTTGTACAATGTGTAAATACCATGCGCACCTTTGCTGGCACCAAAACTTGTTCCAGTCGGCAACACTTATTTTGATGTACAAATTGTGAAACAATGCTACGCTTCCCAGAAAACTGAACGTCACCACATACCACGCCCTACTAATTTGCAGTGTTCTCCACAACTGCTTGTATACAACACATCGATATCTTAAGCATTTTCGCTACCATCAAAACTTAGGTTCCGCTCAGCAAGAGTTATTTTGTTCTACGAAATGTCGACCGTCTCCTGCATCCCAAAGAACTTACCATTATTGAATTACGCACTCTAATCATTTACGCTATATTACATCATACATATTTATTCCACGTCATCGCATTCTCCTAACGTTACTATTTTTGCTAAACATTTCTATACTAAATTATCCTCATACTAACTACATACTCTATTTTCCCCTTCAATTATCACTCTTTCTTACTATATTACAACATTAAAACAAATAACAGCACATACTATATTCATTAACAATACAAAATTACCACCTACACTTTCCTCATCCATTTAACGATTCTTAACACAATCTGCCTTGCGCGGCGTCACGCCGCGCACACGCTTCTAATATGAATCAACGTATTGAAAGTAGGATATGAATTATTACACTTCATAGCTCTTCCCTCCACCTAGCAAATTATCAATTATAGACATAAACAATTTAGTAATTTCCATAGCATTAATTGGACAATTTATAGATTTCTTTAGTCTTCATAGTTCATAATATTGCTACTCGATGCTTTACTTGATTTAGGACCTGTTCGGCAAGTCAAAAGCTGGCCAGTTTTTGGTTTTTGCTACAGTACCTAACTTTCAAACGGAGTATTTTCTCAAAACGGGGTCTACAAGTTAAACGATCTACATGTTAAAAGCCCAACATCTGTACCAGCCAAAATCACAAGTGAGTATCTGTCTCTCCATAATCTGTAGCGTAAACAGCCAAAATTCAAAAATTTCAACCAAAAGTCACAAGCCGCAGCAAAAAAGAACAGGCTCTTAGACTTATTTATGATACATCCTATTTATGATACATCCTAGTTACTATTGGTTCATGTAAGTTCAATTTATGATATATCTTGTTACTATTGGTTCATGAGACAAGCCCATAAGAGGAAGTGATGGGGGAAGACGCGATAACTCCAATGGTCTCACTGCACGCTTTGATGGGGATCTGTACCGGCCAAACGATGCAGTTAAACATTCCGGTGGGCAACTCTAGTCTCGTGGCTTTGATTGATTCAGGCTCGACTCACAATTTTATCAAGGAAGACGTGGCATCAGTTGCTGGCGTAGTGCTGGTGCCTCGACCGGGAATGAAGGTCACAATGGCTAATGGGGAGCGAATTCCTAGCTCCGGAATTGCTCGGCGGATGGCTTTCTGGATCAGGCAAGAGAAATATTCCACCAATTGTTACGGGCTGCCATTGGAGGGGTTTGATGCCATACTAGGCGTTCATTGGCTGCGGAAAATGTATTTCCCACATGCTCTAAGAAATGCAAATTTAACCAATTTCCATGTTAATATTCATAAGAGCGAAGTGTTATGAAAGTATTTTTTTAAGCAAATATGCTCATACTATTTTTTTAAGCAAATATGATCATACCATCTTTAAACGTGCAATTTAAATATTCAGAAGGGCATGACCAGTTGAAATTTTCTGTCCCCTGGGAGGCTGGGACAGCAGGAGAAGTCGAACCCAATGCCTTAATAATTAAGGGCCTGTTTGGAACAGAGGAATTTCACAGGAATTTTGTAGAAATTTTGCAGGAAACAGTTCAATTCCCGCAGGAATCGGGAAAAATTCCTGCATTCCAAACAGGGCCTAAGGAAAATAAATTTACGGAATGCTCCGTTACGATGGCTAGAGAAGAACAAGGAGTAAAGGTTGAGAGGCTCGGATCAGGAGGCAAAGTGGAAGCATGCAATTTGGACACCTGTCTAGTGAACTGGGATTGAACATCACAAGCTGCTCTGGAATCCCTCACGCACGGACCCCAATAGGCACCCACGATCCGCATCACGGATTCGAACCATGGAAAATCATAGTAGAGAAATTCATAAAATAATGGGAAAATTGCTCTAATGCCACAAAGTTATATGCCATCCTCCCTTTTGCCACATACTTCAGTGGGTTTGTTATAATGCCACAAAATTTGTGTTTATGGCTCTCTTTTGCCACTTCCTCCACTGAAATGACCGTTTTGCCCATCTTCTTCTCCTCCCTCCCTCTTCCTTCTCAAGCACGGCGGCGGCGCGCCGGACTTGAGAAGGAAGAGGGAGGGAGGAGAAGAAGATGGGCAAAACGGTCATTTTAGTGGAGGAAGTGGCAAAAGAGAGCCATAAACACAAATTTTGTGGCATTATAACAAACCCACTGAAGTATGTGGCAAAAGGGAGGATGTCATATAACTTTGTGGCATTAGAGCAATTTTCCCTAAACTAATCCACCTGATCTGTAATTAGTAGAAATTTGCTAGGCTGTGTCTGGGAAAAATCTATCACCAAATTTCGTCGGTAACCGACAATTAGTCGCCTTATCAGTGGGTATTGTTAAAATTTTATACTGGTCAAAAATATTCGGATTTACCTAAAATTCATTAAAAACTTTCAAAATTTTCAAAAAAAATCAATTCAAAATTTTCATACGAAAAAATCCAAAAAATCCGATAACCGGCGGTTACCAGTCTACCCTCCGAAAAAAAATTTTGTCCATATATTTTTTTTCCCTGGGTTGTACTACGGTTTACCCCTTAATATACTCATGGGCGCATCTTTGATTAGCCAATGACCTTTTTTGTTTGGTTGTCAAATTGTTCTCGAATAAACTTCACGAATCGAGAGCACCAACCAAACATCGATGCATCGCAAATCAAAAGAACCGAGAGAGAGAGTGTGTGTGTCTCATGTGTGACGGTGTGTTGTAAGAGGTTTTCTGCTACACTTGCTAAGGGTTGTTCTTTTGGGCTGCGGTCGATAGCTTTTGATTACGGCTGGTAGGTTTGATAAATATTATTGATTGATAGAAATCAAAGTTAAAAGTTGACTGAAAAGCCAAAAAGAACGGATCTAAAAGCAGACTTGATGGGGCAACGGGCCCGTGTCAACGCCTCAGCAGGGAAAGCTTGGGGGTCCCATTATCAGTGAGGTATAGCAGGTGCTTGTGAGGTGGCTTTTGCGTTTAGAGCCAGATATGTGCGAAGCCCTGCTCAGTCAAAAACCCTCGCCGCAACCGTCGCCCTCTATTTCTCCACACAAAACACCAGGAATTAATGGTGGCATCACAGAGGCCAAGAAGGAAGACGGCGTCGAGATGCACCCAGGAGACGGCATGGTACACACACGTGTTCGAGATCTCCGGATATAGCATGCACAAGGGCATCGCGCCGGCAGGCTCACCTAGTCCGCCACCTTGGACGTCGACGGTTACAACTGGTGCATCCGCTACTACCCCGAAGGTGACGACAGTGATGGCAACGGACACTACGTCGCAGTATACGTCGAGCTCCTGTGCAAGAACGCCAAGATGAGGGCACTCTACGACTTAAGGCTAATCAACTCGGCCATCGGGCTGTCTAAATCGTTGTATTCCCGATTGATTTCGCCGAAGGTTTTCAACCCCATCGACGCTAGTAAAAACGGCCATACCTGGGGATGTAACAAGTTCAACAAGAGGAGCGAACTGGAGTCCAGTGGTGAAACCAGAATTTGGCTACACCCCACGCTAAACTCTAGACTAACTAACGCCAATTTATATCCACACCATGCTAAACTATAAAATATAATAAGGAAAATATGGCAAAAACATAAGCAATGTACTATAGTAGAGATAAAATTTGAGTACCTAAATAACGAATAATTGCTCTCTACCATATTGCACCATTTCTTCGTTGATAGGTGGACATGAACCAGAACCTACAAAGACAACATATGATAGTAAATGATATATCCAATGGTAAATGATATGAAATTTTATATCGAAGGAACAATAAGAATAATCTATATGTTATATAGATGCAAGTTTCTGATGAGGCAATTAGGTTTGAAGTTTAACATGATCAACTACTATAACTTACGATGAAAATGGATGTATAACATTTTGTAGTCAAAAGATTTAGGCCTCAACAAATATTACTAATATCACCAAGTATGAAGTCAAAAGGAGGGGTGAAATTGTAAAACTATTAGCAACTCAAACATGCAGTAGCGTTCTTCCTCACATCCACGACAAGCAACAACTCGCGGTAAAGCAAGATGATCTGTGAAAGGCAGTGATAGATCACCAGTTATAAGTGATTCTAAGACCTCTTGTGGCAAAGTATTACTATTTCCCTTTGTTGCACCAGAAGAACCGGTGCTCGATCCCACACCACTTCCATGGCAGTGTCTCTTATTGGTGCAGCCACTGCTTGCACCAGCACCAATGCTTTGCCAGTACAGTCTTCGCTCAATCTGGAACTCTATAGAACCAATGAAGGCTGAAGCGGAAGCAATAACTACACACAGCGCAGTCAATCTGCAACAGAACACATAAAATGGATACAACACTTCAAGGAGGAATGGCTCACATAAAAAAAATGGAAAAAAAATAATTTACATGGGATCAATTTTAAAAGCAGGCGAAACTGTACTGAGCACCGACCAATATTTGATCCTTTAGAATAAGGTCCCCTTCAGCGAAATCCTTGTTTGCACAAACACCTGCAAGAAGCAGTTGGTTCAAATGGCTTGGCTTTTACCTTGCGCCAATTTTATACAAGAATCCCATGTTTGCCGGATTGCTGACCCATAAGGCAAGTATTCATTCAGTAACAGTACCTTTCCGACGCTCGCCGCTGTAGCTTTACTTTTATACCATCATGTTTCTTAGACTGTATGAGTTCATCATAGTATTTCTGAAAATAGAAGTAACATATACTGTATGAGTTCATCACAGTATTCCTATAAGCATACTGAATCTTAAAACTCTACCTCTGGGAAGAAAAGACTTAAATCACACGGTTACTGTTGCAAACTAACAAAGGAACCACGCAAATCGCCTCTCTCATCTCACACGCCTAAACATCCTTTCATGTCGACAAAAAAGAAAGAAAGGAAAGATCTGCCTTTCTCAATAAGATTGAATAAAACCAAACCACAGATATCACCACCGAAATAGTGCTCCTCCCTCCCATCGTAATATCAGTTTATCTTAGCAAAATTTCCGACATTGATACCATGAAAAGCCTAAAAGTCCAATCGTTCCACCAAACAAAGAGCTGCCGCAACACAACTTAGTACAATCAAGGAATTCTCAAGCAATCAAATGAAACCAAGAGGGAGAAGGAATGAAAGGGAGGGAGAGGAACCTGGGCGGATCGGTGGGGAGGGTTAGCGAGGACTCACACAAGATCGGCCAGATCTGGGAAATAAATTGGAGGATGATGGGGGCAGTAGATCTGCCTCACCTTGGGGTCACCGGGGAGAGCCGGAGGAAGACGAGGTGCGGGGAAGCCGAGGTCTCTGAGGATACTTCTTCACTGGCCGGAGTAGCCACCTTCTCCGGCCGCCGTCGTCCGCATCCTTCTCGGCTGCCTGCTCGTCGCTTGGGCACAGGGAGGGGGCAGCGTAGGGAGGCCGGAGGCGGCCGGGAGGGGAGCTTGCCAGGTCGCCGGGAGGCGCTGAACGGTCCGGGGCGGGGCGGCAGCGAATGGCGAGTGAGCCGGCCGGCGGCGGGGGGAGCTGAGAGGCAGCCGGGCCAAGGAACCGGATCCTCTGAAATTTACTGTAGCTACAGTAAATTTTACTGTAGCACCCGATCTGGGCCGTTCTTTTTCCGATCGAACGGCTCAGATTCGCGACTGCACTCCTTCAGAGGATCTCATTTGGCCAACTAGGTCAACTTCGCATTGCAATGGTAAATGCCTCAATGGACTTTGTTTCCACGAGCAGAGCAGCGATGGACTTCTGGTTTTTTTATAAAAAAAAAATCATGTCAAAGAATGCCGAGGTGCATTAGTTTTTAGGCACAGTAAGCAGATATAAATTCTACAGGTCATTTTCAGTGAAAAAAAAGTATGTTCAATTGTAACACCTGGACCGAATTTGGCCCAGCCCGGCCCACGTGTTGCCTTATAAGAGAAGAGAGTGAGCTAGGGGGAGAAGCAAAAACCGAATTGCTCTTCTCCTCCCCCGTGCTTAGGGGTGGGCAAAATACCCGCTACCCGTTACCCGTACCCGAATTACCCGGACCCGAACCCGAAATACCCGAACCCGAGGTACCCGATCCCAAATTCGGATAGCGATTCTGATTACCCGAAATTAGTTTGGGTAGTTCGGGTAATATCCCCCGGTACCCGAACTACCCGAATTACCCGAACTACCCCCGAAATACACTTGAACTTATCACTTTATTACCCGTACCCGAATTATCCGAACCCGAACCCCGAAATTGCTGCTGAAATTCTATGCAAATTCTGTGCAGTTTGCTGGTTTTTTGTGAATTCGGGTATATCGGGTATACCCGAACCCGAACCCGAATTATCGGGTACCCGAAATTGCGGGTAGTGTTTTTTTGGGGCTAATATCGGGTAGCAGTTTTCATTACCCGAATTTCGAATTACCCGAACTACCCGACCCGAAAAAATCGGGTAACCCGAACGCCCACCCCTACCCGTGCTCACTCGGCTGCTACTGCCTGCCCTGTGCTCATCAGGCCGCCGCCTTCTTCCCCCATGCGCACGCCGCCGTCGACCAGCCGTCGGCGCCGCCGCTGTAACATTCCAAATAGGGAACTATTGTAATTGCAAAAATTGTAAAATCTTTTAATCGTTTTTCTCGTATATCTCAGAAAATTTAGGCATTACTCGAATTTCTTAGTTTGGATTTTCTTGCCAAAAACCCAATTAATAAAAATCCAAACCTTGGAATCCAGAACCAAGGTTGAAAATCAAACTGAGAAAATCCAAATTTACTTGTAATCTTAATTTCAATTTTAAATTAAAAAACTGGAGGTTCAAAGCCAGGAATGGAAATTGAAAATTAATATAAAATCTTTTCCATTCAATTTGTATATCTGGAAATTCAAATTCTGAAATTTAAGGCTTATTTCTCCAAAACTCGACAATCTTAAAAGTAAATTGTTGAATCAAAAAAATTTGAACCAAGTTTTCAAATTCAAAATCTACTCACAAAACCAAATATGAAATTCCCAAAATTTAGAAATTCTAAAATCACCAAAATCTTTCTTGGACCTGGCCCATTTCTTTTCTTTCCCCGGCCCACTTCTTTTCCTCCCCGGGCCGCTTTCCTTTTCCCTGGCCCGTTTTTCCTTCTTTCCCCGGTTCGACCGACCCGCCTCTTCTCTTCTGGCCGCTGGCCCAGGCGTCTTCTTCTTCTTTCCTTCCTCCTTCTCCCTCTTCCTCCTGTCACGCTGCACCAGCCCAGCCCCATGCGCCGCGCCCACAAGCTATAGCTGCCGCTGCCTCGCCTCTGTACCCCGAGTTACTCCCCTACCACCGGCCTACTCTCGGCGCCATTCCCCTATGCCCTACCCCGTCTTCAATGGTGCCCATGCCGGTGTTACTCCTCGCCCATGCCCCAGCATAACTCCGCGTGACCCGCCTTCAAGGAAGCTCAATAACTCCCCTCTTCGGCTCTTCCTCACCTAAAAGGAACCCGAGCTCGCCTTCTTCCCATTCCCTGCTCTCTTGAGCTCACTGCCGCCTCTGTCGAGCTCCCTATGGCCGCCTCCGCTGGCAGCTCCACCTGGTGAGCCCCGAGCCGTGCCGAGCCCATCCTTGGGTTCGCCTTGTCTCCCTCCTGCCCCCACCCGGTGCAATTGCTCTCCCGTGTGCTGTAGGGCGCCTACGACTGTCATCTTCCCCAACTCCGGCGCTCGGTCTCCCCACCGATTCGCCAAGCGCCGACCAAATTCCCAACGCCTGGAGCTCCTTCAGTAGTAGCTGAGTCCATCCCCGACACCACCTTGGGCTCTCCTCCCCCTCAACGAGCTGTCCACGGGAGCTCCTCAGCGTCGCCTCCTGTGCACGTCGCCGGCCTTCTCAGTCTCCCTCCGGCCAGTTTACTCGCTCAGGCGAGCTCCTGGCACCTTGCTCGTGCTTGCTTATGCGTGCCCCTTCTCCTTCCTTCTCCCTTTCGGCCACCGGTGCCCTCGGCTTCCCTCACCCGTTCTCTTGCTCAGATCCAGCTACCACTGTGTTCACGACACACTAATCCGAATTATCTTTCTATTCTTAAATCGTAATAAATTTGTGACTTAAATTGGGTATTTAATGTGTTTGGATTTATTTAGCCATTTAAAGTGTTTGGCTTACGTATCTTCCTATTTTAGATTTAACAAACGACGGGCAGAATAGCAGCCTTTGCTGATAACCGCTGATGTCAAAAGCACAACTTTATCATGCATGTCTAAGGACCAAAAAGGACGTAGGGCCTGTTCGGTTGGTGAGAAGCCGGCCGGCTTCTCGCAGCCGCTACAGTACCTAACTTTTAAACGGAGTATTTTCTCAAGACGGGGTCTATAAGTTAAACGTAGTACACATTAAAAGCTCAACATCTGTACCAGTCAAAATCGCAAGTGAGTATCGATCTCTCCATAATCTATACCGTAAACAGCCAAAATTCAAAAATTTCAGCCAAAAGTCATAAGCTACAGCCAAAAAGAACAGGCCCATACTGACATAAGTAGCATGCTTCCGTAAAACAGTTCCACCTTAGGATTGAACTAAGGGAATGTTTAAAACGGCTGCAGCTTATATGTTTGACTAAATGTTTTAAATTTTAATTGTTTGTGATAGAGATTATAGAGAGAGATACTCGTTTGTGATTTTGGTTGATACAGATGTTAGGCTTTTAACGTGTACTACAATTAATTTGTAGATCCCGTCTTGAGAAAATACCCTGTTTGAAAGTTAAGTACTGTAGCAAAAGCCAAAAGCTGCTTTTAGAAGCCTGTTTGACAACGGCTGCGGCTTATGGCTTATGGCTGAAAATTTTGAATTTTGACTGTTTACGGTACAGATTACGGAGAGATAGATACTCACTTGTGATTTTGGATGGTACAGATGTTGGGCTTTTAACATGTACATCGTTTAACTTGTAGACCCCGTCTTGAGAAAATATGCCGTTTGAAAGTTAGGTATTGTAGCAAAAGCCAAAAGCCGCTAGCTTCGGAGGAAAAGAACAGACCAAGGCCTAAAGTAGCTTATTTGGAGGAAACAATCTTCAACTAGATTGGGCTAATCTAAAACTCTATATCTATATGCACATATACTCCCCCTATTACGCCAGGGGGAGTTCGCGCGCGGAGCGCCCCGCCACGTCGCCCCTGCGCGCGCTCGCGCCGGCGCGTGGCGGGGCAAATTTCTGTACGGCCAGGTGAGGTCTTTTCCCTGTACTTTTTGGAAATTACGTAGAGGTCCTTTTTCCTCACAAAGAGGTCCTTTTTCTCGCGAAAAGGTCCTTGGCAGTTTTTTCGGCGCTTTTTCTGAAAACACCCCTCCAATTTGCAGGATTGCGCCCCGCGGTCTTCTAAATTGCGTACGGGTCCTCGTTTCATTACATACGGGTCCTCGATTTTTTACGAAAAAACCCTTTAGCTTTTTCGAAAATACGCATGTGCCCTCGATTTTTTAAATATATTTCAATTATACATCAGGTTTACTGCTATAGCATGGACATTTTTTTGTCTCTGTTGTTCCTATTTATTTATCTTTGATACGAAGTACATCCAAATATATCAACATGTTTGCACACTGTTAGACGTAGTTTACCTTTCGGAAACACATTCAAAATTGACCGACGCAGCATAGTGTGCACCCCTGTCTAGTTCCCAATAAACTTGATACAAAACAATTTCTCAAACATCTATGACCATTTTCCGTTTGACATGGCAGCTCTCCGGCCTTCTCAAAATCCTACGGCTGGGAGCGCCCATCCCGTGTAAGACTGTAAACGAGCCGCCCACGTCCAGTTGGCACCGCAAGCCAGCCGCCCACGCCCAGTTGGCACAGCCCGAAACGTCTAGAAGCAAAACCGAGGCCTCCCCATCACAAACCGTGCACTTCCCCTGCATTTTCAACATCCTACGGCTGGGAGCGCCCATCCCGTGCTCACGCCCAGATAATTCCGCATAGAGACCCTTCCATGTGGGCCCCACAAAAGCACACGCTCACTGGCCCCACCCACAGTGACACGGCACATCTCTTGCTCATGTTTGCGTCGTAATTATGCTACACCTACCCACCCATCCTACGCTATAAATGGGGGCGGCCTGCCCCAAGCGCTCTCGCGTCCCCACCCACCTCCGCATCCAAACTTCCAAAGCCCACCCGAGTAGCAATCGTCTCCTCATCCTCCGCTCGATTCAGGCTTCTTCTCCAAGGCTCGGCCATGGCAGCGACCATCCACTCCGTCAACCCGACCGTCGAGGTATGGCGCCCGGCGACGAACTCGCCGATCTCTCTCATGTCTGCTCGGATCTGATTCGATCTGGTCTGACGTAGCGTCTGGCTGTGCAATCGATCTAATCTGATTCGTCTGTGGGAGGTTGTTTGGATCTAGGCAATTTTTTTGCTAAATTTTTAGGAATGGAATGTAGGGGTTTTTTACTGTTCTATGATCTAGCTATAATGAAGTTACTACCCCCTTGGTTTTAGAATAGTTATCCACAGTCTGCGAGGGAACGTGCTGGGGGGAGAACTGTTTAGCCCCCAATCGAAAACACCCTCTTCTTGTTGTTCGTCTGTGAGAACATACAAGGTTGGGCCTTGTCCTAATTATTGGACTTTTAGGCATATCATGAACATTATCCTCATGTACACTTAGAGAGTTAGAAGAATTACATTGGAAGATGTAGGTAGGAGGTATGATAAAGTACAATTAAGTAAAATCATAAGGTAAAAATGTATATGATGTGTACAACTTCTCTTATTGACAGGAGCCACCTAATAGTGGGGTGATGGTCCACCTCCACAGATACACGAGTATCTTTCAGTAAAAATTTTATAAGATTATAGATTTATCATTGGCCTTCATCATTCTAGCCGTGTGCTCAAAAGACACACTTACGCGTGTGCATGTATGTCTCATAATCTAAATAAAGAAACTCCTTCTGTCGCTGTCCCTTGGTATATAAGTCTTCACCTAGTCTTCGCGCGATACTGTGTCTATAACCCGCACATTCAATTTTTTCTGCCTACAACTCCAAACTCCCTCGGTTTCTTTATCTTGAATAACCGATATAGAATCATCTGAAATTAACCGGTCTTAATTGGTCCTTTTCTTGATACTCTAGATGACGATATTCTGAAATCTTAAATCCAATATGTATGGAAACCAAGGTTGTTAGAATCGCGATTCTGTCTTACGATCCTAAGATTTTAGGATCTAAGATTGATTAGACCGATCCGATTCTATAGTAGAATTTTAATATGGTAGAATCTTAATATTCCTACTATTCTACCCAACCTTTTGTAAGATCATGATTAAAAATTTTCATACGTTCTTACTCAATTCTGTCGATTCTATTATTTTATTATAAATAATACTTGTATACTTTCTTTTAATTAAAATTTTTAACTTTTATCTCTTTATGTCCACTATAATTATTATAAACTAACACATGATCTTACCTTTACTCTACAATTTGTAAAAGATATTTAAAAGATATAATTTTAAAAATACAATAGTGTTATAATACACTACAGATTTTTAAAAATATTTCTTTGATACAATTAGATAAGATCTTAGATTCTATATCGATCCTTCGATTTATAAGCTTATCATAGATCCTTCGATTTGATTTAGAATCACACGATTACGACAACCTCGATGCTTGATGGATACCTCATGGCCAAAACCCGATCTATGTGTTGGAAAAAGATTTCGATGCAGACAAAGGACAAAACAAGACAACGCATCCACTCGTTGTCGAATCGGGGGAGAGCCTGGGGCCCGTCTGTCAGCGGGAAACCTATTTGTTGGGTCACCTGCCGGTGGGCCAATAACTCTGCTTGGGTGGGTCCCACAATCTGCGAGGTCGGGCCCGTCTGTCTGCGGGGAAACAAAGATTAATTGTTACGTTTAGTCAACGGTACATGCATGATGGGCTTGGAATAACATGCCAGATATATGTCAATCCATGTCGGTTGGGAGGAGGTAGTCGGCCACGGATGCAGAAAATGAGTGTGTGTGACCATAGCGTTACACTTCATTTGTGATGATTAAGTCCCTGTTCGGTTTGGCTGAAAAATAGTGATTTATAGTTGAAATTGTATTGTAGCTGGCTGAAATTGTACTGTAGCTGGCTGAAATTGTACTGTAGTTGAATCTGTCTTATTTGGCGTAATTAAATTTAAAAATTTTAAAAATAGAAAAAATATGTTAGTTCATCATAGACAATGCAAACGAATACGGAGAAAAACCCGGCAAAAAAGCTCAAAAAAGGCAAAATTTTAAAAAAAGACGAAATTTATGAATAATAAAAAATAAGTCAAAAGTTAGAAACTCAAGCGGAAATAAGCAAGCGGGACGCAAGATCAAAATCGACCGCTACGCACGATGAAATACGAATCTTCGCGAATTGTTTCTCCTTGAATTAAGCTGGCAGTCCGGACTGGAAGGAGCAACTGTAGTCAAGGGGCGTTCTCGAGTATAATTAGTACCATGGGTTAGGACTTTCAGGAGAGTGCGAAATTGCGGTAGCTAGGCAAAGTCTTTCAATTATCATTTTTCTTTAAGAAAGAAGTCTTGATCAATTATCATCCTCGGCGAAGAAACCATAAGCCCACACCCACTGTTACTGAGTCGACGAGTAGCTCTCGACTGGTTGTACCGACTCGACTATCTGCCATAGTCACTCTACTATCCGATATCTATAAAAATAGTACAGCACTAGCGCAGAATAAACCGATATACTACCTGATTTTTCCTCCGACAGCAAATGTTACCTCGCTAATCTAGGATAAGCAACAAGGTAAAAATGAAGTCGTTACACACCATCAAATTCGCTAATGTTTCCCTTTAGCTCACACCGCGTAAACCAACACATTCATGTACAAAGCAAAGGCCAACGATGAACTAAAGGGCTACTGCTCAAAACCAAAGGAACACATATAAAACAAGAAGTCACCACTTTTCTAGTTGCCCGTTGACCTGTGGAAGCTCTCTTCCATCGCTAGATTCAAGAACAAACCAAGGGGCAAATCTTTCCATGCAGTGCATGCTTACAGGCCGCACTAAATACTAATCACGCACGGCGTCACAGTAGGGGCAAGCTGGCGCGGTGAGCAGGGGGCGTCAGGACCTGCTCGCTAAGTGGTATTACACACGAAGAAGAGCCAAAAATGGCAATCCTATGCTACAGAGGGGCAGATATGCCCAAAGCCCGTGTTCTTTTTGACTGAATCTTACGGTTTTTTATTGTAGCTTGTGGTTTTTAGGCTGTTTGTGTGAGAAATTAACAGAAATTAACGTATAATTTTTGCCGATATAAATAAAGTCGGTATAGAATGTACTACAATTAACTAATAGACTCTATCTTTAAAAAATACTTCGTTTAAAAGTTAGTTACTATAGAAAAGCTAAAAAGCAGTTTTTAGAAACTGAAAAGACAAACCTATTATATCAGCTTTCTGACCAATACTAATTTTGACCATCCAATGTGTCGGCTTGAATGACTTCCACATTGTTTCCAAGTCATTGAATAAGCTCTTGGTGTAGAGTGGAAGGAACACGACAATTCGCATGAATCCATAGACGACAAAAAAACGTACGGAGCGAAGGAGGAGCTCGGAATTCCTTCACCTATAAGGAATTTATGATGATGCAGGGAGCATTCCATCGGACGTTTCTTTTTTTTCCTTTTCTCTGCCTTCCTGTTATATAAATTATCGTCGATATCTCTATTCTTAGCGATTTACGTCATGATATTAATTGTTGTGGTATTTGTAAAATAGATATTTTCAAAGCAATTTCCAAGATTTAATTACAATGAAGTTAAAATAGTTATCCACTGTCTGCGAGGTTTGGCCTTCTTGCGGCCGGGCTTCGGCCGCCGCCGCCTCGTTCTCCCAAATTTCTCCACAAAAACTCAGCATTGTCATATCATCGCAGAGGCCAAGAACGACGACGGTGTCGACGTGCACTCCGGAGACGGCGCAGGGCACACACGTGTTCAAGATCACCGGCTACAGACTCCACAAGGGCCTCGGCATCGGCAAGTTCATCCGGTCCACCACCTTCGCCGTCGGCGGCTACGACTGGTGCATCCGCTACTACCCGGACGGAGTCGACGCCGAAAGCAAAGAATACTTCTCAGTCTCTCTCGAGCTCCTGACGAAGGATGCCGAGGTGAGGGCGTTCGTCGTCTTCCGCTTGGCCTTGCCGCGCATCTTCCCGCGGTCGTCGGGGTTCTCCACTGTGAAGCCGGCGGTGTTCAATAGTGTAACAACCCCAATCCTGGGCCAACGAAAGTTCAAGAAGAGGAGCGAGCTGGAGACCGCTTCGCCCTTCCTGAAGCACTTCAACATCGGGATCGTGTGCGACGTCACCGTTGTCAAGGGAACGCGGGTGGAGGATACCACTGTCCAGGTCCAGGTACCGCCCTCGGACTTGTCGGATAACCTTAGAGAATTGCTGGAGGCGAAGGAGGGAGCGGATGTGACTTTCAAGGTTAAAGGGGATGTTTTCCATGCCCATAAGATCGTCCTCGCGATGCGGTCGCGGGTCTTCAGGGCGCAGCTCTACGGCTCGATGAGGGACAAGAGGCGGAAAATAACCGTTAAAGGGATGCGGCCTGATGTATTCCAGGCATTGCTTCACTTCATCTACACGGATTCATTGCCTTCCATGGACCATCTTGATGGAGATAAGCATAAAGAAATGGTCAAGCACTTACTCGTCGCTGCTGATAAGTACGCCATGGAAAGGATGAAGGCGATGTGTGCAGCAATTCTTCGCAAGAGTCTTGATGTTGGGACTGTGGCGACCACATTTGAACTAGCTGATAAACATTACTGCAGCCAACTCCAAGATGCTTGCGTTCAATTTATCAAATCTTCCAATAGAACGGATGACATCGTGGCAAGCCAACCGTATGAGGACCTCAAAAGATCACGTCCTGATGTCGCAATAGATATGTGGGAGAGAGTAACCAAGTCGCGCAAAATTTAGTTTGCTCGTCCTGGGTTAACTTCAGATAGTTTTTGTTGATGGTTTGTTTAGTTGGTACATAGCCACCTGAGATGATCTGTTCCTGTCCTTACGTTTTCAGAGATCTTTTGGAGACGAGCTTGTTTTACAAAATGTACGTCTTGTATGTAATGATTGGCTCATCCTATATATGAATCAACATATTGAAAGTACTATATGAATTATTACACTTTTATAGCTCTTTCCTCCACCTAGCAAATTATCACTTATGGACATAAACAATTTAGTAATTTCCATAGCACTGATTACACAATTTATGGATTTCTTTAGTCTTAGCTCATAACATTGCTACTTGATGTTTTACTTAATTTAGACTTATTTATGATACATCCTAGTTATTATTGGTTCATGTTAAATTCAATTTATGATATATCTTGTTGCTGAAATTTATGTTTAGTATATTATTAAAGGTTTAATCTTGAAGCTAGTTATTGGCAATGCTTATTTATCGGTTAAAATTGGCAGCGTTAGTAGTTGTAGGCGATATCTTGGGCTTTTGCCAAACCGGAGTGTTACAATGCTACCTCACTAGTATTCTCTAATATATTTTGATCTTCTTACTAACAATACATTTACTGTTACATAATTCTTCTTTCTTTGCTCTTTCCCTTTCTCAGAGCAGCAAGTAACGCCACCATGTCCACATCCATTGTGACTTGTGATGAAGCTTTGGCACATAGCAACATTATAGCAAATTCACATTTTTTTTTTGGTTACCACATGTTTTCTTTGTTTATCCGGAGATAGGTACAACTTTGAATCCTTTGGATTCACTTTTGAGAAAAACATGATCTTTTGGAACGAAATCTGTGCAATTTTCGCCACCTTTTTTTTCCCCAGTGAGAGCCCCATTGTTCTACTTCGATTTTGCTTAGTGTATTATTTTCTCTTTTACAATTCTACCTGTCAAGAGAACATCAATTGGATTCGATTTGTACTTAATTCTTGCCCTGTTGAACCAATTCTGTTCTTCCTAAAGAAATATTCTATGACGTCTCACTTGTAAATGGGCCTTGAATCCACATGTTAATACGATGCTTAATTTTTTCCAAAACATATATATACTCGGTATAGTATCTACACCTATTTTACGTAGTGTTATGGAGGCAAATTATTTTGTTTTCTCAAATATGTTCTTCGGTGGTCCAATTTTAGCTTTTTGCACAGTAGCAATTCCCGGAAAGAATATATTTATCGTTGCAAAATTTCCTTCTTTCTAAAGAACTTATTTACTGCTGCAAAGTTTCCTTGTGCTTGCATCTTTTCTCAAAATAAGTAATTTGCAAGTCTGACATCAGTTGCAGTCATGGTCACATTCATTTTAACGAAGCATTGCCGTATTATCAAATAGAAACATTACAGTAGTGTGTTGTTGTGGTATGATAACATCATAGCTAGCAATAGGTTTGATGTAAAGTTATTTGAAGTCATGGCATATTTACAACGTTTTTGTTAAAATAGCACATCTCATTCTTAGTTCTTCATGTTAGTTCTTGAGGTCTCTATATGCTGTGCATGTTACCCCAGATAAAATTTTTATTTTCATTATTCACATTTGAGAAACTCTGAGCTTCTGGAACAAGAAAAGTGTAATTGAGATGCAAACGCTGCACTAGTAATTAAGCGTATAGATAGCACCAGTCGTTCCGTAATAATGGTCAGAACTTGCCGTTTCGTTTGCGGTGATTATTGGAGAAGAGTAGGCTTTGCGAAGCGTACGCACGGTCTATATCTGTTGATTTGCCTCATCCTATGAATCTATAATAGTTTAGTAGTTTTCTGAAGTTCTAACATAGGGACTAAATGATACATTTACTGCTATAAATATTCTTTGTGATGAAACTTTAGCAAATAGCACATGATCTTACAAATTTTAACTTTTATCTCTTTATGTTCACTATAGTTATTATAAAATAACACATGATCTCACTTTACTCTACAATTTGTAAAAAAATATTTAAAAGATATAATTTAAAAATGCAGTAGTGTTATAACACATTATAGATTTTTTAAAATATTTCTTTGGTACAATTAGATAGGATTTTTGATTCTATATCGATTCTATGATTTATAATCTCATCATAGTACCTACAATCTGATTTAGGGTCACGCTTATAAATGCTTGATGGAAACCCTCATGATGCGCTGGAACAAGATTTCGATGCGCGGTGAGCAGGGGCGTCAGGACCTGCTCGCGCGACGTGTGGCCGTGCCAGGGGGCAAATCTGGTATTACGCGCGAAGAAGAGCCAAAAATGGCAATCCTGTGCTAGAGGGGCAGATATGCCCAAAGCTCGCTTTCTGACAATATCGGCTTTCTGAGCAATACTAATTTTGACCATCCAATGTGACGGCATGAATGACTTCCACCTTGTTTCCAACTAGCCTAATAGGCGCGGGGCCACGCCGCGCCAGCCACCGTACGTACCAAAGTAAAAGAGACAATAATTGGTGAGGAGTTTTTTTAAAAAAAATCGAGGGCACATGCGTATTTTCAAAAAAGTTAAAGGGGTTTTTCGTAAAAAATCGAGGACCTGTACGTAAACAAACGAGAACCCGTGCGCAATTTTGAAAACCGCGGGGGGCTATCCTGCAAAGTGGAGGGGCTAAAAAAATGACAGGAACCTTTTCGCGAGGAAAAAGGACCTTTATGTAATTTCGAAAAAATACAGGGACTTTTTCGCAAAAACGCTCCCCTGACCGTACCGAAATTTACCTGGCCACGCGCCGGCCGGACGCGCTCGCGGGCTGGCGTGGCCGCTCCCTCCGCGCGGCGTTTCCCCCTGGCATAAGTATTCATCGAATAAGCTCTTGGTGCAGAGTTGCTGGAACACGACAACTCGCATGATCCATACGCTCTCCAAAAGTGCATTACAGTTTGCTTTGGTCTCAACGACAAAAAAAAAACTTGTTTTGCTACCGACGGTCAAGTCGACGACCAAGAAACCCTTCGTACCACTTTTTTGCCAGACAATTTGGCCCTGCTCGGTTGGGCTGAAAAGCTACGGCTTATAGCTGAAATTACACTATAGCGGTTGAAATTTCACTGTAGCTGAAGGTGACTTATTTAGTTTAATTAAATTTAAAAATAGAAAAAATATGCTAGCTCATCACGGACAACACAAACGAATACGAAAAAAAGAGCCGGCAAAAAAGCTAAAAAAACCAAAAATTCAGAAAAAGACGAAATTTATGAATAGTAAAAAACAAGCCAGAAACTGAAGCCGAAACGAGCGGGGCCAAAACTCCGAATGACCTGATCCAATTTTACTAAATCTTGATTGGTCTTTCTAATCTCTCTGAAAAAATGATATGGTATCAACTTTACTTTAGCTCCCCCTTCGACGAGCATCTTAGACATCGACTTACAACCAATATGACCATTTATGCACAGTGCCTCAGGGTAACAATGGATGTTTGGTTTCTCGAATACAGCATCTTCAGGTTGTTGTGCCGTCAATATTGCAGGCGATGTCGTAGGCCATTTTGATCCTGAATCTCCAATTGGATTCGTTAATTCCTCAGGCTTTTGTACGGAGCGAACGGAGGAGCCACACGCCGAGGCGAAAAAACGTACGGGGCGAAGGAGGAGCTCGGAATTCCTTCACCTATAAGGAATTCGATGATGCAGGGAGCATTCCATCAGATGCTTCTTTTTCCCCCCTTTTCTCTGCGCGGGCTAAATTTTGATTAGTAGGTTTCCATCTTTTCTGTTGGTATAGGGATAGAGTAGACGATGATTTGCTTGTGGACTCAGGGAGAACTAACACGATTGGTACCGTGTTCTGTCCATGTGAAATTGGTTTGTGTTGCTTGCTGTTGTTGTGACAATGGAAGGCATGTTGATGAGTGATGAGTTCTGGCTGACAAACCAAAGCAACATTTTCTTTCTTCAGAAGCTCCTCTGAAGAAATACATTGTTACTAGTATCAGTCTTGGTTCGTTTCGGACAGACTCTTTCGATGGTGGATTGGTGGGTGGTGACCGGTGAGAATGTTCCGTTTTGTCATGGAATGTTTCTCTAGTATTTTCCTTTCATTATATATGTACCCCTGAGCTTTCTCGTCTTGTGGGAGTCTTTCTCTGCTCGTTCTTGTCCAAGGAACTCGATGGTATTGTGGTGCGTGCACCGCTCTGCATCTTTCCCACGATAATGTCCTGATGCCCTTGCCGTCGTTTGTATCTGCAATCCGGTTTGGAAGCCCCAAGATTCAATCCATCCTTCTGTTTCGTGTCGGAGGTAGACAAGTTGGAACCCGTACTAAAATCAAACCCAACCAAATTCTCTGAAAATTCGGGACATGTTATGTTTGGACAGAGGTTTGACATAGCCTCAGTAAATAATGTCCAGATAAATATTGGAATCGTAAGAGCAAGTACAATAGTATAGCCAACTAGTGGCTATAACACTTGTCCATTTCATCTATAGCCTTCAAAAAAATAGTTCATACAATAAGGTAGCTATTACAATAACTATTTGGCCCCACATGTAAGAGAGTGAAATGCATATTTTTACGTGCTATAGCTAGCTGTAATTTAGTAGCCAGCTTCCTTCTCTCTCTTCTTTTCTCTCTCTGCCACGTAAGATTTGGTTGATATTATATTTGTTATAGTCTGCTGACTAAGCCTTATTGTACCTGCTCTAAGCGACGTGCACATGTTGCTCGCTCCGAAGTCCGAAATCCATGCCTTGGGACTCTTGCCATCTTGCGACAGCAATCAAACCTGTGTGCGTGCGTGATAAAATCCAAGCGGAAACAAAGCAAGCCACAAAAAAAAAAAAAGGACATTTTTTCCCCTTCAAACAAACAGCCGAGAAGTAGAAGTTATCGCCGCCACACACGACACGAGCGACGGCCTCGTCCGCGCCGCCGTCCACGCGTCCGACAACACCCCCGATCACATCCATCAACGGCTTGGATCCTGACACGGATCCTGGAACTGCTTGGATCGTGACATGGCGGTTAGGGCTTTTAGGAGAATGCGAAATTGCGGTAGCTAAGCAAAGTCTTGATCAATTATCCTTTTTTTAAGAAAGAAGTCTGGATCAATTAGACATTCCTGCAGTTATCTATTTGTGTAGTTAAATCGCTATGGCACCATAGTTTCTTAGAAGGTAATGTTTTTTTTTATCTATTTATGTAGCTAAACCGCTATGACACCATAGTTTCTTAGAAGTTAAGTTTTTTTCTATTTGTGTAGCTATACCGCTATGACACCATAGTTTCTTAGAAATTAAGTTTTCTAATTGAACATTTCTACTGTTATCTATTTGTGTAGTTAAACCACCAGGAGTTAAGTTTTTTAATTGGACATTTCAACTATTATCTATTTGTATAATCAAACAGCCATAAACGCTATGGTTTCTTTAGAGTTAAGCTTTTTAATTAGATATTTTTTGTTAAAAATAGCAATGCATATTTGTGATAAAGTATCAAAAATAAATCTAAGTATGAACGCAAGCCAAATAAATGCAGCCATATAAGCCAAAGAAGGTACTGGATATTGATAGACGTTTCCTGATGGTAACTGGATATTCTTTATCCATGTCGGTTTGGGAGGATAAATAGTAATCAGGTGCATGCATGCTGAAAAGATCAGAGAACGACCGACATAGAACAATTATTCTAGTAGAAACCTTGAGGTGTTACACTACTAGATAGCTTTTGGGTCAAAATGGAGTGTCAAACTTGACTACTAAGGCTAGTTTCAGTGAGAGTTTTATCTGTATTTAATAGGCTGCTACATAGGTATTTTTTATGACATGGCAATATTTTTAAGAAGAGAGAGAAGAAGTGAGTTTCATCTAGATGAAATTCTCTTGGCACGATTACCAACTCTACATGAGTCATGAAATTAAATGTATATGAAATAATAGAATGAAACTATGCATTGAGGATGGATGTTTCATCCATGTTTCATTTTATTTTACATGATGTGGCAGTCTTAGAAATAACGTCATGAAACTCTCTACTGAGAATGGCCTAATGCTAGATAGATATTGAAAGAGACTAGTAATGCCTTAGCTTGCACTTAGGTAACGTGAGCTGTAATTTTTCATGTTGATCTGAGAGTTGAGTCGGTTCATTGGTCTATAAAAGGACCAGGAACCTCTTTTGTAAATGTATGTATGTGTGTGCTAGAGATAAATGAGTAGTATATCAATGTGTGTGTGTAAGCTATGAGCTTTTGTTAATTAAAGTTAGCATAAACTTCATATGTATGTGTGTGTATACCACATGAAAATTGAGTGCTTTATCATCTTGTGAATTCCAACATTTTTATTGTTATCTATTTGTGTTGTCAAACCGTCATGATGGTTTGACAACGCATCCGCTGTTGTTGCGGCCACCACGGTCTCCGAACTCTTGTTTTATTTATGGTTTTAGTTACTATAATACTTTTTTAACTATTTCAGTATCGGAAACTATACACATACAGATGTCTAAGCTCCCTTTACAAAAGGGGAACTGAATTTGAATTTTGACGCCCCTTCGAAAAGAGGACCGAACACCCCTCCCCTTCTTCTTCGTCGCCGCCATCTCTCTAAATTTCTCCTCAAAAACTCCAGCCATGGCAGCGTCGCAGAGGCCAACGACGACGACGGTGTCGACGTGCACTCCGGAGGTGGCGTAGAGTGGAAGGAACACGACAATTCGCATGAATCCAAACGCTCCAAAGTGCATGACAGTTTGCTTTGGTCTCAACGACAAAAAAAACTTGTTTTGCTACCGACAGTCAAGTCGACGACCAAGAAACCCTCCGTACCACTTTTTTGCCAGACAAAACTCCGAAGGACCTGATCCAATTTCACTAAATCTTGATCGGTCTTTCTAGTCTCTCTGAAAAAATGATATGGCTTCGACGAGCATCTTAGACATCGACTTACAACCAATATGACCTTTTATGCACAACGCCTCAGGGAAACAATGGATATTTGGTTTCTCGAATACAACATCTTCAGGTTGTTGTGCCGTCAATATTGCAGGCGATGTCGTAGACCATTTTGATCCTGAATCTCCAACTGGATTCGCAAATTCCTCAGGCGTTTATACGGAGCGAACGGAGGAGCCACACGCCTAGGCGAGGCCAGGCGAAAAAACGTACGGAGCGAAGGAGGAGCTCGGAATTCCTTCACCTATAAGGAATTTGTGATGATGCAGGGAGCATTCCATCGGATGTTTCTTTTTTCCCCCCTTTTCTCTGCCTTCCTGTTATATAAATTATCGTCGATATCTCTACTCAGCGATTTACGTCATGATATCTCTGCCCTCGGTCTTGTCGGATAATCTAAGAAAATTGCTGAAGGCGGCGGAGGAAGCGGATGTGACTTTCAAGGTTATTTATATAAACAGTTCCAAATTTATAAGAGCATCTCCAATAGTGACTTATGAGCTAGCTCTAAGCATATTATTTCATATTTTAATAGAAGAGAGAGAAACACTATCTCTTGATCAAGAGCTAGTCTCATACACACATTCCAAGATTATGTGAGAGTGTTATGTGAGGCTATTTATGTTATGAGCTATGTGCTAAAAGTTAGTACTATTGAAGAAGTTGTCTTAGAGCTAGTAACTAGCTCATACTGTTGGAGATGCCCTAAGGGTATCTCCAATGGTTATAGCTAGCAACTAACTATAAGACTTCCACATCATCTATATAGTACACACTAAAGTTAGCATTCTAAAGAACTATCTATAAGGATAGCTATTTGATGTTTACATGCACACACAGAATTTATAGATGTTGCCTCGTTTGGCGTTATAGACTAGTGCTTAAGAGCATCTCCAATGGGTCTATAGCAGCTATCTACAAGAGAGTCCATGTCATCAACTGTCCTACGTGGAAGATATTAAATGAAGAAAGAGAACGCAGCTCTCTACAGCTCTAGAGATAGTCTATAGCGCCAAACGAGGCAGCCTCCATAAATTCTGTGTGTGCATGTAAGCATCAAATAGCTATCCTTATAGATAGTTCTTTAGAATGCTAACTTTAGTGTGTACTATATAGATGATGTGGAAGTCTTATAGTTAGTTGCTAGCTATAACCATTGGAGATGCCCTAAGGAAGAGCTGGCTCGATTTTTTTTTGCATACTCTCTTTCCTCCACATAGGATATATGCTGATGTGTACATGCATATAGCTAGCTGACTCAGACCATTGGAGATGCCCTAAGCATTTAATGGACCTGAAGTAAGCCACAGCAAATCGTGGGCAAATACTTTCCCGCCACGCCAGTCTAATTTCCACAGAAATGTGTGGTTATTTTAACATATCGCTGGTATTATCGTTGACCACACAACTTGTGCGAGACCAAGAAAACGCGGCGATGATGTTGCTTTCTGGAAGATTAGCATCGGCAAATTAATTAACTTATTGCTCGTTCGTTTAATTTCCAGCCGCTAGCTAGCATCTAGTTAAGTTCCCTCCCTATATATATACCATCCAAAGTGTGTTCTTCTCCCATCTAGGCATATCCTCTTTAGAGTTAGCTAGCTAGCTAACCGAGGTCAGGGACTACGTACGGCAAAGTGCAATCCTGAATTGGAGAAAATTCAGAAGCGTCTTCTTTGAACAAACTGGTTAACATCAGGTATCAGCTTCTGATGTTAAATTTAAGGTTATGCACGTATGTGTTTGTTTGATTACCTTTTCATTTCCTTTCACCTTTGCCATCGTTAGGCTATTGGTGACCTCTTACATGCTTGCCTTTCTTGGTTTCCGATCTGTCCATAATGTTGTGATTTAGTTCCATTTCTAATTTCACTGTCGCATGCATGGCCTCAACAGCTAGTTGTTGGCCTATTGCTAACTGAGTTGCTAATCAGTTTAATCTCTTCTCTTTTAGTGGGATTAATTTTAATGGGTTAATGACTCATTAGCTGGGATAAAAAAACATGTGGTAAAAATAACGGTTCGGAAAGCGTTGATTCCATACTAATTTGAATAAGCCTTGATGTTAGTGTTTATAGAAATAGGTATAGATCAGAAACAGACCGGAACCGGCTACCGGCCTAGAGAGTCGTCCGATCATATACAGGAACGCTTAAGTTGATGCGACACTCAAAGCGGCTGCTTGGTTCGGCCAGGCGCCCCATCCACACCTCACACCATCGATCTCCCTGATCCGACGGCCAGGATCCCCCCGCGGCGATTACCTTTTTGTCGGTTCGCAATCACCAGCAAATTCACATTTTTTTTTGTTACCACATGTTTTCTTTGTTTATCCGGAGACAGGTAAAACTTTGAATCCTTCGGGTTCACTTTTGAGAAAAACATGATCTTTTGGAACGAAATTTGTGCAATTTTCACAACCGAAGGCTTTTTTCGCAAAAAGCTGAGGACCTGTAAGGATCTATGCATAACTAAATGAGAACCCATATGTAATTTTAGAAAACCGCGGGGTGCTATCCTGCAAAAGGATACATAATTTTGTTGAAATAGAGGGGGGGGGGGGGTTTTGGGAAAAAAACGTGGCAGGGCCTTTGCAAGAATTAAAGACCTTTACGCTATTTTGGAAAATACAAAGGGCCTATGTTTTTTGCCTTAACTCCAAACTCCCTCGGTTTCTTTGTCTTCAATAACCGATTTAGAATCATCCGAAATTAACTGGTCTTAATTGGTCCTTCTTGGTACTCTAGCTGACGATCTTCCGAAATCTTAAGTCCAATATGTATGGAAACCTCATGGCCAAAATCCGATCGCTGGTTTACCGAATCGGTGGAGAACCTGGGGCCCGTTTGTCATCGGGGAAACCTATTTATTGGGTCACCAGCCGGTGGGCCAATACTCTGCTTTGGTGGGTCCCATAATCCGCGAGGTCGGGCCCGTATGTCAGCGGGGAAACAAAGATTAATTGTTAGGTTTAGTCAATGGTACACGCATGATGGGCTTGGAATTCACATGGCAGAGCTATTTCACGGATGCAGAAAATGAGTGTGTGACCATAGCGTTACCCTTAATTTGTGATCTATCAAGATCGAAATCGACAGCGACGCACGCTGAAATGCGAATCTTCGCTAATAGTTCTCCTTGAATTAGGCTGGCAGTTCTCGAGTTTAATTAGTCAGTTAGTTTAATCCATGGCGGTTATGGCTTTCAGGAGAATGCGAAATTGCGGTAGCTAAGCAAAGTCTTGATGAATTATCCTTTTTTTAAAGAAAGAAGTCTGGATCAATTGGACATTCCTACAGTTATCTATTTGTGTAGTTAAACTACTATGACACCATAATTTCTTAGGAGTTAAGTTTTTTTTTATCTATTTGTGTCGCTAAACCGCTATGACACCATAGTTTCTTAGAAGTTAAGTTTTCTAATTGAATATTTCTACTGTTCATGGCTCTGATCAACTCGGCTTCAGCTTCTGGCTTATTTTTCACTATTCATAAGTTTCGTCCTTTTCTGAACTTTTGACTTTTTGTTGAGCTTTTTTGCCGGTTCTTTTTTTCCCGTATTTGTTTGTATTATACGTAATGGGCTAACATATTTTTTATTTTTAAATTTTTTTAAATTTAATTATGTTAAATAAGCCTCTGTCAGCTACAGTGCTTTTTTCAGCCAGCTACAGAGTTTTCAGCCATAAGTCACGAGCTTTTCAGCCGAACCGATCACCACCCTATTTGTGTAGTTAAACCACCATAACGATATAGTTTCTTAGAAGTTAAGTTTTTTAATTGGACATTTCAACTATTATTTATTTGCATAATCAAACCGCCATAACGCTACGGTTCCTTTAGAGTTAAGCTTTTTTAATTAGATATTTTTATTGTTATCTATTTATGTTGTCAAACCATCATGACGCCATGGTTTGACAACGCATCCACTGATCTTGCGGCCCCACGGTCTCCGAACTCTTGTTTTGTTTACGATTTTAGTTACTATAATACTTTTTTAACTGTTACAGTACACATACAGCTGTCTGGACTATCAGGATATTCTAAAACCCCTCTTTACAAAAGGGGAACTGAATTGGGATTTCGACGCCCCCTCGAAAAGAGGACCGAAAACCCCTCCCCTTCTTCTTCGCCGCCGCCATCTCCTTTCTCCTCAAAAACTCCAGCCATGGCAGCGTCGCAGAGGCCAACAACGACGACGGTGTCGGCGTGCACTCTGGAGACAGCGCGGGGCACGCACGTGTTCAAGATCGCCGGGTACAGCCTCCACAAGGGCCTCGGCGTCGGCAAGTTCATCCGGTCCACCGCCTTCGCCGTCGGCGGCTACGACTGGTGCATCCGCTACTACCCGGACGGAGCCATCGCCGAGGTAAGCCAAGATTACTTTACAGTACGTCTCGAGCTCCTGACGACGAACGCCGAGGTGAGGGCGGTCTACGGCCTCAGCTTGGCCTTCCCGGGCACCACCGACTTGAGGAGCGAGCAGGTGTTCTACGGTGCGAGGGTGTTCAATGGTGTAAGCACAACCTGGGGCACTCCAGAGTTCAAGAAAAGGAGCGAGCTGGAGGCGTCACCTCTCCTGCGGGACGACTGCATCGTGATCGTTTGCGATGTCACTGTTATCAAGGAAACGCGGGTGGAGGAGACCGCTTCGGCCTTCAAGGTCCAGGTGCCGCCCTCGGACTTGTCAGACAACCTTAATTAGAGAATTGCTGGAGGCGGAGGAGGGAGCGGATGTGACTTTCAAGGTTGAAGAGGTTGTTTTCCCTGCCCATAAGATCGTCCTGGCGACGCGATCACCTGTCTTCAAGGCACAGTTCTACGGGCCCATCAGGGACGAGAGGCGGCGGGATATACCCATTGAAGATATGCATCCTGCTGTATTCAAGGCATTGCTTCACTTCATCTACACGGATTCGTTGCCTTCCATGGACGATCTTGATGGAGATGAGCATACAGAAATGGTTAGGCACTTACTCGTGGCTGCTGATAGGTATGCGATGGAAAGGATGAAGATGATGTGTGAAGCAATGCTTTGCGAGAGTCTTGATGTTGAGAATGTGGCGACCACATTAGATCTAGCTGCTCAGCGTCACTGCAGCCAACTCACAGATGCTTGCGTTCAATTTATCACCTCTTCCAATAGAATGGATGATGTCGAGGCAAGCCAAGGGAGAAATTTCGATATTTGACATTGAATACGTGCGCCTCTCAACTTTTAACCTCCAATTCGCACGCCTTTGGAAATTTAACCCTGTCACTGCGAATTCTTTTGATTCAAGGGATTCTCCTCATTTTCTCTCCTTTTATATTTTGACACTTGTCACTGCGAAAATGAAGAGAATCCCTTGAATCAAAAGAATTCGCGGTGATAGGGTTAAATTTTCAAATGCGTGCGAATTGGGGGTTAAAAGTTGAGAGGCACACGTATTCAGTGTCAAATATCGAAATTTCTCAAGCCAAGGGTATGTGGACCTCAAAAGATCACGTCCTGCTGTCTTAGTAGATATGTTGGAGAAAGTAACTAAGTCTCGCAGAATTTACTATGCTCGTCCTGGGTAAACTTCAGATAGCCTTAGTTGATACGTTGGAGAAAGCAAGCACTAAGTATTGCAAATTTGAGTATGCTGCATCATGGTGTAGATCCTGTGATGATCTGTTCGTGTCCGTCAGTTTTCAGAAATCTTTTGGAGGAGACGAGCTTGTTTTGTAAAATGTATGATGTTTTGTATATGTAATGATTGGCTCATCCAATATATGAATCAACGTGAACTCACTAGTTTTCTCCTAATATGTTTTGATCTGCTGGCTAAACTATACATTTACTATTGTAAATTTTCGTTTTGTGTGCTCTTTTCATTCCTGAATGTGAGTAATTAGCTAGCCAACATCAATGTACGGTGCGACTGTTGCCACATCCACTGTGAATTCTGATGAAGCATTAGCAAATAGCAACATTATAATAACAAGTTATGGAGCAACATAATTAGTATCGATTTTGATGTCATCATAGTACTACTTAAACACTATTGTAAATAGGAATAAGTAGGGGTGAAAACGGATCGATACGGACGGATAATGTCTCTACCATATTTGTTTTTATATTTTTTTCGGATACGGATACGAATACGGATAACTCGAATACGAATACAAATATGAATAATATCGAATACAGATACAGATCGAATACGAATCGAAACAAATACGGTTACGAATATTTATCGAAACATGAAAACCTCTTAAACTATACATCCAAAATTAACGAAAATACGTAAATAGTTTATCTTGTCAAAACATTCATGAAATCTAAACAAGCACAACATGTTTGGATGCTAGCACTACTACAGAAAGCCTCATAGTAGACGCCTCATCACAGACGGTTTTGTGAAACCGTCTCTGATGAACACTATTACAGATGGTTGTAATTAGGAGGCCGTCTGTGGTATTTGTGGCGGGAAAATGGATTATCACAGGCGGTTATTACCGAAGTATCACAGACGGTCTGTATAAAAAACCGTCTGTGATAATCCTATATTATCACAGACGGTTTTTAATATAAAACCATCTGTGATAAGCTAATTATCACAGACGGTTTTTAATAAAAAACCGTCTGTGATAATTCACAGACGGTTTTTAGTTAAAAACCGTCTGTGATAATGGCTAAGGCATTTATTGCGCTGCTCAGACCGCATCTGTCTTCATTTCGATCCAGATCTATCCACTGCTGCGCACTTTTTCACTCGGGAGGAAGCTAGGCGATTTCAGGCCAGTTAATTTGGTGGGAAGAGGCAGAGATTGAGCTTTGAATATTCAGTCTTTCCTGGTTGCTCTAGATATGGTTAGTAATGTAATTTATTTTTTCTTTAATTGCATTACAATTTAGGTCTAAGTAATCCATTAGTGGTTATTGAAGATGGTTAATTTGTAAAATTGTTGGTTATATAATAGCTGTTGTGTTTGTAATATGAATTGAGCTAGCAAATTAAGTCTCAATATAATAAATGTGGCCCGTATATATGTAGTTATAATTAGTTAATCTAGATTTTAATACTAAGTTGTTATATATGTACGTAACGTAGGACCGAAGCTGGATGTATGCCGCGAGCCGTGTGAGTGAAGAGTACATTAATGGCGTTTCTGCTTTTATAAGAGCCGCCGAGGAGGATATGTTGAATAAGGGGGTGGAATATATGTGCTGTCCATGCACTGACTGCGAGAATTTGAAGATGTTTAAGAACCGAGGGCAAATTGTAGCGCACTTGATTCGGAGGGGTTTCAAAAAAGATTATACGTGTTGGACCAGTCATGGCGAAGTGAATGATCATATGCCGCCGGATGACATCGTCGGTGAAGTGAATGATATGCCCCCCGGATGACATCGCCGGCGAAGTGAATGATATGCCCCCGGATGACATCGCCGGTGAAGTGAATGACATGCCGCCGGTTGATGTCGATTGTGGCTCGGATTCGGATAGGTTGCACGATGATAATCTGAATCAGATGCTTCGCGATGTAGAAGAGAACTATGATGAGAGAGAGAGTATGTTAAATTTCGTGGCTTGATGGAGGACTCAGAGAAACCTTTGTACACGAGCTGCAAGTACACGAGGTTGTCGGCCGTGCTTGAACTGTTGAAATTGAAGGCAAGCAACGGTTGGTCCGACAAGAGTTTCACGGCGCTGCTAGGTCTTTTAGCGGACATGCTTCCGGAGGGAAATGAGTTGCCTAAAACCACGTATAAAGTCAAGAAGGTTCTTTGTCCGTTGGGAATGGAAGTAGAAAGAATACATGCATGCCCGAACGACTGTATCCTCTACCGTAAAGAGTATGCAAATATGCATGTATGTCCGGTGTGCAACGCATCCCGATACAAACGTAACAATCAATCAGATGATGGCGAGGGAACAGAGGCGAAGAAAGGACCTCCTGCTAAGGTGGCATGGTATTTTCCTATAATTCCCCGTTTGAAAAGGTTTTTTGCAAATCCAAAGGAGGCAAAACTGCTGCGTTGGCACTCGGAGGAGCGCAAGAAGGATGGAATGATAAGACACCTTGCTGATTCCGCGCAGTGGAGAAACATCGATAGGAGTTTTGCAGAGTTCGGTGCAGAACCAAGGAATATAAGGTTTGGACTGAGTACAGATGGAATGAATCCTTTCAGTAGCATGAGCAACCGACACAGCACATGGCCCGTGACTCTCTGCATCTATAACTTTCCTCCTTGGTTGTGTATGAAGCGAAAGTACATTTTGCTGTCGATACTTATTCAAGGGCCAAAACAACCTGGGAATGATATCGATGTGTTCCTAGCACCGTTGGTGGAAGATCTAAAAGTACTGTGGAACGAAGGGGTACAGGTATGGGATGCATACAAACGAGAGAACTTCACTCTGCGCTCCTTATTGTTCTGCACCATAAATGATTATCCTGCCCTTGGTAACCTATCAGGCCATAGTACAAAAGGTGCCAAAGCTTGTACTCACTGTTTAGATGGTACCGAGAGTGTGTGGCTGAGACACTCACGCAAAACCGTCTACATGCGTCACCGCCGGTTCCTTCGGAGGGCTCACCCATACCGCAAGATGAAGCAACAATTTGACGGAGAGAAGGAAGACGGTTCAGCTCCAAGGCATTTAAGGGGACACGAGGTTTATGATATGGTTAAGGATTTAGATGTTGTCCTCGGAAAGGGACGTAAATTGAGGGCTCATGAGAAGAACACCTAGAAGAAGAGATCAATATTTTGGGACTTACCTTATTGGGAGTACCTAGATGTTCGGCACTGCATCGACGTCATGCACGTAGAAAAGAATGTGTGTGACAGCTTGATTGGTCTCTTACTGAACATCCGTGATAAAACAAAGGACGGCGTCAACGCACGACTTGACTTGGCTGACATGGACATCAGGCCTGAGTTAGCACCGACACACACTGATAATGGACGAACGTACCTTCCCCCTGCGTGTTACACTCTGTCCAAGGCTGAGAAAACAGAACTGTGCCAGTGCTTGCATGGTGTCAAAGTTCCGTCTGGTTACTCCGGCAATGTGAAGAAACTTGTTTCGATGCAAGATTTGAAGTTAAATGGCATGAAGTCTCATGATTGTCATGTGCTGATGACACAGATGCTCCCTATTGCAATTAGAAATATTTTGCCGATCAAAGTCCGAGAGACAATCATGAGGCTATGTTATTTCTTTAACACAATTGCTCAGAAGGTCATCGATCCCGAAGGACTAGATGCTCTGCAGGACGAGGTGGTGATGACTCTATGTCACCTTGAAATGTATTTCCCTCCTTCGTTTTTCGATATCATGGTCCATCTCATTGTTCACGTTGTGTGGGAGATAAAAATGTGCGGGCCCGTATTCCTACGTAGCATGTACCCATTTGAGAGGTTCATGGGAATTCTCAAGTCCTACGTACGGAATCGTTCTCGGCCGGAGGGCAGCATCGTCGAAGGTTATGCAAGCGAAGAGGTCATTGAGTTTTGTGTCGATTATATGGCTCAGATTCAACCGATAGGTGTCCCTCAATCTCGTCATGAGGGGAGGCTGAAGGGTCTCGGAACTATCGGAAGGAAAGCAATCACTCCAGATATGGACACGTATACTCAAGCCCATTTCACGGTGTTGCAACACATGACTGAAGTGGCCCCTTATGTGGACCAGCACAAGGATGTGCTTCGGCAACAAAATCCGGAGCGACCGGATGTTTGGATCATGAGGCAACACAACCGTTGGTTCAACCAATGGTTGAAGGAGCAAATCGCTAGGAGCTCGCCGAGTGAGACGCTGACATGGTTGGTAAAAGGGCCGATGTAACATCCTGAAAAATGATATTAGGGGAAAATGTAAAGTTGTTGATTATTTTGCAATATATTGCCCTTTTTGCATTTGGATTTATAATGATTTTCCTGAAAGTTTGGAAAAAGGGTTTAAAGCTACAAGGGATCAAAAGAAGCAAACATAATTGAATGGTAGAGTGTTAAAAATCTAAACAAGAATCTGAAAAGATGATCCATAAAAATACCAGGGGAGAAATGTAAATAAGCATGAAATCTCATTCCTAAAAATTATGGCAAGCAAATTAAGAGAGGCTAGCATTTATACATATATGCAAACAAATATGAATAACAATATATAGATATATACATGTATACTAGGTGAAAGAGTAAATGACTAAACATATATGTACATGTATGTAGGTATAAATGCAGTAAACATAGGTACATACACAAAAACCAGAGGTAAATGAAAATATGAAAACATGTATAGGTGTATATTTATATATACACACTCAAATGTAGAAGCAAAATAAAAAAAAATAATATGGAATGGGGTCAGGCCAGCCAGCTGGCTTAGCCCAACCCCTATTTCCGCCCGCGCCGACCCCGGCCCAACCCGGCTTCACCTCTCTCCCGCAGGCGCGCGCGGTCCACCTTCCCCCTCTCTCTCTGCGCGGGCGACCCCACGCGCCAGCCGCCTTCTCTCTGGCTGGTGGAACCCCCGGGCGCTGCCCTGTTCCTCTTCTTCCTTGCGCGTTCGAACCGGTGAATCCTCCTCCGGACCGCTGGGCGCAGCCGCCTCTGCCATCGGCACTGACGCCGCCCTCTTTTTCTTCCCAGCATCATTCGCTCCATTTCATCACGTGCGCGGCACCGAGCTTCCCCCTCTGCCGTCTCTCTTTTTCTTCCCCGAGCGGTCGCCAGCTCTCTTTTTCCTCCCCACTGCCGAGCCATCCCCTCGCGCACAAGGCTCGAGTTTCACCCTCTAGCACGCGTAGTACTGTGCCATCATGGCAAATCTATGGCGGGGATATTCTCCTCTGTCGCCCCCTGCTCTGTCGTCTGCTCCGCCGCGCGGACACGACCGGACGAACGCAGACGCCCGTTGCCAACCCTAACCGCGCCTCTATAAGGACCCCCGAAGGCGCCTTCGAGTTCCCCACACCCCCAGCACCGTTTCCCGCAAAGCAATCGAGCCAAAAGCTGATAGAACACCACCGGCCCCATCTTCTTCCCTAGCTCCGGCGTCACCTTTCCCCCGCCGACTCCCACCGTAGGAATCCGATTCCTTTCATCCACACCATCTCCAGGGCATCGTGAACTCGCCCCCGGTCTTCCCCAAGCCTCTCGTGGACCCCAGCTCGCCGGCGTCGACGTCCCTCTCCGACTCGCCGCCCCGCATGCCGCCGGCCCACCAGCCCCCGTGGACTTCACCACCGGCATCCCCGCAGGCTAAGGAACGCGTTTTGGACAAGCACCCGAGGCCTCCGACCACCGTCCGCCGTCGGCACCGCCGCCCCGAGCTTCTCTGCCCCGACCCCTCCCCGCACCTGGCTTAAAAGCGTCGTCTCGCCTCTCTCGGTCAGGTAAGACCGGTGAGCCGAGTGGCTAGAGCCGCTCGTCCCCACCCCGCACAAGCACGTTCGAACCCCCTTGGCCGCAGGTACTGTAGGGGATTCTACCCATTTTTGGCTCATAGTAATAAGGGTTAATGCCATTCTTTTAAGAGCTAATGACGATTAGTGGGTAAGGGTCCACTTAAGTACTGTTAACTCACCCCCTGACAAGTGGGCCCAGCTAGCAGTATATGGCCCACATGTCAGTGGCCTCGGGCTGGAAATAAAAATGATAAAATAACTCCGGGCCCACCTGCCATAGGAGCAGCACAAGAAATAATAAAATAACAAAAATGGATTAAAAATGTTGGTAGGACCCACTAGTCATAGACACTGTACAGAGAAATAAAATATATTGTGAAATAATCAAAATAACTAATGGGACCCACATGTCAGACTTTTCCCAATTTTTGGAATTATTAGGAACTGAGAACTTTAAATGCTTGTAACTTGTTCATCTTGACTCCAAATTGAGTGGGATAAATTTCTAAATTCGTCTAAATTCGAGGCCTGCCAAATGAAACCAGAACCATAATTTTTAGAGTCTGTTTGAATTTCTGGTGGCTTTTTGAGTGATTGTTGCTTTGCTCTTATTTCGGTTTTCGCGCGATTAAATAGCATATGAGGCCCAGGAAGAGGAAGAGGAAGCAGCTGCCCTAGAAGCTTCGGAAGACCAAGACCAAAACCCCTGTGACCCAGGCGAGTCAACACTTTTTGATCATTTTGAACCCATGTTTTTGCAAAGTTAATTTCTTTTAAATTATCAACATGCATGCTGATATGTTATGTGGTAAAATATGTTCATTTCCAGAAGTGATAGTTATACACCTAACATAATGCTTGGTAATAGTAATCCGTTGAAATGTTTGGATATGTGAGCCTTGTCGCCTTAGCAAAAATATAATATTAACATTTCGAAAATAAGTCCATAATTATATGCCATGCTTAGCAATGATTAGGGATTTGGGGCAAGAAATTGTCCCAAGCATCACTTTTATTCATGAGAAATTGATTTGGGCAGTCATGACGGGAATGATTGGTATATGTTGATATGATTACTTTATATTCCCGAAAAAAAAACCCAACATACTTAAACATCTGGGCGGATTGGTTCGAGGGTGTGAATGTGTGGTGCAGTGGAAGCACAAAGTGGGTTAGTGGTAGACCGCCCGGATACCAATAAGGACCGAATCTTGTCATGTCAACCCATGTACAACAGTACAACCACAAGTCTGTAAAGTATAGCTTGGCTTAGTAGATGTGCCGGACCCTGAAAGTCATCCTTCCAGGAGTGGGTGTTGGAGTAGTGCAAGTGGCGGTCTGTGTGACGGCTTGAATGGGACACTCGTAGAGAGTGAAGTTCTGCTGTGGCGGGCTAGCAGGGGTGGTGCCCAGCTGCTAGACGTTCAGAAGGAGAACATCCCGCACAACGTATGGGACCCACCGCAAGTGGGAGCGACCCATAGGGTGAAATGATGGAAGGGGCAAGGTACTTTGAACGGTTACTGTGATGGTCTGCTCAACCACATGACTAAGGAATCATGTGGGGCAACGAGTTGATTGTCTCTTGTGGTGAAAGTGTACAAACTCTGCAGAGTCTAAAACTATTCGAATAGCCGTGCCCACGGTCATGGGCAGACATGGGAACTTAACCAGATATAGTTCTATTTCAAAAATCTTATGGTTGGGAATGGAAAAGTGGAAGGGCAGTGGAAAGCCCTGGTTTGGAATTGTCCTGGGTGTCGTCCCAGTGGTAAGTTAAGCGGCTATAACGCTGAAAGAAGATATATGGTGCAGAAGCCATGTAATGGTGGATGGATTCTGTAACACTGATATACATGAGTATTTCTTTAAAAACTCTGTCATTTCTAAAAATGCTAAGTCTTAGGAAATTTTTATATAATTGTATTCAAAAGCACTCCTGCAAATAAAAGAACCCGAGCCATCCTTTGTTTAGCCATACATGTTAGATATTGCATTAGGTGTGTTGGCTCGCGGAGCACGGGGTCGGAGTGCTCACGCTCGCTTTTGCGACAAAAATTCAGGAACAGGAACACAGGACCATTATGCCTACGAAGATGCTCCTGCTACGGAGGAGAAGAACGACGGAAGAAACTAGGGCGTAGGCTACGATGATTTAGCATAGACAAGTGGACTCCAGGCTTTGTGTGCACGTATGTTACTAGTTAGCTGGTGACATATAATGCACACAGTACCTTCCAGTCGCTTGCCTGTGGATTTGGTTTGCTTTCGCTATGTTTCCGCTGCATGTTTGTAATAATGTCATTCGGCCTGATCGGCCCCTTTTGTAAACTATCACCCGACGTGGTGTATTTCAATTTATGTAGTATAATGGATGATTATGCGATGTATGAAATGATTCAGCAATGTACCTGTGTGCACTAGCTACTGATCCAGGGAATAGTGCAGTGAAACACAGTAAGATTCGGGTTGAAAAATCCGGGTCTGACAGTGCTGGTATCAGAGCATACGACTGCAGGGTAAAAGCCTTAGAATGGTACTAGGATGGATATAGGGTCACAATACTTGAAGAACTTATCAAAATGATTTCGAAAAATATAGCATACTATTTCTATCCTTATCCCTGTTAGATCTGTTCTACTCTACCTTTCATTAGTTATTTTGGGAAAAAAAATTCTAGCATTAGCAATTTAATTTACAGATGGCAAGAGTGGGCAATGAAGGCAACTAGGAGCTACCTGGCCCGTGGAATCCATGAAGGAGAGTTTGCTAGCATACTACACAAGCTCTTGCAGTATTTAGGCCACAAAGATCAGCCTATCTACCGTGGGCCCAAGCCTACTACTGGAGGAGTAGATAGAGTAGTGCTGTACTTACCATGCGTAGTGCAATTACTAGTTCCTGTATTGTAGGATGATGCACTAGTCCTTTAGTATTGTAGTCGTTATCTTGTTGAACCTTAATATATTATAACTATAAAGTCCAGTCTAAAAGCTGGCTATGTGGATGTTTGTGTGTTTAATGTACGGCCTAATATAGGCCTTATGTTGAAAGTTGCTTTGCCCTTTGTTTTGTCGTTTTCTTTTATGACATGGGAGGGTATTCTTATCTACTTAGCATTAGTATTAAGTTACGAAGCACCAACTGCAGATGGCTAGTCGAAGGACCACCAGGGCTCAGGCCCATGCTAACCAAACTGAAGTTAACTCAAACCACGGGGCCTTGCCTGAAGAACAAGGCGTGAACCAGGATCAAGGCAATGACCCTCTTCAACAATCACCGGAACATCCTACAATAGCCCAAGCAATGGCACAACAAACTCAGATTTTACAAGCCATTTATGCTGGACAACAAGGAAACTCTGGCGGGCACAGAGCTGACTTAGGGGATTTCCAAAGGACAAGACCAATTACATTCACATCGGCAGAAGAACCACTTGACGCCGAAGATTGGCTCCGAGACACTGAAAGGAAGCTAAGGTTGGCCAAAATTGCAGATGAAGACAAAGTGGTGTTTGCTACACACCAGCTTCAAGGCGCTGCAGCCGCATGGTGGGAGAACTACTTGGCTGCCAGAGGCCAGGAAGATGCTACCACCGGGAGTGACATGGAAGCTATCCCATGGTCAGAGTTCAAGAAAGCTTTCAAAGACAACTTCATTCCAGCAGGAATAATGCGGATAAAGAAGAATGAATTCCGCAATCTCAAGCAAGGGAACCTATCTGTCAGTGAATATCTTACAAAATTCACGCAGCTGGCCCGGTATGCTCAGAAGGATATAGAAGAAGAGGAAGAAAAGATTGACAGATTCTTTGAGGGGTTAAAGGATGAACTAAGAGTGCAGCTAATCACCCAAGATTTTACTAGCTTTCACCAGCTGGTAAATAAGGCGTTGGCCTTAGAAAATGAAAAGAAGAACTTAGAGGCTAACCACAAGCGGAAGCTGTCAGTACAGCAACCCCAAGGGAGGTTTATCCAGAAACTCCTTAACAACCCCTCATTCTCAAGTTCCGAGCGATCCCGAGCCACATCTTCCCTACCCCGTTCGAGTGGAGGCTCTTTTCAAATGTCACGCTCAGCAAGCCAGTCCACTAGGGCAAACCCTGCCACCAGCAGAAGCTGCTTCGGGTGTGGAGAAAAGGGTCATTTTGTTAACCAATGCCCGCAACGACAGACAAATCCAGTGAGAATCAACCTGGGAACCGCCTCTATGCGCAGTCAAGCCTCAGTACACAACAAGGGACAGCAGTCCTCGCCAGCCAGTAAGAATACATCAGCACCAAACCACGGCCGAGTCAATCACATCACGGCCGAGGAAGCTCAGGAGGCCATAGGAGTTCTTATGGGTACGCTTTCTGTCAAGTCTATATCAGTACAAATACTAATTGATTTAGGAGTTTTGTGTTCGTTTATATCCAAGGGATAAGACGATACATTAGGGTTACCTATCTATCCTCTAAAGAAAACTTTAGTACTTAACCCACTAGCTGGTATAGTCATTGCCACCCTAGTATGTCCCAGGGTTAGAGCTGCTATGGGGAAATGTGATTTTCTAGCAGACCTGGTAGTACTAAGCCCCGACCTTAGGCATCATAGTTGTACTAGACCGGCTAGCAAGGTACTAAGGAATAGGGCACAACGCCACTAGGAAGAGTAGCTTACCAGCTAGAGTTGACTGCAAGTTTAGCAGATGAGCACGACGTATTCTAGGTATCCTAACTCAAGGCATGTCCACAAATATCAGAAGAATCAAATCCGTAGGAAGTAGCCGAGCTCAAGAGTGACCTGATACCTACAAGAAATGGCCCATCCAGATTTTATAAAAAGATAGAAAAGAATGCTAAGGATCAGACTACCCACTTATGTCGATTACAATAAAGTCGTCGTTCCAAGAAGGAAGCCACCCGGGTACGCAAAGATCAACTGCGAGAGGATTACCCCGACTGGATCACTAGCTAGGCTGAATCTCGGGGTCGAGATTCTTTTAAGGGGGGTAGATTTGTAACATCCTGAAAAATGATATTAGGGGAAAATGTAAAGTTGTTGATTATTTTGCAATATATTGCCCTTTTTGCATTTGGATTTATAATGATTTTCCTGAAAGTTTGGAAAAAGGGTTTAAAGCTACAAGGGATCAAAAGAAGCAAACATAATTGAATGGTAGAGTGTTAAAAATCTAAACAAGAATCTGAAAAGATGATCCATAAAAATACCAGGGGAGAAATGTAAATAAGCATGAAATCTCATTCCTAAAAATTATGGCAAGCAAATTAAGAGAGGCTAGCATTTATACATATATGCAAACAAATATGAATAACAATATATAGATATATACATGTATACTAGGTGAAAGAGTAAATGACTAAACATATATGTACATGTATGTAGGTATAAATGCAGTAAACATAGGTACATACACAAAAACCAGAGGTAAATGAAAATATGAAAACATGTATAGGTGTATATTTATATATACACACTCAAATGTAGAAGCAAAATAAAAAAAAAATAATATGGAATGGGGTCAGGCCAGCCAGCTGGCTTAGCCCAACCCCTATTTCCGCCCGCGCCGACCCCGGCCCAACCCGGCTTCACCTCTCTCCCGCAGGCGCGCGCGGTCCACCTTCCCCCTCTCTCTCTGCGCGGGCGACCCCACGCGCCAGCCGCCTTCTCTCTGGCTGGTGGAACCCCCGGGCGCTGCCCTGTTCCTCTTCTTCCTTGCGCGTTCGAACCGGTGAATCCTCCTCCGGACCGCTGGGCACAGCCGCCTCTGCCATCGGCACTGACGCCGCCCTCTTTTTCTTCCCAGCATCATTCGCTCCATTTCATCACGTGCGCGGCACCGAGCTTCCCCCTCTGCCGTCTCTCTTTTTCTTCCCCGAGCGGTCGCCAGCTCTCTTTTTCCTCCCCACTGCCGAGCCATCCCCTCGCGCACAAGGCTCGAGTTTCACCCTCTAGCACGCGTAGTACTGTGCCATCATGGCAAATCTATGGCGGGGATATTCTCCTCTGTCGCCCCCTGCTCTGTCGTCTGCTCCGCCGCGCGGACACGACCGGACGAACGCAGACGCCCGTTGCCAACCCTAACCGCGCCTCTATAAGGACCCCCGAAGGCGCCTTCGAGTTCCCCACACCCCCAGCACCGTTTCCCGCAAAGCAATCGAGCCAAAAGCTGATAGAACACCACCGGCCCCATCTTCTTCCCTAGCTCCGGCGTCACCTTTCCCCCGCCGACTCCCACCGTAGGAATCCGATTCCTTTCATCCACACCATCTCCAGGGCATCGTGAACTCGCCCCCGGTCTTCCCCAAGCCTCTCGTGGACCCCAGCTCGCCGGCGTCGACGTCCCTCTCCGACTCGCCGCCCCGCACGCCGCCGGCCCACCAGCCCCCGTGGACTTCACCACCGGCATCCCCGCAGGCTAAGGAACGCGTTTTGGACAAGCACCCGAGGCCTCCGACCACCGTCCGCCGTCGGCACCGCCGCCCCGAGCTTCTCTGCCCCGACCCCTCCCCGCACCTGGCTTAAAAGCGTCGTCTCGCCTCTCTCGGTCAGGTAAGACCGGTGAGCCGAGTGGCTAGAGCCGCTCGTCCCCACCCCGCACAAGCACGTTCGAACCCCCTTGGCCGCAGGTACTGTAGGGGATTCTACCCATTTTTGGCTCATAGTAATAAGGGTTAATGCCATTCTTTTAAGAGCTAATGACGATTAGTGGGTAAGGGTCCACTTAAGTACTGTTAACTCACCCCCTGACAAGTGGGCCCAGCTAGCAGTATATGGCCCACATGTCAGTGGCCTCGGGCTGGAAATAAAAATGATAAAATAACTCCGGGCCCACCTGCCATAGGAGCAGCACAAGAAATAATAAAATAACAAAAATGGATTAAAAATGTTGGTAGGACCCACTAGTCATAGACACTGTACAGAGAAATAAAATATATTGTGAAATAATCAAAATAACTAATGGGACCCACATGTCAGACTTTTCCCAATTTTTGGAATTATTAGGAACTGAGAACTTTAAATGCTTGTAACTTGTTCATCTTGACTCCAAATTGAGTGGGATAAATTTCTAAATTCGTCTAAATTCGAGGCCTGCCAAATGAAACCAGAACCATAATTTTTAGAGTCTGTTTGAATTTCTGGTGGCTTTTTGAGTGATTGCTGCTTTGCTCTTATTTCGGTTTTCGCGCGATTAAATAGCATATGAGGCCCAGGAAGAGGAAGAGGAAGCAGCTGCCCTAGAAGCTTCGGAAGACCAAGACCAAAACCCCTGTGACCCAGGCGAGTCAACACTTTTTGATCATTTTGAACCCATGTTTTTGCAAAGTTAATTTCTTTTAAATTATCAACATGCATGCTGATATGTTATGTGGTAAAATATGTTCATTTCCAGAAGTGATAGTTATACACCTAACATAATGCTTGGTAATAGTAATCCGTTGAAATGTTTGGATATGTGAGCCTTGTCGCCTTAGCAAAAATATAATATTAACATTTCGAAAATAAGTCCATAATTATATGCCATGCTTAGCAATGATTAGGGATTTGGGGCAAGAAATTGTCCCAAGCATCACTTTTATTCATGAGAAATTGATTTGGGCAGTCATGACGGGAATGATTGGTATATGTTGATATGATTACTTTATATTCCCGAAAAAAAAACCCAACATACTTAAACATCTGGGCGGATTGGTTCGAGGGTGTGAATGTGTGGTGCAGTGGAAGCACAAAGTGGGTTAGTGGTAGACCGCCCGGATACCAATAAGGACCGAATCTTGTCATGTCAACCCATGTACAACAGTACAACCACAAGTCTGTAAAGTATAGCTTGGCTTAGTAGATGTGCCGGACCCTGAAAGTCATCCTTCCAGGAGTGGGTGTTGGAGTAGTGCAAGTGGCGGTCTGTGTGACGGCTTGAATGGGACACTCGTAGAGAGTGAAGTTCTGCTGTGGCGGGCTAGCAGGGGTGGTGCCCAGCTGCTAGACGTTCAGAAGGAGAACATCCCGCACAACGTATGGGACCCACCGCAAGTGGGAGCGACCCATAGGGTGAAATGATGGAAGGGGCAAGGTACTTTGAACGGTTACTGTGATGGTCTGCTCAACCACATGACTAAGGAATCATGTGGGGCAACGAGTTGATTGTCTCTTGTGGTGAAAGTGTACAAACTCTGCAGAGTCTAAAACTATTCGAATAGCCGTGCCCACGGTCATGGGCAGACATGGGAACTTAACCAGATATAGTTCTATTTCAAAAATCTTATGGTTGGGAATGGAAAAGTGGAAGGGCAGTGGAAAGCCCTGGTTTGGAATTGTCCTGGGTGTCGTCCCAGTGGTAAGTTAAGCGGCTATAACGCTGAAAGAAGATATATGGTGCAGAAGCCATGTAATGGTGGATGGATTCTGTAACACTGATATACATGAGTATTTCTTTAAAAACTCTGTCATTTCTAAAAATGCTAAGTCTTAGGAAATTTTTATATAATTGTATTCAAAAGCACTCCTGCAAATAAAAGAACCCGAGCCATCCTTTGTTTAGCCATACATGTTAGATATTGCATTAGGTGTGTTGGCTCGCGGAGCACGGGGTCGGAGTGCTCACGCTCGCTTTTGCGACAAAAATTCAGGAACAGGAACACAGGACCATTATGCCTACGAAGATGCTCCTGCTACGGAGGAGAAGAACGACGGAAGAAACTAGGGCGTAGGCTACGATGATTTAGCATAGACAAGTGGACTCCAGGCTTTGTGTGCACGTATGTTACTAGTTAGCTGGTGACATATAATGCACACAGTACCTTCCAGTCGCTTGCCTGTGGATTTGGTTTGCTTTCGCTATGTTTCCGCTGCATGTTTGTAATAATGTCATTCGGCCTGATCGGCCCCTTTTGTAAACTATCACCCGACGTGGTGTATTTCAATTTATGTAGTATAATGGATGATTATGCGATGTATGAAATGATTCAGCAATGTACCTGTGTGCACTAGCTACTGATCCAGGGAATAGTGCAGTGAAACACAGTAAGATTCGGGTTGAAAAATCCGGGTCTGACAGCCGACATTTACAGTTGTGACATGGCAAGGATATGACATAAATGGGTACACATTCTATACGCAGTCTCAGGATGTCAAAAGCACTAACCAGAACAGCGGTGTCCGCATAGATGCATTCAGTACCGATGGGTCGAGAAACTCGTACTATGGCTTCATAGAAGAGATTTGGGAGCTCGACTATGTGGTTTTCAAAATCCCCTTATTTCGCTGCCGTTGGGTGCATCTCCCACAGGTGAAGGTTGACAAGTACGGTGTCACGACCGTGGACCTCCAACGTGTCGGGTACAAAGACGAACCATTCGTACTCGCCAATCAAGTTTTTCAAGTTTTCTATGTAACCGACCCGGCAAATAAGAAACGCCATGTAGTTCTTCATGGAAAAAGGAGAATTGTTGGAGTGGAGAATGTAGTGGACGAGGAGAAATACAATCAATTTGACGAGTTACATCCTTTTGGAAATGGCATAAGGGTCGACGATCAACAACGTGACGAAACTAGTTACGTACGCATTGATCATGATGAAGGGCTAATTTTTAAAGGAAATATGTGAAAATTTTGAGATGTATATGTGAAAATATGTGATGTAGTCAATTTTGAGATGTATATGTGAAAATGTGTGATGTAGTCAATTTTGAGATATATATGTGAAAATGTGTGATGTAGTCAATTTTGAGATGTATATGTGAAAATGTGTGATGTAGTCAATTTTGAGATGTATATGTGAAAATGTGTGATGTAGTCAATTTTCAGATGTGTATGTGAAAATGTGTGACAAAAATGAATGCAGACTGATAAAATGTGTAAATGAATGCTGCTGGTAGGTAGTTGATCATGAATGCAGATGGTTGGCTGTTGATCATGAATGACTACAGTTGGGCACAGTCTTACCACAGACGGTTCTAAACTTAGAACCGTCTGGGATATGAATATCACAGACGGTTCGAAGTTTAGAACCGTCCGTGATAAGCCTACTATCTCAGACGGTTCTAAACGTAGAACCATTTGAGATAGTATGCTTATTACAGACGGTTCTAAGTTTAGAACCGTCTGTGATATTCATATCCCAGACGGTTCTAAGTTTAGAACCGTCTGTAATAATCCGCTATATATACCCGTGTCTAGGGTTTTCCGTGTATTATGCAGTTATTCTAATATCTAAATCCCGGTCTGCCTCCCCCGAGCCCTCGCCGCCGCCTCCCTCGAGCCCTCGCCGGCCGCCTCACTCGAGCCCTCCCCGGCCGCCTCACTCGAGCCCGTCGTCGCCGCCGCCTCCCCGAGCCCGGGGCCTCCTCCTCCTGCGTCGCCGCCGCCTCCTCCTCCTCCTCCGTCTCCGTCCCCGGGGCCTCCTCCTCCTCCGTCGTCGCCGGCCGCCTCCCCGAGCCCGTCGTCGCCGCCGCCTCCCCGAGCCCGGGGCCTCCTCCTCCTGCGTCGCCGCCGCCTCCTCCTCCTCCTCCGTCGTCGTCGCCTCCTCCTCCTCCGTCGTCGCCGCCTCCTCCTCCGTCACCAAAACCCTAAGGTCATCAAATCCCTCCCCGAGCTTCATGCTTACTGTTAGGGTTGATACTTCATACTGATGCCTGTGGGATTTACAGTTGCTCGATGATGATAAATTCATATACTGAGATTGGTTCATTCGGTCTTTGAGCTCTAATAGCTGTTATATACAATCTTCCATATACTGAGATTGCCTGTGGGATTTACAGTTGCTCGATGATGATAAATTCATATACTGAGATTGGTTCATTCGGTCTTTGAGCTCTAATAGCTGTTATATGCAATCTTCCATATACTGAGATTGCCTGTGGGATTTACAGTTGCTCGATGATGATAAATTCATATACTGAGATTGGTTCATTCGGTCTTTGAGCTCTAATAGCTGTTATATACAATCTTCCATATACTGAGATTGCCTGTGGGATTTACAGTTATGGCATGTTATTAAATTGAGCTCTAATAGATTGGTTCATTCGGTCTTTGAGCTCTAATAGCTGTTATCTGTTATATACAATCTTCCATATATTCCTGTCTGAATATATGCATGCTGAATATATCTTGATCTTGAGATTGTAGAGTTTGTATCTAGAGCTCAAAAGACTGAATTCATTATTTGGCATAACCAATCAAGAGTATATGATTTAGTAGCGGGATGGCCAAGATTAATCTTGTGCAACCCTACAATTTGAGAGCACATATTCATGTTGAGACTGTTATTGATTCTATTATTTGGTTTATAGTATTAGCAACTAAAGTAGGTGCTAAGATAGGCACATCACCCCCTCTCTATGTCCATATCACCCCCTCCCTTCTCCCCCTCCCCTCTACTCCTCTCTTCCAATTCAATATGATCACATTCTCATCTTATCTTAATAGACCCACAAAATGAGCAACATGTCAGCCGCGCATTCTTCAGCATCATCGCCGGAGGCGTCCGCTCCAACATCAAGACGCCAAGGAAGAGGGATATCAAAGAAGCCTCAGAGCCGACAGACCATCACAGCGGTAAACGCAACTGGGGTCCCTATCCTTCCTAAGCAAGCGGTAAACGCATTCCGAACCATGGTCGGAATAGTTGCACGACAACGAATTGAGATCACATACAATTCGTGGAAGAACGTGCCTGACAGTCGGAAACGTGAGCTGTGGACCGAAATTTTGGCATCGTTCGAGTTCCCAGAAGAACACTTACACGCTGTGGAACGACAAACCTACCAAGCGGCGTGCAAAGCATGGAAGAACTTCAAGAGCACGCTTGTCAAGAAATACGTGGAGACGGACGAAACGCCTTTCACTACATACCCATTCCTGGAACCACAATGGGAAGAGTTCAAGGCGATGAAAACGACCGAAGAGTTCAAAAGTACAAGTTTGGCGCACAAGGCCCTCCAGGCAAAAAACACGCACCCCCACAGACTTGGCACAGCTGGGTATGCGAGTAAAATCCCGCAATGGAGGTTGGAGGATGAGCTGGCAGCTGCAGAGGACATCGCCCCGCCGTTTTCCAATATCCCGGATGACCGCGCTCGAAATTGGCTTAGAGCAAGGTCATCTACAATGACATCGGGGGAAGTCTCCTTTCGAAACCCTGCAGACCAGCAAGTGTCCCAGCGCCTGGTAAGATATCGATCGAACTACGTAGCTTGTAATTACTCCACAACTTCGTACGAATTGAAATGACATGTCGTGCTCTTGCAGGAAGAGCTGAGTTTTCAATCTACGGAGGGATCATTCCAGGGAACAAGGGAGAATGATATGCTCTCCGTGGCCCTGGGAAACAAGGAGCACCCGGGCCGTACGAGAGGCCTTGGGCTTTACGTTCCATGGAAACATGGTTTCCAAGATGACTCTGACATGTATCGGCGCAGGAAGAGAAACAAAGGCGAGCGTGACGCACAACTACGAGAAGAGATCAAGGCATCTCTTAAAGAGGAGCTACTGGGTTCGATGGCTGATATAATCAGAGATGAGGTGCGGAAACAGACAGAAAGTCAGCAGGCCGCCACCGCCGCTGCTGCGCTAGCTAGCCCGCACAACCGTCCGAGTAGCTGCGCGTCCAATCCGACGCAAATCCAGTCCAAATTTCCTGTGGACGACATCCAGGTAATAATTATTACCTCTCGAATGCTTGCTCCATTGGTAGGCCTATTCGAGTAGCTAATTTTGTATCGTTATGTAGGAGCCTACGAATTGCAAGCTCCAAGTGAGATATGGCTCCGTTCCCTTGTACGCTGCTTGGGGCCAGGCATATTCGTCTGGTATCGGGGCCATGGTGCACGGTCAAGCTTTAACGCCAGGCTTCGCAAAAGTTAATGTGGATGGTGTGCATGTCAATTTTGAGGTGGTCCCGCTACCGAAGCCCCCCAACGACGAGATCATGACTCTAGGACAGGCCATCGGAACATTCATCCAGTGGCCCAAAAGCGACATGTCCCTGGAGTCTTCTTCACCGGTGGCAGGACCAGAGCAACATGCACTGGTTCCATCTCCATTACAACACCAGTCGGTTCCACCACCGGATACTGCACCGGTGCTATCTCCACTGGTCATACTCTCGCCAGAGCAACTTGCACTGGTGCCATCTCCATTACAAGACCAGTCGGTTCCACCACCGGATACTGCACCGGTGCTATCTCCACGGGTCCTATTCTCGCCAGAGCAACTTGCACCGCTGCTGCCGACTGCCGTTAAGTCGACCTATAGCCGAAGCAGCAAGGGCAAAGCAAAGAAGACCAATGATGATATTTCGTACCTACCTTTGGCCCGCAAATTTGTGCTTGGTCAGCCGTTGCTCGAGGAAAAATACCTCGAAAAGCTACCATATAGTTGCACGCAATTGCACATGTGGTATATGCAGCAGTCCAATAAGCTAGAGGGAGAACGGACCTCAAGTATCACTGTCAAATTCACGTCGGATGATTTACACCACAATCTTCAAGAGTGTATGTTCGTGGTCGCCTTTGAGGATTTATTCGATCTGTTCACGTTCAACGCTCTTGACGTCTCAATCCTTCGATGCTGGACGCTGTAGGTGTGTACAATCACAGTCTCCGTTAATGTCATACCGATAAATGCCATATCTAATTTTTTGCTTTCGTGTGTATATATATAGACACATGCTGATTAAAGCTAGATCATCCAACTTATCAGTTGGTTTCTTCGACCCACAATTGGTCGCCAAGCAAACCATTGACCAGGATACACCCCTCGTCGAGAGGTACATTGCAGCAGGACTGCTGGGTTGCGTCAAGAAGGATTATGTACTTATGCCCTTCCTTCAAAACATTCATTGGATTTTAGTAGTAATTGTACCAAAATGGAACAAGGTATTTTACCTTGATTCCCTAAGTAAGAATAAAATGGACTTCACAGTTCTCAGCCAAGTAATCGATAGGTAAGCACATATTCCCCATACATATCTACATTGTACTTTCTTTCCTTCCGAATGATTAAGGTTAACTTTTTCGAATTACGTAGGGCGTTTGCCACCTACATTGAAAAGGGAGGTGACTCGAAGCGCGGGGCCAAAGGCTTACTGACACATGTTCGAGATTTTAAGGTATTCGCTATTTCACATTAATTAATCCTATGCAACAGTTGGTACTAATGCCTCTTGAATTAACACATTCCATTTTTTGCAGTGTCACCAGCAGGAGCCGGGCAACACATGTGGATACTACGTTTACCAACATATGGAACTACTCCTCGATTCCTCGAGGCTCACCAATCGCAAGGTTTGTCACTCTTCTCATAATTACTTCATACTTAACACGTTACATATATACGCACATTGATATTCCTATCGACAGGTTGCGTCCATCCCGTCAACTGCATTGAAACAGCCTGTTCTTGGAGGGATTCGAGGAGAGTTGGCGTACTTTTTGCTGACTCAAGTCATAACGCCAGGAGGACGGTTCTACTGCGCACCATGATTTCTTATTGATCTTATCACTAAGTGCAAATACAGTGCACATCTTTTGTAAATGAGATGTGTTAATGGACATTTCATTTCAATTCAATTAATCGATTTGCGAAATGGATGCATGCTTTATGTTTGTGAAATGAAGTGCGATGTCAATGTGATGTTTTATGTCTGTGAAATGTATCTGAAAGGAAATGAGATGTGTGAATTGTATGTTTTTTGTCTGTGATTATCTGCTTGTTTCAGAGGGCATGGCTAGCATTTCCTGAGGCTAGCTATAAACAGAAATAGATTCTGCTGGGGTGGAGGATTATCACAGACGGTTTTTTTATTAAAAACCGTCTGTGATAACTTGGATTATCACTGACCCATAATTTCAGACGGTTCAGAAAACCGTCTGTGATGACGTTTCTGAACCGTCTGTAATGTGGATTTCTGTAGTAGTGTAGATAGCATGTGCGAGACAGAGAATAGATGGTGGGTCGTGCGCCTATTGCTAAAGCTTCCAAGGGGCGCACGTAGATTTGAGATTTCAGGAATCAATTGCTTCTCATGATAATCTTAAGACCTACCCAGCACAACAGGTAGTAAAATCAATTGGCTAGAAAACATGACAGCTTCACTATGTCCAATATGTGTCCGTTTAGATCCTTGAAGTTTAATTTTAGCTTGGCAAATGCAAATCCCTAACATACTTTATGCCACTTGGTTTCTCTTTTTGTTAAAAGGAAGCAGCTTTGTGGCAGAGACCTAAGTGTCATATAAGTGATACGATGAAGCACCAGAAATATCATACTGATGGTTCTTGCTCCAGTGTATTAGACTGTTGATGCAACACATAAGCACTAGGTAATATCATACTCCAGAATTGACGCCTAAAGAGGGTCACTTCAGAATTCCATTTTTCTTCTGAGTCGTACCAGAAATGGAAGCCTTTGGCGGAGGCGGTCGGTCGGCGGAGGAACTGGCGGAGGCGGTCGGCGGAGGCGGGCGGAGGCGGTCGGCAGAGGGAGGCAGTCGGCGGAGGAGGAACCGGTGGAGGTGGGCGGAGGCGGTCGGCGGAGGGAGGCGGTCGGAGGCAGTCGGCAGAGGGAGGCGGTCGGCGGAGGAGGAACCGGCGGAGGCGGGCGGAGGTGGTTGGCGGAGGCATGACCGCAGGAGCAACAGGCAGCCAAATGGAGGAGCAGGCGGTGGCCGAATGGAGTAGCAGACTAGCAGGCGGCGGCCGAATGGACTCAATGGAGTAGCAGGCGCCAGGCGGCCGAATGGAATGGTAACCCTAGCCCCTAACGCAATGGCACCGACGGCTGGATGGAGTGAGAAGTGAGAACGGATGACTGGATCGCGCGTGAAGTGGGAATGGGCCATTTGGGCTTCATTATGGGCTGGCTGGTTATGGGCTGAATTCCCGGTTATCCGGTTTTGTATTATTCGGATTATCCGTATCAGTATCCGTATTCGACGGATATTAGGCTTACTGTATTCGTATCCGTATCCGATAAAAAAATCCGTATTCGTATCCGATCCGAGAACTATCCGAAAAAAATTCGATCCGACACAATCCGTATCCGTATCTGTCCGGATCCGGCGGAAACTATCCGATCCATTTTCACCCCTAGGAATAACTCCATTTTATCACCCTGAACTCTTATCTGAGTCTAAAAGTCAACCATAATTCTAAAACTGGGTATTCGACACTCTTGACCTCTCAAAATTAGGTAAAACACCCTCCACCTGTAACCACCATGGTATTAGCTGACGTCGCATCTACGTGTTCGTATTTTACCGACGTGGATGCCATACCTGCCACATCATCTGCTTCCTCCCAATGATCCACCCACAACCCTTGCTGTCGACCAAGAACCGCTCTTGGTGCAATTTCTGCGCCGCAGTTCACGCCATCTTATCACAATGATTCAAAAGTTGAGCTGTTTGCTCTTGGGCATACAATAGCATAGAGGCGGACCCTCTTGAGTTCTTAGGTGTTCAGCTAAACACCTATTTTTTTTAAAAAATATAGTATATACAAGGTATATTACATATATATACTCTTAATTGAGCAAAAATGTTATATATTTATACCCAAAAAGTTGAAATCAGCATAATCCAGCCCACACCTCTCTCTCTTGGCCCACTAGAGCTCCCTATATGCCCATCAAGCACACCACAACCCAAATTCCCTAAGGTCGCAACCGGTCACCCAAGTCCTAACCCAAATGGGATAATCTCTCTCTCTCTCAACGCGGTGTCAGTGCATACGTGGAGGATGAGGGAGTTGGCCAGACAGGAGACACGAGATAGTGCCATAGTAGCGCAAGGCCACAAGGGCTGCACGCACGCGATGGCCAAGGAAAGGGAAAGGGAGCACGTGGCGTGCAATGGCAGCTAGTGACGACGAGCTGGCGAGAAGGCAAACTAATTCCCAAATCAGGGCCACAAGTGCGCTCTAGGAGTGAAGTAAGGGCACGAGGTGATATAGGTGAGCATGAAAGTAACGCGGTGAGTTGGGTGGTGATGTGGTTGCAGCGAGGTCTTATTCCCAGGTAGTTGTGTTCGGTCTCCAACTCCCTCTCCCAATTCTGAAATGGGTAAATCCCAAATAGTTCATTGTATGATTATGCCTTTGTGAAATATAGATTGTAAAACCTTCAAAATTAAAGAAGTTTGTAGATTTAAGATATTTATAGATGGTGTTTGTTAGATTATTTTAGATTTAAGATATTTATAGATGGTGTTTGTTAGATTAATATAATAAAGAAATTTTCCTTGAACTTTTAAATTGTTTAGCATAAAAACTTGAACAAGCTAGCAATGTTGTAAGGAACAATGAAATGGCTGTACTTGAAATTGTATGAAGGCTTGTTAAGTTAAAATTGTATTTTGCTTAATTATTTTATAATTTGTCTACATTATTTTGAGATGTTTTTGATTGAGACGATGTGTACTTTCCTTTTTTCCACCAAGGATCTTTCCTTTTTTTTCCTTTGAGAAATATTTTATTAATTCTAAATGCCCATCAAAAAATAATCCTCGATTGAGAACCTCATTAAAGACTAAAGAGCGTGGAGGGCAGGACGAATTGCGCCAGTGTGTATAGGCGGAGCCCTTACATCAGGACAAAGTGCGTGCAGATCGTCTTCCTCGATCTCCTCCTTTGCGCTCAATTCCTTGTACATATGAGAAGCGAGAATCTCTCAAGTAAGGGTTACATACGTATCTGAGGTTGTGCAAACGGTGCTTACATACGTATCCGCGACCATGGCATCCAAGTTGGCCATGTGGCGCTAATTTCGATGCCATGTTATCGAAAAACACTGTGGTTTAGGATGAGGGTTATATTTTAGACGGTTTTGAGTCTGAAGTTGTAAAGTGAACGATTTTGGAGTTCCCCGTTTGGCACAGCTCTAGCTCCGAGATCTATGCTGGATCTGTAGTTTGTTGACTAAATTAAAGTGATTTAAATATTTTTATTTATTATATAATATAAATGAAATGAGTCATGTAAATGCACTTAACATGCCTGCAACTCTAGATCCAGGATTTCCTAGAGCTACAGATGACCAGCTCTAGGAAATTTACAGATTTCCTAGAGCTAGAGCTCTGCCAAACGGGGCAATCCAAAGAGCTAGAAAATTTGGTTTGGCTCGCTGGGTTGGCAATCCAAAGAGCCCAGCCCCTATCTATTCTGGGTTTGTTTGGATGACTTCTTACAAATTGCCACAATATTTGTTGTGTGGCATGCCACATTTTTTGGTGGACAGAACACACACCACAGTTGTGGCAAAAAAAAAAAACAAGTAATTAAGTGAATCACTGATAAATACAGATTCCCAGCGAGGGAAAAAAAATTGGCACACCAAAATGATGGTCACAAACCAAACGCGAGCCAGAGCTCACAAACTTGCCAGAGGTGATTGGTTGCCTTCGTTGGTTTGAACCTGGTTCAATTAATGAGCTAGGCTTGTTTGGTCGATACACGTTGGGCTGGTGCAAACAAGGATTCTTCCTCGCTGAGGCACACCACCGCCGGATCCACCGCATGCTTCATCATCCTGCTTGTGTACGGTGTAATGTAGAAAAATACTCTCTCATGTGTACAGTATATGCGATGTTGTAAAATACTCCTCACATGTGTGTATGCATGTCACTGTGTATGGTGTTATCTCATGCATTTTGTACAATACAATGGCACTGTTCTTTTGGCCTTTTAATTTTTGATTTCTTTGAAAGTCGAAAAAACAAGATGTTTTTTAAGTAAAATTTTCAAACGGTTGTTTGAGTCTAAAATCGTATGCGCCATCCGCTACTATCTCAAAAATACAATAAAAAAATCATCAATCATAATCTAAAAGAATAGTGACAATAGTATTGCAAGATGTGTACTATGCTCATTCAAATTTTGAATCTTGGAGAGAGATTGGGGACCTCGTGTTGATGGGCAGACGATTAATTTACTTGATGGGACATTACGATTTTCAATTTCCAACCAAACCATTTTTGACACAAATCTCGAGGTCACAGTGAATGGAAGAAATTGGCATCTCCAATGGTTCTAGTTAGCAACTAACTATACGACTTCCACATCATTTATATAGTACACACTAAAGCTAGCATTCTAAAGAACTATCTATAAGGATAGCTATTTGATGCTTACATGCACACACAGAATTTATAGATGCTGCCTCGTTTGGCGTTATAGACTAGTGCTTAAGGAAGAGCTGGCTTGGTTTTTTTGCATACTCTCTTTCCTCCACATAGGATATATGCTGATGTGTACATGCATATAGCTAGCTAACTCAGACCATTGGAGATGCCCTAAGGGCATGTTTGGGAGAGCTCCACCAACTTCAGATTCACGAAAAACGTGAATCTGGAGCTGGATTCACCGTGGAGCAGCTCCATGGTGGATCTGGGATTCGTCAAAGTGTTTGGTACAGCTCCACCTCCCTCTCTATCTCACTTCCACCTGGGCCCCACGCGTTAGGGGGCAAAATGAAAAAAAATCCCGGCGGCGCAGGCGCGGCCGGCGGCCGGCAGGCGCAGGCGGAGAAGAGGAGGAGGCGGAGCGGCCGGCGGGCGAGGAGGAGGCGGAGAAGAGGAGGAGGCGGAGCGGCCGGCAGGCGCAGGCGAGGCGAGGCCGGCGGCCGGCAGGCGAGGCGAAGGCGCAGGGGAGGACGGCGCAGCGACGAGAAAGAAGAAAAACGAACCGTTTTTTTGTGTAATCAGTGGCATAGTGGGTAATTTTCCCCAACTCCACCAATTTGAGTTTGGTGGAGCACCCCTTGAGGTGCTCTACCAATTTGGTGAATCTGGAGCTAGATCCATGGTTTTGGTGGAGCAGATTCACGGTGGAGCTGCTGGAACTGGAACTGTTTGGCTTGGAAAAGTGGATCTGGATCTGGATTTGGTGAATCTGGAGCTGGTGGAGCTCTCCCAAACAGGCTCTAAGAAGAAAATTATACGAGGGAGGGCTTTGAATCCCTCCAAGAGGCCCTCAGATTTCTGCCATGTGGCATAGCACGAATCTAAAAGTGTTCTTCTCCTCCCCTTCCCAATCTTCCTCTCCCTATGCATGTCGGCCCGTCAACTACTCAACCTCCCACTTCGATGCCTCCTAATGGCCACCGGATCTCACCGGCGACCACACCGCCAAGATGAAGCGCTGCCACTTTCCACCCACCCATCCTCCTCCTATTCTTCCTCCTCCCGATCTAGATCTCAATGAAGCTAGAGCGGTGCCATGCTGCTAGCTCACGTGTAGCCACCAGCTCGCCCTGCCAGCTTCGATCCTTGTGCGTTGGTGTCCTTGATGGCATTGTCCATGGTACCACGTACTAGCCTTCTAGCTCGTCCATGGCATCAGCCCGTCACCAACCCCGATGGCATTGTGCTCAACAGTTCTAGAGGTAAGCCATGCTACAGCTCCGCTGCAGCCGGCCGCCTGGCGATCACAAGCGCAATGATGCGGTTGGCTCCTAGTGCACGAACTGTTTGATTCTTGTTTTATATTGTTGGGTTGCTGGTGCATGAACTGGACCAAATCTTTTCCATCCATATTTGTGATTGATCCAGCGTGGTGGGCTTCTAAGATATTTATTAGTGATGGTTGATCTAGAAGCTACTATGATTAGTACTTAGAGCCTGTTTGGTTGGTGTCTAAGTTTGCCATGCCTAAGCTTAGGCAATATGTGGCTGCCACAGAAAATGTGGCTAACAAAATCGAAGCCACACTTGTGGCAAAGTTTGGCAAGAAACTGAGTCCATGGCGTGTGGGGCCGGGTGCTAAGAAAGTGTGGCATGCCACAGTTACGTCAGTGAACCAAACAGCTACCTAAAAACTGTGGCACGTCTAACTTGTGGCTAGGCAACTTCTGGTCATGAACCAAACAGGCCATTATTAGGATCTTGCGTTTTTCAACTATGCATTTGCATTTTGTCATCTTGTGATGATATAATAATACTCCACTGGTTAAAACATGGGCTTCCTCCTAGAAAGGAAATGAACCACTGTAAGATGGGGAAGAGGATGGGTTGGAGACGAACACTTTTAGATACGTGCTATGCCACATGGCACAAATCTGATGGAGGAATTCAAAGCCCTCTCTCGTATAATTTTCTTCTGAAATTGTAGGTGCAGGCGGACACAGGTTCATATTTGCTTTCCTAATCATATCCTAACTGGTCCGTTCTAAATAGCTTCAGCTTCTGGTTTTTTGAGCCTTCAGTTTATTTAAGCCAAAAGTCACTTGAAACACGTTGAATTCTAATTTTACCTTATTTTGGCTTTTTTCTGTGGTTTTTTCTTTAATCTTTTGCATTATCTTAGACGATATAACGGTTTTTTATTTTTTTAATTTTATAATTAAATAATTTAAAAATTCTAATAGTTGTTATAGTGTAATTTCAGTTAAAAATTAATATTAAAAATCATAAGTTTGAAACTTAAACTCTTTAGAAATAGGCCTAAAATACGGCTGCAAACCAGATAAGTTGTAGGGCCGATCGACCAGAGCGGGAAAGCGGAAATTTAGGTTGGCCCCGATCGCCAAGAGCTCCAGTGGGCCGAGCCAGCAAATTCCGGTCTAATAAGGCCCACAAGCTCTCTTCACTCGCCAAACCCTCCTCGCCGATCACGCCGCTCACAATTTCCATCTCGCCGCCGCCGCCGCCCTTAATCCCACCCACAACAACGCCCACAATGGCACCACCCAAGAGGCCAAAAACGAAGACGGCATCGAGGTGCTCCTCGGTGACAGTGCGGGCCACGCACGCGTTCGAGGTCGCCGACTACAGCCTGCACAAGGGCCTCGGTGCCGGCAATTTCATCACGTCCGCCACCTTCCCCGTCGGCGGCAACGACTGGTGCATCCGCTACTACCCCGACGGGGACATCGAGGAGAACTGCAGAGACTACGTCTCCGTCTACCTCGAGCTACTGACGAAGAACGCCGAGGTAAGGGCGCTATTCGACTTGAGGCTGGCCAACCCTGCCACCGGGCGGTCGTCGTCGGTTTGCTCCCAATTGACGTCGCCGTCGGTGTTCCACGATGTAAACATGGTCTGGGGCACTCGATGTTTCAAGAAGAGGAGCGAGCTGGAAGCGTCAGCGTACCTGCAGGACGACCGCCTGGTGATCGAGTGCGATGTCACTGTTATCAAGGAACCACTGGTGGTGGAGACCGTGTTGACCTCGGAGATCTTCATCCAAGTGCCACCCTCTGACTTGTTGGATAATCTTGGAGAGTTGCTGGAGACGGAGGAGGAAGCGGATGTTGCATTCAAGGTTAAAGGGGAGGTTTTTCATGCGCATAAGATTGTGCTTGCAATGCGGTCGCCGGTCTTCAAGGCGGAGCTCTACGGACCGATGAGGGACAGGCGGAGGCGGAGCATAGCCATTGAAGACATGCAGCCCGCTGTTTTCAAAGCCTTGCTTCATTTCATCTATACAGATTCGCTGCCTTCCATGCACGATCTTGATGATGATGAGAACGAAGAAATGGTTAAGCACTTGCTTGTTGCTGCAGATAGGTATGCGATGGAAAGGATGAAGTTGATGTGCGAGAGCATCCTTTCCAAGAGTCTTGATGTTGACAGTGTCGCGACCACACTAGCTTTGGCTGATCAGCATCACTGCAACGAGCTCAAAGATGCTTGCGTTGAATTTATCCTCTCTTCGAATAGAATAGATGATGTGGTGGAAAGCCAAGGGTATGAGCACCTCAAAAGAGCATGTCCTGCTGTCTTTGTGGATATATGGGAGAAAGCAGCTAAGTCTCGCAAAATCTAGTATATTCATCATGGGTTAACTACTGATTAGTTAGTTTGGTTTGACACATTTCCACCTAAAATGAACTTGTCATGTCCTTTAGCTTTCAGAGATCTTTTGGAGATGAGTAGGTTTTGCAAAATGTATTTCTTGTATATGATGATGTCTCATCCCATATATGAATCTATGCTACCTCACTAGTATTCTCTAATATATTTTGATCATCTTACTAAACAATACTTTACTGTTACATTTTTCTTCTTTCTTTGCTCTTTCCCTTTCTCAAAGCAGCAAGTAGTGCCACCATGTCCACATCCATTGTGACTTGTAATGAAACTTTAGCACATAGCAACATTATAGAAAATTCACATTTTTTTTGTTACCAGATGTTTTCTTTGTTTATCCGGAGACAGGTAAAACTTTGAATCCTTCATATTCACTTTTGAGAAAAATATGATCTTTTGGAACGAAATCTGTGCAATTTTCCCAACCTTTTTCTTCCTGTGAGAGCCCCATTGTTCTACTTCTATTTTGCTTAGTGTATTATTTTATCTCTTCTACAAATTGTCAAGAGAAAGAACATTAATTGTATTCGATGAGCTATAGATTTGTACTTCAATTCTTGCCCTCTTGTCCACACACCCTACCTTCAAGATTCAATAACCAAAAGAAAGCAGAACCAATTCTGTTCTTCTTGAAGAAATATTCTGTTACGTCTCACTTGTAAATGGGCCTTGAATCCACATGTTAATACGTTGCTTAGTTCTTTCCAAAAAAAATATATATATATATACTCGGTATAGTATCTACACCTAATTTACATGGTGTTATGGAGGCAAATGGTTTTAGAAATGCAGGAAAAGAGAAGATAAACTATACATTGAGGATTTGAAGCCATAAATTTTGTTAGCTAAAGTATGAGTTGGAAACTTGAACTGTAGTTGAGATTGAATTGTACGCCATTTGTCCTAAGTAAATTGCATTTCAAGCTAACGTGCATGAATATGACCGCATACTTGGTTTAGTTGCACCAAAAACATGGGATTAATGTTCATCGATCTATTTTTTTGAGACGAAATATCAGTCATTTTTTTTCAGATGAAATATCCATTAATTTATTTGTCACTTGCGTTAGTGCTGAATTGAATAGGTCACGGAAAAATGTATTCCAACATGCTCTAAGAAATGCAACTCTAACCAATTTCCATGTTAATATTCATAAGAGCTAAGTGTTATGAAAGTATTTTTTTGAAGAAAATACGATCATGCTATTTTTAAACATGCAATTTAAATATTCAGAAGGAAATGACCAGTTGAAATGTTTTTTTTTCTCTCCTGGGACAGCAGAAGTAGAACCCAATGCCTTAATAATTAAGAAAAATATATTTACGGAATGCTGCGTTACGATGGCTAGAGAAGAACAAGGAGTAAAGGTTGGGGAATTTTTGGCACATATGGCACTGTTTGATCCCATATTTACAAAAATAACAATACGTGGCCAACAATAGCAAAAATATCGTTTTTGCCATCCAGCCACCGGGCGGCAACACCGTAGGAGAGACACGTCTCACCTGGAGCCCAGGCAGCTTGCCGCCTGACCATTGGGCTCTAGGCGGCCTGCCACCCGGTGGGCGGGCTCTAGGTGATTACCACACGGTTAGCATGGTCTAATGACCTGCTGCCTGGCCACTGGGCGGCAGGCGTTGGCACTATGCATCACAAGGCTTGTCTTCACTTGCATGATTGCTTATCTTCACCTGCATTATTAGGTATGGGAATGACTGGAGTGGGCCAAAGTACATTTGTCCGATATGAAAAATTAGTACTAGTGCATACGCTACAAGGGAACAGACCACCGAAAGTGTCACTTGCGTCGCATTTGTCTCCCTACACGCAGTTCACTCCTGACATAATCGATGCTTCGTTAGCACGAGTGCACTCTCGCTCGCACTATAAATTGAGAGCTCTATCGCAGTGGCTCTTGTAGCCTCTCTTTCGCAATCTTTCTCGCAGTCGCTCTCGCAATCTCACAAATTTTCACAGCCGGTCAGCAGTCGTATTAGCAGGTACTTCCTGTGTAATAGATATGTGTGCATACATATATGTGTATATTTATGTAACTATTTATCTCATCGCAATTTTTAATTTAGAGTGTTGTACTGCCATTGCATGCATGCATGTATGTATGTGTACTAATCTTGGTAGCACATAGTTATAGAAATTTCAAATGTCAGTGCTCTCATAATATTTCATAGTGGATTTGCACTAAACTATGCTTAGATGCTCTCTCTCTATCTTTTTTTGGACTTTTTTTGTTATTTTGCTTGCAGTGTCAGACTGATAAAATTGTCTTTAAGCTTTTCGTTAAAGTTCGTAGTGATTTACCTCCAGTTTTCTAATCACAGGTAAATTATGCATTCTCTCATAATGGTAGAAGAGAACATATATTAGATATTACACTTAAATCCTAAATTTCAGAATCTTAGTTGGTTGTCTAGTAGCCCTACTGATATAGAAAGATATATTAGACCAGGTGTATGTATGTTTAAGTCATCTTTAAGAAATAGTTCATGTGAGAAGCAATGCGATAACAAGATTTAAAATAGAAGATTCATCATTGAGTAATTCCTCAATAGGTCCTCTGGTCTTAGGTTGTTAAGTAAATTCACACATAAAATAATGAAGTTAACAACTGTACATACCGCCCATTCTTTAGTGCAACTTGAAATATGGCTAGCATACAAAAATCAAGCACAAAAGGATGTAATATAATTTTAGTTAAATCATCTATACAAGAAATGAAGATTGGATTATAACATAATTATGAACCATTATTTAATCATGCACATGCCAAGTTATAATAAAAATCAGGTAATAATGTAAGTAAAAGGGGATCGTTAGCCTTAAAACGATTGATAGACTCATCTAGAATATTAAGGTGTTATAAGTAAGCATATGTAAAAATGCCAATCATTGTCTTGAGCATATGAAGCTACAATATCAATTGGATACAACATTTACGCATAAATGGCGACAAAGATAAAGAACATGTCCTTGGTATTTAAACTATAATTAATTAGTGTTAAAAAGTTAGTAAAAGCTAATTCCATCGCATGTGTATGTATGTATTTTGTCATAAATTTTAATTTGTAGTATTTTATTGTCATTATCAATATTCACACTCATATTTTGTCTATTCCATTTGTTGGAAGGTATGTCTTTACTGGAGCTTCTCAAACAGTTCTATGATAAGAACAACCAGTGCCACTCATGGATGACGGTGGACGTGGATGGCTCTCTGCTCTTCAAGCTACAGGGAGGAGGGATCATTGGAAGCTGGACGATCGCTACGTCCCAATCCTGCGGGCCACAGGCTTGTTGCCCTTTGTGAGGCTGATCTCTATCGGACACTAGTTCACCCTCGACAGCAGCCTGTAAGTGGCACTGATGGATAGGTGGAGGCCCAAGACACACACATTCCACTTTCGGTGGGGTAAGATGACGATCACTCTTCAGGACGTCTTGTTCTTGATCGGTCTCCCTCTCTAGGGTGACACAGTTGTTACAGCCCCTGCACTGGTGGACTGGAAGGAGAGGCTGGTGTATCGGTTCAGATTGGCTATCCTAAAGGATTTTTGTGGCGTCCCCCACACTTGGCTGAAGGAATTCAGTATGTGCCCTCAGGATGCATCGTTTGAGGTCGTTAGGACACACCTTATCATGTACCTTATTCAACTATTTGGTTGGAGCATGTTTGTAGTCACACACGGTGATATTTGCAACCTCGAGTTGATCTGCCTCACCGAGTCTTTAGCTAACGTGGTGGTTAGGGAGATGCCTCAATACAGCTGGGGATTAGCCGTCCTATACGCCACATATCAAGGGTTGTGTGACACTTGCCAGTGCCACATCAGTGATTCCCCCAACCTAGCTGTCTGCTACGTGCTCCTGTAGCTGTGGATTTGGGAGCACTTCCCTGTCGGATGTTCGGCTATCGTGAGGCCAGTGCACCCATTTGGCAAGCTTGTTGACCCGATAGACGGGCCCACTATGGGCTTCTGGTGGACTGGTGCTCGTCTACACTGTGCCAAGGACAGACCGTCCAGGTGCTACTCGTTGTGGCACAACGAGTTTGAGACTTTGCACGATAGCGACATCTTCTAGGCTCCATAGACTCCAGAGTTCGTGGTGAGTGTAGCATCGCATGGATTATCCGCGCAATGCCTGTAGGACACATACCTATTGGCGATGACCTGCCATATGGTGTTCTTGTACATAGTGGAGCCTTACGCGCTACAGCGTGTAATGCGATAGTTTGGTTTGTACCAGGTCATGCCCCCTTTGGGTGGCAAATTCCTACCACGAGCTGTACACCGGTGAGTCAAACTCCATCCAAGTAATGTTTACATTATGTATGTCTTGGTCTATAACATCAATGATTCTGGAAATGCAAGCAAACGAGGGCGGGTCAGCATGGTACGGACTGGCAGCCACTGCACCAGGAGTGGACGACGGCCTGGACAGAAAGGGTGCTGCTGGATGTCCTAATGGAGTAGCATTAGAGCAATGTTCGGATGTATGACGAGTACCTACAGTGGTATGTACCCTGGTCGTGTGGCAGACTCACCGTTCCTCCACCAAATCGCCCGGAGCAGGTCACGCACGAGGACATTCTAGAACACTCCATCGATCACCATAGTGCTTCGCGGCACCTTGACACCGTAAGACAGTTTCAAAATCTATTCGTTTCATTTAGGAAATTAATACTACTCGTTACTAAACCTGTTTCTTATGTTACTTCAGTTGGAGCGGGCTCAGCACATTGCAAGCGCATCCAAAACCGCCATTAGCAGCCCAGACACACCATCAGGCCTGCAGAAAACTTTTAAGTATATCCTATCACAGTCCAAAAAAAAATAGTGAACAACTTGAGCTACGATCAATCGACGGACCACGCCATGCACATCGGGCACCTAGTGGGGGCACCGTGCTTACCTGCTAGGTCGTCGCAACCTAGCGAGTCTGGTCGGCCATTAGGAACTACCGAGTCTAGTTGGCGTCGTAGTACTAGCTGTCAAGCATCCACAGGCCAGATCGATGAGGAGGTGACTTACGTATAAACATTTGTTTCATTTCCCTGTTATGCCTTACATTCCGCTAACATCATGGTGTTCTCTCACTGTAGGTCTACCATCGGGATGCATCACATTTACCCTCCACACACCCTACACAGACTACCGCTCCCTGTCGGTCATCTTTGCTGCACATCCGGGAGGTACAAGATTCGCATTGCACATCCAGAATATTTATTGTGAGTAACATCATTCCATCTTGTAGCCTTCAATTCAACGTGGGGGTGACGGCCAATCCACCGATGACGATATGGGCCTCCCGGCTGCTTCCAGGGAGCAGTATGCGGTGCCAGGATTTGCATCGTACGTAGGGCAGAGCTCATCATTCAAACTGTACGTAAGGCAGAGCTCGTCGTTCACATTGTACAAAGGGTTTATAGACTTCAGTGGGCAGAGCTCCTCTGACATCGTTGCCACACCGTACGGTGAAGGCCAGGGCTCCTCTACACATCGGGGATTCCTAGAGTCCTTCATTCACGACCTCATCTATGGCGGTCCTCAATTTGGCATGTCTCAATAGGAGCACCTCGACACTTACCAGTAGACATTGCCTGGTGTACCTTAGCCTACTAGACCACTGCCGGCCACTCAACAAACGGAACACACACCTCCACGAACCAACACGCAAGCTCCTGACTGGTTGACATACCCTGCAGAACTTGCTCGTGCTCAATGGAAGACAAGGCCACACACGGGGAGGCAGATGCGGTGAGGAGATAGTAGTAGCTCAGATGAGTGAGCCATATCGCATCCGGTGTGATGCGTTTCTTATACAATTATATGTACTTCTTGCGTAATCGAATAAAAAAGTTGTACCATTAAGTCCATTGCTATAATTTTTCCATCTCATTGCATTTTTTTGTACTATTATATCGCATCCGCACTTTCTTTATACTTTACAAGTTCTAACCTCTTGTTGTTCAAAATTGTAGATGACCGGATCTTCTTCAGTGGGTTCCTGGGACTACTTCGCTCATGCTGAGGCAGAGGGCGAGTTCGTTGGACTACTGTGTCAGCTGATGCAGCATCTTAGTTATAGCCAGCCGCCCATATTTAGGGGGTAGAGGACGAGGGTCCTGAACCATGACATCTAGACCATGGAGGCCTTTATGTATGCTAGGGAGGGAGAATTTGATCCCCTCACCATACCTATCACACACCCCAGGAGTGACTATTCTGATGCCATATAAGATGCAACACACTTTGCTTTAGCTCAACTTTGCTGACTGCACGGGAGTGACATACTGCAGTCTCCTTATTGCTTCTTCCCCTTCGTCCGTACTGGAGCACCCTACCCTAACCTCCAGCTCGCTCTAGTGGACGACCCCCGACTTTCCCACTAGGTACAGCTTACGCAGGTCCTAGCGGACTCCTACTTTTGAGCTCTCTAGGAGATAGGGCAGCTCTGGTTGCTGTTTAGCACTCGGACGTCTTCCGGGCTCAACTGGCCAAGGTGCAGACCGCTTTCACATTATTTGAGTGAGAGTGGATTGCAGCAGAGACCAAGTTAGAGCATTGTTGGGCTGCAGCACACTACACTCCATCGTCCCCAAAGTGAGTTTCACTCCAGTACCAGTGCGAGTAGCAGCACCAACAGCATTAGTACCGGCTACCCGTTTTCTGCCTCTGCCCGCTCTAGTTGCCCGTGGAGTAGCAGCGACACTTTACCCCGGGACCCCGTACTAGGCTTACGGCTCATAAGTGTGTACACCCACTGTAAATGGCAGGGGTTGCAGTCGAGGTCCTCGCCATTCACACTCTCGTTCTTGCTCCAGCTCCTGGTCACCGGGTGTCAGTTGTAGTCACTCCCGCTCCCCGGGGAACTGCTCTACCTAAGGAGGGGACTGCCCCAGGGGGAGTAGTTAGTTGTATGCTAGTTTAGTCGGGAGTAGTACTACCTTCTTTCTCCCTCCCTCCTTTTGTACCTAGTAGTAGATATTGCGCATGTATAATGTCATTATTTGGCAAACCCTATAAGCTACGCCTAAGGTTATGTAACATCTTTTGTAATAAACTAATCTAAATTCTATGTGCTCCTTGCATAATTTAATAAAAAATTGCACCATTAAGTCCACTGCTATAATTTTTCCATCTCATCTGCTATATTAAAAAATTTCTACAAATAGTTTATGTAAATAGTTGTTTAGTAAAATTCGTAACAAAAAAATTACGAGCAAATTACATAATGAAATACACTACGTCGGATAGCTCCACAAAAAATTCTGTAAGTTTTTGTGCTTATTTACTATATCTATAAAATTCTACGAGCAGTGCATATTAAAACCCTAATTATGCAATTAAACTTATTGATTATTTTCAATTTCTAATTAAAATGAGCATTGTATATCGCTAATTATGATTAAGTTAACATTAAATAACATGACAAATTTATAGCACATAAAATTATAAAAAATTCAATAATTAGGTTGACTCTGTCAGGAGACTACACATAAAATTTCGTAATTTTTCGAGCCTATTTGCTATATGTAACAACTCATACAAACAAGACAATCGTATAAATATTTGAGTAACATTCAGAGTGGATATAATTGACAAAACATTATACAATGAAGTATGCTATGTCGCAAGGCTGTACATAAAAAATTCGTAATTTTTTGAGCTAATTTGATACATTTAAAATTTGAACAAGCGGTAAATAAACAATACTAATTCAAACAGGTAATTAAGCTAGCAAATTAGCCGGCTTAATCACCTGCCGTCCGGTGGTGGGGCGGCAGGTGGTGGCCGCATAGTGGGCAGGTGGCAGGCTGACGGCCTCTCGAGGGCTAGGTGGCGGGCCCCTGCTGCCCAGTGGCTGGGCTCCGATGGACTAGCTGTCAGCTCCAAGGCGCTGCCGCCTGGTAATGGAGTGACAGAAACACTATTTTTGCTAATTCCACCTGTATACGACTACTTTTATAAATACAAGTTAAAATTATGCTATATGTGCCAAAAATTCAAGATTGAGAGGCTCGGAGCAGGATGCAAAGCTGGAAGCATGCAATTTGGACACCTGCCTAGTGAATTAGGATTGAACATCACAAGCTGCTTTGGAATCCTTCACGCACAGGCCCCAATAGGCATCCACAAACTGCGTCACGGGTTCGAACTCCGGAAAATCATAGTAGAGAAATTAATATAATAATCCACCTGATCTATAATTAGCAGAAATTTGGATGGTACTTTAACCAATTTTTGGTTAAATCTTTTGGTGAAATTGCACTATAGTTGTTGTTAGCTTTTTCTGAGAAAAAAAATAAAAAAAAATAAAAAACCGTTGTATCGTCACAAACAATGTAAAGCAATAAGAGAAAAAAGAAAAGAAAAACAAAATAAGCCAAAAATTAAAATCTGATGCATTCTAAATGGTTTCTAGTGTAAATAAGCCGAAAGCCAAAAAAACCTAGAAGTTGAAGCCATTCGGAGCTGGGCTGCATAGGCTATGTTGGGGGAAAATGTAGCACCAAAATTTCTTCGGTAACTGATGGTTACCGGCCTTATCAGTGGGTACCGGTAAAATATTATACCGGTCAAAAAAATTCAGATTTACCTAAAACTCATTAAAAAATTTCAAAATTTTCATATGAAAAAAAATCCAAAACATCTGATAACCGGCGGTTATTGATTATATCTCATGGGCGCATCTTTGATTAGCCAATGACCTTTTTGTTTGGTTGTTAATCTGTTCCCGAATAAACTTCCGGAATCAAGAGCACCAACCAAACATCGTTGCATCGCTAATCACAAGAACTGAGATAAGAGAGCGTGTCCCATGTGTGACCGTGTGTTGTAAAAGAGGTTTTCTGCTACACCTTGCTATGCCTTCTCTTTTTGAACTACAGTTGATGATTTTTAACTATGACTGGTAGCTCTATTTAATAGCAGTGATAGATAGAAATCAAAATTAAAAGTTTGCTAAAAAACTGAAAAGATAAGCCTAAAAGCAGACTAGATGGGGCAACGGGCTAGTGTGTCAGTGCCTCAGTGGGGAATGCTTGTGGGTCCCATTGTCAGTGAGGTATAGCAGGTGCTTGTGGGGTGGCTTTCGCGTTTAGAGCCAGATAAAACACCTTCGCCGCCGCCGCCCTCAGTTTCTCCACACAAAACACCAAGAATTAATGGCGGTATCTGAGGCCAAGAAGAGAGACGGCGTCGAGATGCACCCAGGAGATGGTGTGGTGCACGCATGTGTTCGAGATCACCGGGTAAAGCATGCACAAGGGCCTCAGCACCGACAGGCTCATTCAGTCTACCACCTTATTATATGAATTTAGAATTTTTTTATCAGATTTAGACTTAAAATGAATAAGTTATGCTTTTTTTTAAGTTTAGAATTGAACTAATGCAAGAAAATAAAGGGGAGAGAGAATATCTCTATCTGATAGGTGGCACACACGAGGTTTTATTTTATTTTTATTTATTTCTTAATTAAAAATATCCACTATGACTGATGGGTGGGACCAGCTACTATGTAAATAGTAAACTAGGGCCCATATGTTAGCGGCTCACTAGGATTTAACTAGTTTAAACAGAATTTTTAAACAATGGGGCCATGCATCAGACTCATTAACTTAACTAAGCACGAGGGCCCACAAGTCAGTGATAGATTAGCTATTTAAACAAGTCATTAAGTTAAATAAACCATGGGTTTAAACTTAACCAAGTGCTGCAGTATCTTCGCCTTCCAGCTGGGGAGAGAGGAGCTCACCACCGGCGAGGGAAAGGGTGGAGGTGCGTGAGCATGCTTGAAATGGAACCTTCATGGTCACGTGGACACGCGCACCACCAGGTCAAGTCTCGCTGGCTAATTTGATCGGTGCAGTGCCAGGCGGCGAGCCCGAGCGATGGTAGAATAGGACACAGCAATTAAGCAAACGGTGGCAACTCTAGCCAATTCGAAGGGCTGAGAGCATCTATGGACTACCATGAGGCTACCTATGAGGTCGGCTAGGCTCGGGGATTGTTGATGAAGAACGGTGTTGTGGTCCAATGGCGGTGCATGGTGAAGCATAACACCAGAGTGCTATGGTGATCCTCACTTCAATCAATGGACAGGGAAGGCATTAGAGGGTGCTAGTGATGCTCTGTGCTTAAATAATTGATCTCTATCTCACCGGAGCGATAGGGCAACGATGACCGGAGCTGGGGAAGAAGGGCTTCACCGGCAAGCTATGGCCAATGACAGGGAAATTCTGTGAAGGAGGGATAGTGGGATGTGGCTAGTCCACCCATGGCATGCATCAGGGTGTGAGTGAATGTAGCGCTGACATGGTGTACACTGGTGGGAATGCAGGAGGGAAAGGGACGACGCTCACCCAGTCAAAAGTTGTGTGGCATGGCTTGGCTCGACATGACCGACATGGCAATGCACGACGCGGAGCACCGGAAGGGCAAGGCTGGCTCAGGCGTGCATAAGGGGAGGTCAATTGTTAGGAATAGTCCCACATGGATTGTGGGAGAGGAGCAAGCACAACTTATAAGTGTGAGGGAGCCCCCACCCATTGGACTAGTCTTTTGGGGGGAGAAGACCCAATATCACTTATAAGGTTGTTGCTCCGTTGCTCCGTGGGCTTAGTTGTGTTCAGCCCATTTAGACCTGTGGCCCAGAAGTGTAACAAGTGGTATCAGAGCCCAGGTGTCTAACATCTCCTTGGACCTCATAGTTGCAGAAGTGCCCAATCCATGTGTGAGGGGGAGATTGTTAGGAATAGTCCCACATGGATTGTGGGAGAGGAGCAAGCACAACTTATAAGTGTGAGGGAGCCCCCACCCATCGGACTAGTCTTTTGGGGGGAGAAGGCCCAATATCACTTATAAGGTTGTTGCTCCGTTGCTCCGTGGGCTTAGTTGTGTTCAGCGCATTTAGACCTGTGGCCCAGAAGTGTAACATCAATGATAGCGAGGCGGGGATGGTGCAAATGCTGGTTCAGCTCGGGCATGGTTTGCTTCGGTCTCCTCAATTCCCATTCGTAATGCAGAGCTATTAGACTCAGATTCTCAACAAAAAAGAAGAAGATTCTTCTCAAGCACAAAATGCTAGTACTCATCTTGAATTAATCCTAGTCGGTCTTCAGCTCTGCTCATCTTTAGCCTTCACCAATAGATTCACGGATTTTTAGGCCCCTAGGCATGATTTTCTGCATTTCAGTTGCGTTGCTTCTCTACCCCCAAACTGCCTTGTTCTTCCTTTGGTTGGCCGTGTTTTCCTCATCAGGCCATCACAAAGTTCCCCAAATTCAGGCTGAAAAGATCCTAGTTTCTCTTTTTTAATCTGGAGGTTCAGCTACCCTGGGATTCTTCCGACGAGTTTTCTCCTGACAGCTCATTAGCTCTTCTGTCAGCAGGGAATTCTTCTAAGTACAATTTGTTCACGGATCGGGCCATCAGGGCACTTCCTCCGTCTGCATTGAGGAAATTTCTGAACAATCTGATGACTCTGCTACCACATCATGCTCCCCTATTGACCAACCCAGTCCAGGGAGCAAGCAAGGTGCACTTCTTTTGGTTCAGAACCTACGAAGAAGCCCATGCTTGAATAAGCAATCCACAGGTTTTCAACACTCTGAGCTTGCTGGTAACAAGAGGCATAAGTCCAATATACCTCCAACTCTTTGTAGGCTTTTGAACATCCACAGTCTTCAGTGTCACAAGCCTCCAGGGTGGAGGAAATTACTCTGGATCAACTTCATAAACAAGTCTGCTCTTCAACCTCGGTCTTAGAGGAGGGCACCTCAGTGACTCCTAGGGTTCCGATGCCCCTCATGCATGACTGGGGACAGCGCCATTGCCAACTTCCCTTGGGGAGTTGAGCGACTGAGGCATTGGGTGCTACATGGTTTGGATAGACCAGTCTTACTTTTGTTTTACAGCAGGATCACTTCTCACTTCTTGTATTGTTGGACTTGCTACAATACTCTTTTGGTTTTTTTGGGCATGTTAGTTCTAGACAACAGTGCTTTGCATTCTGTTGTCTTTGCATTGAACATTACTTGTCAATGAATTCATCGCAAAACTTTAGAAGCTGGAAGATTCTTTGTTGGAATATTAGGGGCCTGAACTCTCCCAAGAAATTGAGGTCCATAAGAGAAAATTTTCAGGTGATGCTTGCTTGGTCGTCTGCCTTCAAGAAACTAAAAAGGAGAACTTTGAGCACTCTTTCATTTTCGACCTTTGCCCCAAAAATCTAGACAAATTTACTTTCTCTCCTTCCATTGGCACTTCCGGGGACATGCTTGTCCTTTGGAATAGTTCAGCTTTCACTAGAAACCCTCTAATTAACACTCATTTTGGTCAAATAATTGAATTCTCATCAGTTCAAAACTCAGACAAGTGGACTCTCGTAAATGTTTATGGGCCGTGTGAGGGGCAAAGGAGAGAAGAGTTCATTCACCGGCTCTTACATCTGAGAGACCATGTGGAGGTCATCCCGTGTGAATGATGAGTAATTGACATCGGTTTAGGTAAGTCGAGTTTGGTTTGGGTGGTTCGGACCTTGACGTTGCATGGTGCAATCGGACTCGGTCGGACTTGGTCAAACTTGGTCGTATGGGATTAGGATATATATATTCTGATAATTCGACAGGTTTGGACTTCAGTGTGCATAAGTATGATGTGTTTATACCATTTATGCTTTCATGTATCGAGCGGTGCTATTTGATGTGTTTCTTGTCTGTGTGGCTGCAGGACATCGGGCGGAGTCGTGGCGAGACACGGTGGACCGGACTAGGCGCAAGTGGCGCTAAGGTCAGAACGGTCGGGATGTGTCGAAGACGACGTAGACTCGAGGTGGTTGCGAGGCGTGCGAGACAAGGAGCGCGGAAGCTTCCCGGAAGGTGCAGGAGGGGCAAAACGGGAATTTCGCAAGGCTGCACAAGCGGGAGCGGGCTCCGTTGGATTTAGTGGGCGTAACGGGGTGGAGACCCGTTAGCCGTGGGCTATAAATAGGTTAGAGGGGCTGCATGCCCACTTGAACACTTGAAGGGTTTTTAGGGTTTCCTTTAGTCAAAATAGGCTTTAGAGTGTGTTTTGGCTTTAGGCTTTAGTAGTTGAGAGTTGTTGGTGGAGGCAGAGTGTGTTCCCTGTATGTCTCCTTCGTAGCTTCTTCCTCTCAAGCATGTATGGGTTGTGTTCTTGAGTTGGAGAGGGAGAGGATGGATTGAGGAGCTTGTAATCTTCCTTGTTCGAATGTCTATGCGTATGTGGACGTATCTCTTTGTATTTCGCTTGTGATTTACAATGGAAAATCTGAAGTTTCTCTCTGTTCTTGCCTCTGTTCCTTCGATGCTCTTTTTGGTGGATTTGTGATATTTTCGTTTTCCTGTTGTTTGTTGTTGAGAAGGCCTAAAATGGGTTGCTATGACATAGGAGATGCCCAAAAGCCATTTGGCTAGTTGATCCTATGAGCAAACCCAGTTTAATCTCTGTTTTGAAGTGTGGGCTTGCTCTGTTCTTCATATTCCTCTTCTAGGGTTTTGGTGAAATCTTGATTCCCTTGGAGAAATGGCATGAAATTTGATCTGGATTATCCCATGGCTATTGCTAACATATCCTCAAAGTTTCATGGTCATAGGATCAAAGGTTGGGGAGTAATTTGGATTTTGGTTCAGTTCTCTGAAGCTTCTCAGTTTTATATCAAATCTTGATTTCTTTTTTTTGTTAGGAGTTGGCTTAAGTTTTGTCTGTGTGTGTTCCCTGAAGTTATTCCCAGGAGTACTTCAGAGTTTCTTGTGCATTTGATGGGAGAATGACTTGCTTTTAGAAATCTGTCTATGTCATGCTCTAAGTCTGAACATTTGCTAGATTTCTTTTCTCCTGTTCCTTGTCTGCAGTTTTACTTCTCTTGGAGTCAAATTATTATTTGGATTAATGCCATGACCTTTTGATCCAAAAGAGAGAAGTTAAATTTGAGCATCCCTTGTTTTTGGTAGAGTCCCAGTATTTTCTCTTGTCGGTTGTTCTGCTGCTCTACTCAAGCTGTCTTCAGTTTTTCGGTTTTTTGAGCATTCAGTTCAGCAGTTTTGGGCAGCAGTTCAGCAGTTGTTGAGCAGCAGTTTGGCAGTTCTTGGGCAGTAGTCTTATCCTTGTTTTCCAGACTGCTTTAGGCTGCTTCCTTTTTACTGTTTTCGATTGTAGTAGTGGGCATTTCATGCTCTGTCAGTTCGTCAAATTGCTGGTTCATGAGAAATGAAAAGTTAAGCTTCTAGCTGCAGCTGCATGCACTCTTCCTCCTTTTAGTGCCTTTTCTTTTTATTTTTTTTACTGATTTTCAACCTTGTCGCATGCAGATCAAACAACGTTATTTTCAGCTGAAAGTTTTACTGGTTGGTCTCTGATTTATGCTGAATTTTTCAGTGTCGCATGCGTTGTGTTCCAGGTTTCAGCAAAATTATTTTTTTTGTGAGTTACTTTGTTCTGCACCTTTTGAAAAATCAGTGTGCGAATTCTCGGGGGCGTTTTTGAAGAGAACGACATTCACCCCCCCCCTCTGTCGTCATTTCGGTCCTACAACATCTTAACATACCTACGCAATAGAACTGGATCCTAATGGGAGATATCATTTTCATTAGATCTGTTCAGAATAGAAACAAGCCAGGAGAAAATCTGAATGACATTTTAACTTAATAGCATTATCAGCAACCTGGGTCGCACTGAGCTACCCCTGAAGGGTAGGTCCTATACCTGGAATATTTTGTTTCCTCATTCTGAAATTCATGTTCTTCACAAGGACACCTCTAACCATGCACCCTATGTGGTGCACATCGCCATGGTTATTCCCAAATCTAACCCTTTTAGGTTTGAATCCTACTGGACAAAGCACCCAGGGTTCATGGAAATTATCACTCTTTTCTGGAATATATCGGTTCGGCAAACTAATAGTGCTTCAGAATCACAGCAAAATTTAAAAATATCTAAAGAGGTCTTAAGAACTGGAGCAAATCCATTTCACAACTTAACACACTCATCTACAATTGTCAGACCATAATGCTTTTTATGGATAATCTGGAAGATCAGATAGGCTTACACATTGAGGAAAGAAACTTTAGAATTGTAATTAAGAATCACTTCTCTAGGCTCCTCAACTACCAACACAAGTATTGGAAGAAGCGTTGCACTTCTCATTGGGTGAAATTAGGAGATGAAAATACCAAGTACTTCCATGTGCTAGCAATGGAGCACTACAGAAGGAACTTGATTCACTATTTAACCTTGGATGATGGTATGACAGTTTATTCTCACCAGGAGAAGGCAACAGCCATCTAGAAATCAAGCTAAGAATGGGAACAACTACCCAACCCACAATGCCCTTTGATTTGAGTGAGCTATTGCCCGATTCTCACCATCTCCTAGACTTGGTGGCTGCTTACACTCAGAAAGAGATAGATGATACGGTTAAAATGCTTCCAAAGGACAAAGCCCATGGACCGGACGGATTTAATGGTTTGTTGATTTGTAAGTGTTGGAATATAATTAGACATGATTTCTACTTCTTATGTCAAGATTTCTTCAATGAGGTGGTTAACATTCAGAGCATCAATGGCTCTTATATTACTCTTGTCCCAAAGAAATTAAACCTAGAGACCCTAAATGACTTTAGACCAATTTCCCTACTCAACTCAGTCTTAAAACTTCTTACAAAGCTCTTGGCTAATAGGCTTCAAAAAATAATTGTGAGCCTAGTTCATGCAAATTAGTATGGATTCATCAAAACAAGATGTTGGACCGAAATGGCGACAGACGGGGGGGGGGGGGGGGGCTGAATGTTGACCACAAAAAATTTCATCCCCCTCAAAGGAGTGTCCACAAAAATCTCCTCTCCAATAGATATTAAATCTAGGAAGAGGAAGACTTGCGTTCTCCAAAAGACCCCACTGGACAAGAGAGAGTAACAAGGGAGAGCTCAGAGGAACAAATCAGAGAAGAACCCAAATTGAACAAGAACAAACACATCAGCAAACACTCTGGGCGGTCAGACCTCTCGGCAAAGGCCGGTCAGACCGCTCAATAGGGGCCTGTCTGACCGCCTCAATGTAACCGGTCTGACCGCCGGCCGGTCTGACCGCCATGGAAGGCCCGGTCTGACCGCTCCGCTGAGCCCAGCAGTCCGAGAGTAAAACTGAAAACCTGAAATTTGGGTATAACTTCAGATCTTCGACAATCAAGGCAAATAGTGGTTTTCTTTCATTCTTTTTGACCCAAGGCAATACTACAACATACCAAATAGCAAGGGGCCTTTGGGAAACAAAGAAACCACACCAAGAAACAAGAATTTCAGATTTGGGTAAGAATCTGAAATCTTGCACGAGCTGAGCCAAAATCCAAATTACTCCCCAACCTTTAATCCTTTGGCCATGAAACTTTGAGGATAGCTAATAGATAGCCACTGGACTCTACATGCCAAGTTTCATGCCATCTCAAAGAGGGAAAAGAGGAAACCCTCCAAACCCTAGAACTGAAAACGAAGAACAGAGAGGGCCCAAAAAAAAAACCTGAAATCAAACATGGTTTGCTCTTAGGATTAACTAGTCAAATGACTTTTGGGCATCTCCTAGGTCACAGCAACCCATTTTGCTACTTCTCAACAAGCAAGAACACAAAAACAAGAAATCAAGAAATCAAGCCAAAAGAGCATCGTAAGGCAAAAACCAACAGAGAGCTAGAGACTCAATCAAATTCAACAAAATCCATCTCATATTGATAAAGAAGAAAGGAGATACATGATTGATACAAGAGGAATGATTACAAAGGATCTCCTCTACCTCTCCCTCTCCATCTCAAGAACACAAGCTCAAGAACACACATCCATACTTGCTTTTGAGAGGGGACAACACACTCAAGAATACATCGAAGATGGACAACAGAACCTCTGCCCTCTCCAACTACTCTCCACTACCAAAGTCTCACCAACTAAAGCCTAAAGCCAAAACAAACTTCTAAAGCTTATTTTGACTAAAGCAAACCCTAGAAACCCTTCACAACACTTGGAATGCATGAGTGGGCATGCAGCCACCAACATCTATTTATAGCCCTTGGCTAACGGGTCTCCAACCCGTTACGCCCGCTAAACCCGAACGGAGCCCGCTCCCGCTTTTGCAGCCTTGCGAAATTACCATTTCGCCCCTCCTGCACCTTCCGGGAAGCTTCCGCGCTCCTTGTTGTCCAAGCCTCGCAACCACCTCGAGTCACCGCCGTCTTCGACACATCTCGACCGTTTTGACCTCGACACCGCCCGTGTCTAGTCCGGTCACCTCGTGTCTCGCCACGACTCCGCCTCGACGTCCTGCAGCCAACATAGACAAGAAACACATCAAATAGCACCGCTCGATACATGTAAGCATAAATGCATTAATGAAATAGCCCAAACCTGACAAGTCAACTTAATATGCATCCTAACCCCTTTGACCAGGTTTGACCAAGTCCGACCGAGCCCGATTGCACCATGCAACGTCAAGGACGGAACCAACCAAATCAAACTCGACTTTCCTAAACCGATGTCGATTACTCATCACACACATGGGATGACCTCCATATGGTCTCTCAATCTCCCCCTTGATGAGTATATTGACAAACCCCGAAAATGCACAAAGTTGAGTTTGAAATGCAAGAAAGAAATCAACCATGGTCCAAAGGAAGGAAATGAAGCTAATGACCATGTCGACAGAAAGAAACACTAGAGCAACAACTGAAAGAGCAAATTGTTCTCCAAAACTCTAAAATGCTCCCAAATGGCTTTTTCTCCTCTATTCTCCCCCTTTTGGCAATAAACACATCAAGGATGCAAAGGAGAGAATATGACATAATGTTGGATGAAATGGCTGAAGTTTGATTATTCTAAGCATTTGGAGCCATGAAAATTATCCAAAATGACCAACAAGTATTACATCAAGCCATAACTCAAGAGAATGCTATCTAGATCATGCCAAGTGTCGGAACCCGGAGTAGCAACTCCTGGATTTTCTGTGTAAATCGCACTAGTCCAGGATCAACTAGTGCACACAGTGATAACAAAGACAAATATCATGCACAATGACAAACTTTATTTAACTGATTATGGGCCTGATGACCAAAATTTACATCAGTGGCACATAAGCCAAAATTAAATATAAGCAGCGGAAGAAAAACCGAAGCGGAAGAAGCCCACTGAGCCTGCCCACAGGCAAACGACAGTAAGACGCGGCCTACTCCTCCAAGTCTTCACCGTAGTCGAAGTCGTCTTTCTCTGTATGGAGATAGCAAGGTGAGTACAAACTTGTACTCCGCAAGTCACACGGAGAAATGCAATATAATGATAAATGCAACAAAGGAAGGCTTATAGGGTTAGTTTGCATAAAACAACATTTAACGAAATACAGTAGATAGATTGAAATTGCTGAATTTAATACAGTAAGTAAAACAGTACTTGTATTTGAAAATATTACCGTCAGTGCAGGCTCCGACCAAACACCAACCTATCCACGGGCATCCCACCCGGACCATCTTTTCCAAAAGTTCACGTATGGATTCCATCCATCCACACGCTTTCACTGCGCAACTCTGATGGATTCCATCCATCCACCAGGTTTCAGTCTCTCACGGATTCCATCCATCCGCAAGATTTTCATCTCTCGTGGATTCCATCCATCCACAAGGTTTCCGAAAATCATTTTTGAAAAGCAAAATCTAGTCCATGAAAAACTTTTACTCAGCATGCCCATGACCGTGGGCACGACTATCCAGGATAGATTATACACTCTGCAGAGGTTGTACAGCTTTACCCACAAGACACGATCATCCCTTTTTGCCACCGGATTACACACTTCCTTAGGTGTGCGACGAGGAGATCATGACAAGGCATTTACAATGCAAAGCCTTCAACCTGGCCAAGCCAACACTAAGGTTTCACCCCAGTAAGGAATCCACCAGACCGCGACCCCTCTTGAGCCGAGTGAGACTTCTCATGGCCTATGCCACGCTCACTTTCAACCTACGACATGACCCAGGTTGGGACCCACAAATTATTTAGCCAGGGCTGTCCCATACCAGCCTTGTGGTAGTACGTTAGGGCTTTGCAACAGTAGCTCACAGACCGGTCCTTAACTTGACTTAGGCCTAACCACATATCCCTGTGCGTGACAGTCAACCACTGCGGCTCCGACCAACAGGGCATGCCTGCACCCACCATTCTAACTAATTGCCTAAGTCTAAACCAGTTTTTATATTTTGTTTTCAAAATATTTCATAAACCTCCTTGACTCACCAAAGTCAAGAGTAGCTTTGAAAAACTTACCATTTTATGTAAAAAGGTTCGTCATTTCATGTGAAAAGGTATCCCAAAACTAATATTATAACTACACAGGTCTATGAATTTGATTAAAACTCTCTAGCCAACACTAATGTATTAACTAGAGTTTGATTCTAGGGTGACAAGGTATCAAGGAATTCAATTTCAATGGAGGAATTAACAAGTAGGCAATAACTAAATTTAAAACTGAATTGAAATACGTTAAATAAAAGTATGCATGCAATATAATTTAAAACAACATAATTTTATTTTGAAATCTGGGATCAACATGATCAAGGAGTGTGACTTGCCTTGCTCCTCGTCGAATTCTTCTGAAACGTCGCAGTCTACACGCGAAGAACCAAAGCAAATAAATTCAAATAAAATCTAAATAAATCCAAAAATTATAAAATATATATTTATGGATAGATTATGATCACTACTAATTTTGAGGTCTTGGCCAACGACGTGAAATCGTTGCAATAGGGCCAAAATAGATGCAATATGTACCTATTGCAACTAATGACTTCCGTTGGTAAGCGTGGCAAGTACTTGCGTGCTTAAAAGATTGTGCAACGGATTCTGGTTTCGTTGCAATACTTATCCTTATTGCCACGCAGTGTGGTGTGGCATTTGTTTTTTGTTGCAACGAACGATATCGTGGCAATATAGGCTATAGCCACGTATGACTCCGTGGCAATACCTTCTTTTGCCACGAAGCGTGGTCGTGGTAATAGTATCATTTGCCACGGAATTATCGCGTGGCAATAGGCTCTATTGCCACGCCCATGATTCGTGGTAATAAATCCTATTGCCACGGAAAATATTGTGTTGCAACAAGATTTATTGCCACGGAAGATATTTCGTTGCAACAAGAATTATTGCCACGGAAGGTGTTCAGTTGCAATAGGTTTTATTGCCACGGTAGTCGTTTCATTGCAATAAAGGTATCGCAACGAAATATATTAGGTGGCAAATATATCATATAGCAACGATTATTGTTCCTGGCATATCGTGGAATCGCAACATAGTGCCGGCGTTGCAACAGCCTATACCAACAAAATGCTAGTGTCGCATTCACGTTTATCGCAACGGTAAGATTTCCAGCAACGTATTTAGCATTTGATATTTGATTATTAATTTGTTGTTGCAAATTAATAATCAAATTAGGAACACTGTTGTATCATAGGCACAAATATTAATTCAACATATATATTAATTCAATATATTGATTCAGCACATGTAATATTTTAAAAGTGACACCACTCATGTAGGGATTACATATGAATCTCCAGACTTAAACTACAAAGTTTTAAACTAATAACAAAAGTACTATCGCTTCTGTAGCATTTGTCTTTGCTTCTTTTCCATGTAGAATATCCGGGCTTGATGATCATGTCATGACTCTGTGTGCTCCGATTAAATTGTTTCTTCCTGCCATAACATCAACCATAAAGGACCGTAATGTGAGTAAGGTCCAGCACCACATACTTAAGTACTGCATAGTGCAAGTTTATAGAAAATGAGTTACAGCTGAAAATAGCCCTTCCTGTACTGGCATATTTTTCTAGTAGTTTAGAACAGTACGCTATATTTTATTGAAGAACAATGATAGTAGTATGTAACCAAGTGAAGGAAAATTCAAGTTGAAGGTACAAGAAAAGGCAATCTTACTTGACAACATTCAATCACTTCTTCAGAACTTGAAGCCCTTTACACTAATATACTTAGTCCTGCATGGTTTAAATAAAAAATGGATTACCCACTGGCCATTTCTCAGTAACAAAATGGATTATCAAGCACTCTGGACATGAGTCAAAGTAACAAACTGGGAACCAAGTGGCAGCATAGCAAGTTTATGAATGTCAAGCTTATGTACACAATGCAATTAATTTTCTTCAATCAAATCCCCAAACATGGAGTACACCACACCGTATATATGGCACGGCAACCTTCTATGGATACCAAATCTCATATGCGATCACCCGATAACTCATTTCCACCAATGCAGTGCAGCCAGGATAATTAAATGAATCTTACCAACCAGTACAATACTACTACTAGTGTCTAGTAGTATCAAGCTATTGGCCAGTATCTCACGCACGCACAGGCACAGCTCACCAATCAAAGAGAGACCAGGACATTGCATGGGGGCGGAGGCATAATTTTGCATTAAAGGGGGTTGCATTGCATGGTTTACTCTAGACAGGCGCGTCTCAAAGGAAAGAGGGTACTGCTCTGCTCACTCTCACCGAGTAATGCATAAGCATTTACATGGCACCAGTGCTCACTGGCAGCATTTACCTTGTCATCTCATCATTCAGAAAACATAGTATTCTGATTTCTGCTGTTCTTGAATCTGTGTGGCAATTGCTAAAACTATGTCCAAAAAACACTACAGTACTACCACCCTAAGTTGTGTTTGTACATGGGTTAACAGGAGCAACCACGTGCATTTGCTATTATAGGATTTCATAGCAAACATCAACATTTGTTAAAGTCATAAAGTACACATTATCAGAATAAGTAGTCTTATCTTTCAGCACACCAATAGGTGCCGTAAGACATCAATAAGAATACTCCAAGTCTATCCAAATAAGCAATTGGGGAAGAAACAGAAGGCATAGAATACACCTAATCTATCTCTTTTTCTTCTTGCTGCATCGCAAAAACTGACACACCTATTTCTCAGAAGTGCATTGCTACTTGTAAATGACCAGAGACATAAGTAAAATAGGGTACAAAAGTAACAAAAAAGTTTTGCAGTGAAGTAGAGCAGAACCACTTTAAATTCTTTAAATGTTGCTAGTTTGGTAGTTTTGAATTGAATCAATCAGCAAGCAGAAATACCCAATCTCGGAAAGACAAGTATCTAAGGAAGTTAAGGAAGCCAACAGGGAAGCAGCTTTGATCGTAGACAAATCAAAAGTAGCAAAACCTGCCATTGACTCTGAAGTGATGTTCCCCTTTTCTTCTATGAAGCATTATACATATAGATGTTATCTCAACCTATCAACATACTTAATTGTGCATATGACTAGCCATATAAAGGATAGACAGTAGAGCTTGTTATCACACTACTTGTGAACTCCACACCAGAAGGAACAGATCTAACACTAACATGGTTGGAATGCTGCAAGCACTAGGCTGAATCCTAAAAAACCCAAGCAAGAGATGAACTCACGCATAAAAGTTTTGAGACAAAATGAACTTCATCAAGCATATACCGTGACCCAAACAACAGTTACTAATTGCCTGTTTTCAACGCATTCAATGTCAAGTTTATGAATGTCAAGTTTATATACACAATGCAATTAATTTTCTTCAATCAAATCCCCAAACATGAATTACATTTTCAATTCATACCTGTTGCTCTCTCCTTGTCTTCGAACGAGTTTTAGCAGAACATATCAATTGGTGTGAAGAGATGAAATTCGAACCATTAGCAATGCCTTGTTGGAACAGGCTTCTGTTAAGATTAGAAACTCGAGTGTTGCGAGTAGGTGGCATAGCATCTTTTTCTGTTGTCAGGATGCTTCTTGGCTCAGTCTGCAAATGTAAGATGTAGGGTACATAAATATCAGGAGGTCATGAATAGAATGTACAAACTCCAAATCCCTTACGGCAGCAAACTATTTGCAAAATTTGTTACCTGTTGTAATGTTTCTCGTACATGTTGAGGTGTTTTTTCTATAGTGTTCAATGTACCATCTGGGTTAGCCTTGTCCAATGTTGGTATGCTTTCATTTTCCTCGCTTGGAGTAGCCGCGCTTTGTGTGTTATTCAATATACTTCCTGGGTTAGCCTGCGTATGGACAATAAGGGAAAACATTAGGGCCTGTTAGCTGGAGCAGTCAACCATCAAACGCAGGAGGAAGCAAGCAGCAGATGTGTATGTACAGATGTTTTACCTGTATTGTTGCTTCTCTATGTTGTGCTAGCAATGTAAGGAACTCTTGCCTAAGCTGCTCTCTTTCCCTCCTTTCATTCTCCACTTCATGCTGCATCTCTCGCCTACTTTCTTCCCTTTCAGCAGCTGCATTTGCAATTTGTTCCTTTAACTTTTCAACCTCCTCTTGGAGCTCATTATTTTTTTTGGGCTGCAGCTGAAGCACGGGATTGTTCCTCAATCCTGTCATTATTTTGCCAAGTAGCCATGACCATGAACTTTGCATGATTTGGTTCCAATGCTTTGCTTGTAACTTGACTGGAAAGCAATATTTTCCTCTTCAACTGTAAGGAAGTCTTTATCTGGCTCTGTTGATAGGTCAGTAATTTTGAATGCCGCATCGTCCTAAGTGAGAAAAGAGAAAATAAAATGTTGAATTAGTTAAGCTTTCTACACAAATTTCTGAATAATATACTAAGTCATGAACAAATTTATTTAGTACTCACATAGACATCCTTAGAAGCGTTGTTTGACCATTCCCCGTTCTTCGTGTGGGTAGTCATACAAAGAGTCAAATCAGTTGGCTCTTCTCCAGTATTTGGATCTCTCTAAAATGACAAAATTGTACCTTGTGAACAATTGATCAGTTAAGAAAAGAAGCATATAAGTTTAAACTTTCATTACCTGCTCGTAGCTACATTGGGAGAACGGTTTGGATCCCATCAGATGCTTCGTCTTCTGTTTCTTACGGTTTTCTGAGTTCTTGCTGCTTACCCTCTGCAAAAAAAATGGTTAAAAGTGCACTCAAAAAAGCATTGTTTTCAAGATGTGTCTTTGAAAATAAAGTAAGTGTCAGGTAACCTGGAATTTGTCAGTTCCAAAATACATCATCAAGTAGTGCCATTCGACAATGTCTATGTCTTCAGGCTTATGTCTCATTCGCTCAGTGTAGGTGTTGTATGCCTTATATGTTGAACTGAATGTTGATCTCCATCCTTTGTACCGCTCTTTAGCAATGTCCCATATCTTTTCCGTTACATTCTCAATGTTCGGAAAATCCCACCTACTCTGCTTGGATTGAAACAGAAAGTGATGGTCAAGTCATACGCAATTACTGAATTAACATGCTTATTAGATTAGGGAACCAATAAAAAAATACAACTTACTAGAAAATCCTCGGCTATTATAAATTTGACATTTTGCTTTATATCTTTCCACTTTTTGACTCCAATAAGCGGAGCCCTCTTTATTAGATTAGGGGACTAAAGAAATGGATTCAGGTTTCAATCTTTCGGACGGATGGCAGGGTGAGTGTGTGATCTGCGATCTGGAGATATGTTCATCTCCAATTTTGTCAGAAATTGTACAGTCCTGCCCCTAGAGTAATTTATGTGGTCGTGTTAATATGTACCAAGTATATGTACATGATCTTTTAATTTCAAGCCTGTTATGAAATGATTGTGATGGATCGTCTTAGATCATCTGTAGCAGTGTGGAAATGTAATATGTGGTCTCATATTTCAGTGCCCCATGTAAAGAAAGTAGCTAGTTTTAGGTAATGAATATTGAATATAAACAACTAAGAATAGTACAGTATTGAAAGATATCAATCTCCCCAAATTAATGTTTTTCTTGTTATCTAGTAAAATCGGCATGATCACAATTTCTTAGCATGCTTCATGTTGTCATGTAGTGAGCCATCTGTTGTCGATAGGACATGTGAGAGATATGTTGTTGCAGCCTCGTGCATTAATTGACCCTAGTCATCCTTCCACAATGTATTGCCCTCATAGGTTTTGCTCCAAAAGAATTGTACAACATAGGTTTGTTCATGCAGTTTTGCTCCAAAAGAATTGTACAACATAGGTTTGTTCATGCAGTTTTCGAAGCAGTGTACCGCTACTGATTTTCGAAGTAGTTTTGTTCGATTTGGATGAGGGGGGAACCAACCAGAAGTATCTAGTACTGTATTTTCCATTTTATGAACATTATTTGATGTTGCTATCTTAGGAGAGGATTAAGTGGGATGCCATTTAGTGATGCCTGTCAACCTAAGACGGCTATCTGAGAACTGTTAGTCTTTAGTTTTGAATACCAAATAAATCCGCAACATAATGCATTGAAAGATAAGTTTCCACTATATGTGTGATTACTATCAAGACAAAGCTCAAATTACATCACAGTGTGTGATGAATGCCAATTCCCTAATTGATGCCAGCATTGCTCTTGAAAGTACCATAGTAAAACTTTTTTTTTTCTGAGACACCATAGTAAAGCTTTCTAGTAGAGTTTGGCATGATTTGTTTCCAATACAATATATATTCTTGAGAGAAAAAATCTTTCAGAATGCAGCCTCACTACTGCTAGTAGGAAATACAAATGTCTGGTACTCAAAAGTCTAATGTAACAAGCATGAAGCATATAATTATTTTTTTTCCAATTGCTGTTACTTTCTTTCCAGGTAGACAACCAGGAAATGAAAATTTACTGAAAAAACTACTTTCAGTTAATCAACATGCTTATTAGATTAGGGAACCAATAAAAAGATGCAACTTACTAGCAAATCCTCGGCTATTGTAAATTTGACATTTTGCTTTATATCTTTCCACTTTTTGACTCCAATAAGCGGAGCCCTCTTCCTTGTAAACATTACGACCTCATCAACAAACGTTCGTGAGTTTTCTCCTATTGGACCTCCTAGCCTTGCTGAAAATTGAATTGATAGTTTCTGCGACGCATTCTTCACTCTCTTGTTGCCTGCTGCTAAACCTTTTAGGCATCCACGTACACCTTTCTTGCGCTGTTGGGAGCCACCTCCTTGTAAACAAATTAAATTTAATTTACCATACACATTCAGCAAGGATCAATTGAACCTACAATTTAAATTGGAACAAGGATAGCATACCATCTTGTTGTTTCTTGTTTTTTCGAGCATGAGATGGCCACTCTGTTGGTGTTAGGCTGTTGTCATGACTTTCCTCATCTTCAAGGCTAGCTGGAGTATTGATATGGTCCTCTTTCAAAACGGATACTGCACACATAGTAATACTCATCACAGATATATATACACGAGTTTGTAAAACTGTTACACATAGTTCAATGAAAGATTTGAAAATTACAGATATCATCAAGATGGCCTTTCCTCCTTAACCACTCCTTATATGTTTTGATTGTTTCATCCCTATAGTCATCCATGAATTCTGCTAGCCATGAACATATGTTAGTGTGCAGTTGCCAATTCAATACTTTTGTTAAAATCAGTGCCATGAGTATAGCAACATATATAGCTTACCCGTGTGTTCTTCCTCGTCTTGCAGATTCGCTAGCCAAACCTTGTATGCATCAAGTTGTTCAATTGTACATGCTGGAGCATCAGTATTGTGTTGATCCCTTCTCCGCTTCATGGGGGTTATGCTCACTTGATTGTCTGTAAGTTGTTCCTTTGACACTACTAATCGGACTTCCCTTTCTTCTTCAGTGCTTTCCACCATCCTGTCTGCATCACGACTAAAATCGATCGGCTCTAGAGTTGCTACTGCTCTGCCACATCGCTTCTTATAGTATAAGAAGTCCCTAACTGAGTAACCAAGCTGCTCTTTGATACTTAACAAGGTCATGAATGAGATATTATTCCTATCAATATCGCACTCGACGAATTCTTTCTCTGGTGGTAATCCCTTGCATTGAACAATAAAACTCCACTTCTGAGATGACACATTCCCTCTGTATGTTTACATAGATAAAGGTCAATTAGTCAAAATGCAGTTGTCATAGTCAAATGTTAGACCTTGTTTGTTCATGTACAATCTGAGAGGAAATTAATACATGCTCAGATGGAAACAATAAATTTGTAATGAGGAAACTAAAGGTATCAAATAAGAATAATAGTCATCAACCTAAATACACCTAATCTGGGAACATGGGTGTAACCAATTTTATATTTACAAGTCTACCCAGTCTGCTACATCAAAATACACATAATTTGGGAACCAATTTGTTTTTCTTGGACAAGGTAAATCTAAAACTTGTAGCATGAATATATAAGCAATTTGCAAAATCAAATCGAGTTGAACAAGGAGCACAGATTATTGAAGGAACCCAAGGCCAAAAATGAGGCCCAACCATGGGTTCATACATGCATAGGCCGCTGCATAGGGTAGTCCAGAACCATCTTTAGTACCAAACGTGAAGGAAGCCCAAGCAGTAGGGTGGTTCGGTGATGAGGTTTCATACCTGGGGAGGGAAGCATCATCCATGCCGTCCTCTTCTTTGGCGCTTGAAATTCGAGGTGGAACCTGTTGGCCGCTCCTCGTGATGGCGAGATCGTCCTCTTCTTCAGCGCTTGAAATTCGAGGTGGAACCCGTCGGCCTCTCCTCATGATGGCGAGATCCCCGTCGGTGGCGTTGGCGTTGGCGGTGGCCGCACCAGTGATCGGCGTCGTCGATGGAGCCGTCGCCATCGTCGTGTCGAACTAGGGCTTCTCCGATCGAACCAACGCCACCTCGTCTCCCTCTCACGCACGTAGATGGGAAGAATAGGTCGCGTGATTTGGGGATATACGGGTGCGTCGGGCTTATCCCGTGGGGGTTTTGGACGGGGCGGTTTGCATTGGGCGGGATTATCTGTATTTTGGGAAAGTTATGGAGGGAAAAATTTTATGATTATATAGGGATGTGAAATGATATGAAAAAAAGCTTGGTGAGGCTTGAGCCTCACCTCCGGCCAGTAAGGAACCACCCCCCGGCCCTAGTCGAGGCAGATCCGGGGGCGCAGGGATGATGACGGCGAGGGCCAAGCCACCGGGAGAGCCAGATCGGCCGGCGACGTCGGCGTCGCGGGCCTGGCCGCCCAGGGAGGTAGATCTGACCGCGGAGAGAGCCAGAGAGGCATGAGGGGAGGTAGATATCCGGGCCTCCGGGGCCAAGGGCGGCGAGGGGCAGGACCGCAGTCCGCAGCAGGAGCATCGCGGAATCGCCGTTCGCGGGCGTCGGAATCTGAGAGGCAGAGGTGAGAGGCCAGAGAGTGAGCCTGTGAGTCAGTGAGTCTGAGAGATGGGAGAGCGAGACGCCGAGAGGCGAGAGCATTAGAGATTAGAATACTGAGTAGTGAGTACTGACTAAGCATTAGAGTAGGAGAGACCGAGAGCGCACAATGGAGAGCTGGAGATTAGAATACTGAGGCCCCGTTTGGCACAGCTCTAGCTCCGAGATCTATGCTGGATTTGTAGTTTGTTGACTAAATTAAAGTGATTTAAATATTTTTATTTAATATATAATATAAATGAAATGAGTCATGTAAATGCACTTAACATGCCTGCAACTCTAGATCCAGGATTTCCTAGAGCTACAGATGACCAGCTCTAGGAAATCTACAGATTTTCTAGAGCTAGAGCTCTGCCAAACGGGACCTGAGTACTGACTGAGCTGCGCATCTTGCCGTGCCATCTGCGTCTGAAATATCGGTTTATCAAGTTTGACAGTAACTAAAAACGGAATAGAAATGTACCTTCTCGTGGAGTTTTAAGTTTTTATTCAAAATTAAGCACATATAAATCCTTGACAATAACTAAAAGCGAGCAGTCGTGGAATTTTGATTTATTTCTACCATAGGCTGAGGGAAAATCCTTGACAATAATATCTCAACGACATAAGCACATATAAATTTTGTCTTCCACTGTTTCGGTTGTAAATTACTAAAATTATTGACTGTACGATATGGTTGGGTTACTGAAATTAGTGCACTGGAGTCTTCTGCATGAAATTACTGAAGCACAGTTTCTCATTTAATTACTTTGGGCAAAAATGAAATATGTAAATGCTTAACTGATAGAATCATCTTTAATTCCACATAGACGAGCCTCAGTCATGGGTACCGACTATGTTGAGTTTCTTGCCTACCCCCCAAGTTTTAATCATTGCTTCTTCATGTGTGGCTTGTTAATTGAATTAGCTCAACTGGAAGTGTAATTTTTTGCTTTGGTGTTTGGGTATGAAGGTTTCGAGAACATTCATCACAGAGTGTGATGAATGTGTAGAAATTTGCAAGGAGATGCTTGCAGCGGATGGTTGAAAACCAGGCGATACAATGGAATGTCTATATGTTTGTGACTACTTCAATTGATAAAATGGAAGCTTATGAGTATACGTATCAATGCAGACCTGACTATCCATCAGGCCAATCATCATCCACGTAAACATGCGTGCAAGACTATGAAGTATCCATCAACCATGCATCATCGAATCTTCAACCAAAAACACATCCGTCGCTCTAATTTTTCTCTCGTACGAGTCAGCCACCGCACACTCGTATTTTTCACGTACAAGCCGCCGCTTTCTGTTTTTTTTCTTCGCTCAAAAAATGGCCAACACAGCACGCACGTCTCTATCTTTTTTATACAACTAACTCCCTCTCCTATTCAATCTCTATTTAAAATCCTAATCCTTCATAACATGGGTTATTAAATTCTTTTTACGCTTCCGATTTTTCAGTCTTCCACGTGTCGGACTCAAATAAAAAAACACAACACGTGACTAACTCGGCCGACTTCATCTTAGAAAAGAAGTTCAAGTAGTACTCGGCTAGAAAAGTTCTCTTTCCATTATACGTGACTAACTCGGCCAAAACGTGTAATACTAATGTCCGTCTCGAAAACAAAACGTGTAATACTCGTGTAATGCATGAAGCATTTTTCTAGCGAGTCACGTATGAAACATGCATACATGCATTTCTTTTCTCTTTGCTAGTCCCGTATGAAGTTTCTTCCGTCTCCTTTGTGACATATGTGCATTTCTTCTTTTTTTTATGGCTCACATGCACATGCATGATTTTCTTGCTCGGCTGATTTCTTTTGGCTTTGGCATCTCAACATCTCCTCATGCACAAACCTGTGACCAATTAAAATACTAACATTAGGTAATAGCCAATTCTCATGTAAATTTAAGCTAAATTTAATTAGGAGCGAGTTCACCTGTTGATTAATCTTTTTAGCTCGTGCTCGCATAATCGGTCCGCTTAGAATGTCCTCATTATCATGTATACTCGAAATGATGGACAATGGACTAATGTCGACGAGACCTTCTAAACGCATCTTCACTTTAGGATTGTACAGATCGAGTATAGGACTGTATATAATTAAATAAAATAGTAGTAACTCTATATCTCTAAATATAATAATTAAAGACCCAATTAAATTAGAGTTCACATGATAATATTTAATGTGGCTCAATAATTCCTTCCAGTTAAATAATATATTTAACTGAGAAGTGCAAGACATGAGCGTATCCGCATCATCTGTGGAGGCGGGGCGACTGCTAGGTAGCGGCGTTTGCGCGGTGGCCGCGGATGGTGGAGGCGGGGTGACTGCTGGGCGTGCGGTGGGAGGTGCCCAAGGTTTTATATGACAGGTGCTTACCATGCTTAGATAAATAGAAATTTACAATTATAATTGACAGTGGGGTACAATAGTCTGGTGGTAAACACCTTGGCCTCCGAGCTAGGAGGTTGTTGGTTCGATTCCTCCACACCTTTTCGCGAAGAAATCAGAGTTCCAGAGGGCCCGAACAGAAGAAATCAAATGGGGGGAAGGACTTATTCGCAATTACCGAAATCTTCGAGAACTAAATCGCAAAATAGCCGATGCCCCCAATCTGCCCTAAAAGGATTTATTCATCATATACCCTCCTCATAGATGGAAATTCAGGATTTACCCTCCTGACCCACGTGTCAGTGACTTATGATGACCCCACATGTCATTGAGGTGGGAGGGTAAATCCTGAAATCCCCAATTCAAGGGAGGGTATATGATGAAGATCCCCGCCCTAAAATGCCTAGCCGCCGCCGCCTGTGATTTTTGAGCCCGGTTTTGTTTTCTTCTCCCAACACCTTCTTCTCCACGCCCGGCCGCCGGCGAGCACCGGGCCACAGCTCGTCGGTGCGCGTCTCGTCCGCCTCCCTTCTTCTCCACATCCTACCGCGCCACCCTTTCCTCACCGCCTCCCTTCTCCATCTCGCCCACCGCTCGGCGCCGCCACCTCTCCTCCTTCTTCTTCACATCCGGCCGCCCCTTCTCCACCCGTGCGCCTCCAACTCCTCTTCCGGCCGCCCCTCTGCTCTCCCTCCATCACGCTTCCTTCCCCTACCGCGCCAACACCGCATCACCATCCCTGCGCCTTCTTCCCCCCCATCACAGCGCCGCCGCACCCCATTACTCCGGCCAACCACCGCTCCTCCACGTACGCGCCACCATCTACCTCCGCCAACTCCATCCGCCGGCGCGCCATCAAGCGCCGCCATCCACCGCGCCGCCACCTTCTCCACATCAGCGCCGCCGCCGCCTTAGCTCTTCCTCTCCCCATCGTGCCTCCCTTCTCCGCCTGCTCCGCCTCCCATCTCCACCACGCCGCACCTCCTCTTTGCTTCTCCTCCTCCCCCTTCTTTCTTCACTACCACCACCGAGACCGAGCAGCGCCATCTCTCTCCGCCAAGCGCCGCCCCCTTTATTCCGCCGCCTCGCGCCAGCACCGCATCACCGCCTACTCCTCCGCATCCTCCTCTGCGAGCGCCACGCCTCCTCCCGTGCGCCATCTCAACGGCCGCAGCCTCTGTTGCTCCACCGCGCCGACTTCGGCGACCTCTCCACGGCAGTCATCTTCAGCGCCGCCGCCGGCCGCCTCGACTTCACTGACGGCCGGATCGGCTACTACTTCACCGACGACCCCTCCAGATCCACGGCCTCCACCGACACCTTCCTCTTCACTGCTTCCCCTTCACTTCGGTTCATCCCAAATCCTTCTTCCTTTCTCTACTTGCTGTTCTACTGAATTACTGTTAGTGATTATTAATCTCTATTGCCCAGTGGATGTTTGCTTGTGATATGTGATCTGTGTGATGATGAATTGTGGATGTTGATATATTGCACTGTGAATGTTAATCTTCGATTATGAGTTGTGGTCATGCTGTGAAACAGTGCAATCTACTGTGAATGTTGTGTACCAGCTTTGAGACTTGTGTCTATCACATATTGCAAAACTACTGTGAATGTTTGGATTTAGAAATCATTTTTACGCTACAACCGTTCTGACACTGGTATATATTTGGTAGAATAGACCTTCATGTTTCCTTTTGGAACTGCTGTAAAATTGATTCATATTCACACAATAGTTTGATCATGTCTCTCTTAATAACATATTACTTATGTTCAAATCTTTGTATTTGATTCTATGGTCTTGCTCACAAAGTATGTATGTATTTGCTATTAATACAGCCATATTGTACCTGTATCTTGACACGGATTGATGTTGGTAGCACCTCAATAGACATTCCTGTAGAAGAAATCAGCTAGCATAGTTGAAGGACATACACTTTCCAGAACTTGCTACCTTTAGACAGGAAGTGAAATGTGGAGGTACTGTGGTGACCTGGTGGGAAAGTATGATTGTATGAAACTGAAACTTGTTGGTAATAAGCATGTAAGTGCAAAATCCTAGATGCAGGCAACACGACAAGCATGTACATTGAATATATATGCAGAATCAGATACTTTAGTTTTGGATGGGAAGTATTTTGAACCAGTCAAGCTTTCAGCTTTCTAAAAATTTCATTCTTAAATATTTTGGAGGTCAAGAATTTTGTTCTCTTTAAGTCCCAGCTTTTTTGTTTCTATGGGATGATTTCATGCGGATTGTGATTATGAATAAAGTTCCAATGAATCAGATTCAATTATTCCTTGAAAAATGTTAAAGGATTTGCATTTTTTACTGAAGTGTTATAAAGGTATTCTTGCTGTCTACTGAAGATAGGTTTGTCGTCTTAGTGATTTGAATATTTTATTTATGCTGGCGACATTTGCTTTCTTTTTTTTTTTAAAAAAATACAATGATTTGATCGGGAACGTATTGTATGCAATCAAACTTTTTCATGCAATCATGGTGCAATCCAACTAAACATCATAAAAAATTCCGAAAAAATTGTACTATTGTAGATGTACTTCTAAACTTACTCTACCTATGTATAAAATTTGAAGTCTATATTCATTCTATATTAAGAATACCAAAAAATAGAAAAATCTAACAAATATTAAGAGTTCAAATTTGTCAAAATTCTCCTTTTTTTTGTTACTTGTAATATAAAATGAATTTGAGCTTGAAATTTTATACACAGTCGGAGTATCACTAAACCATGAAGTACCACTAGTATATTTTGTCGGAATTTTTCGTGACGATGTTTAGTTAGATTGCACCATGATTGCACGAAAAGGCTTGATTGCATACGATACATTCCTGGTATCATCTACCAGTGCAGGAACATAATTTGTGTTGGAAATTTTCTTCTGCGTTCAGCCGATTTAATACAACGTTTATCTTTTGTAGTGCTTAGAGAAATGATACATCAAGGGGAATGCTTCCTTTTTTACCCATGTAATGGATATAGTAAAGTTATTTTGTTGGATCTTCATTAGACTTGACCTAAAAATTAAGGTTAAATTCTGTTTCTAGCTTACTTATTTGCTGTCTATGCCCTGTTTTTTTCTCTACAGGTAGCTTTAGACCATGGTCAATACTTTTTATTTGTATTTTTAAATGATGATGAATGACGGAAATATCAGTGTAAACTCTTGTGACTTGGGAAGTCGTTTGAAGAAGCCGCTTGAAGAAACTTTCGGATTTCAGAGAAATCAAAGTCAAAAATAATAAAAAATAGCTGAATGCCCGTGTGTTGCTACGGATTTTAAAATTTTATCATAATATATATTATGAAACTAATGGGTGGTAAATTTTTTTAAAACATGCATACAAATATGTTTTCTAAATTTTTTTAAAATCCGTAACAACGCACGGGCATTCCGCTAGTCCACATAAACATGCGTGCAAGACTATGAAGTATCCATCAACCATGCATCATCGAATCTTCAACCAAAAACACGGCCGCCGCTCTAATTTTTCTCTCGTACGAGTCAGCCGCCGCACACCCGTATTTTTCACGTACAAGCCGCCATACGTGGAGGCGGGGTGACTGCTGGGCGTGCGGTGGGAGGTGCCCAAGGTTTTACTAGTATAGTGTCTGTGCTAACGCCACGGCGGCATTTTAGGGATGCACACAAAATCAACCAAACGAATTTTTGAATGGTCATACATGTTTTGTTCCCTGCTTTCAAAGACAATTTTTGAATGGCCATATATGTTTTGTTTGGATAATTGGATTCCTCCCCGCCGCACCGCGCCGCCGCGCCGCGTCCACTGCGTGCGCGCCCCGCACCATGTGGACGCGGGTCCGCCGCGTCTCGTCCGCCCCGCCGCGCCGCGTCCGCCCCGCCGCACCGCGCCGCGTCCACCGCGTGCGTGCCCCGCACCGCGCGGAGGCGGGTCCGCCGCGTCCGTCTCGTCCGCCCCGCCGCGCCCCACGTCCACTGCGTGCGCGCCCCGCACCATGTGGACGCGGGTCCGCCGCGTCTCGTCCGCCCCGCTGCATCCTCCCCGCACCGCGCGGACGCGGGTCCGCCGCGTCCTTCTCGTCCGGCCCGCCACACCGCGCCGCGTCCACCGCGTGCGCGCCCCGCACCGCGCGGAGACGGGTCCGCCGCGTCCGTCTCGTCCGCCCCGCCGCCGTGGTCTACCTATTTGACCGTTCTTATGCTCAAACTTACCATTCAATCATTCAAAAATGGTATTATTCAGGAACCGGAAGTATTTATGAGAATGGCAGGTGAGAATAAATTACTGACTTAAGCTCAAGGATGAATATTGACAAAAATATTGAACATTACAACAAACATCTCAGAGAAAGACGTCTACAAGTGCATGCATAATTTGCTCATAAATACACACGATCAACAAGATCGCCTCTTTGTCGATCTGAGCATTGTTTAACTGCTGACGTCGGATGCCCGTGAAACCGAAACACTGTACCTATGCACCTCTGAGACTTCCACACAATTATGTTTCTCGGTTCATTTATCACAAGGGGTGGGTGGTTGAATTTGCGAAGTTGGTAGCAAATGCCAGATGACTTAATTGGTGCTTGTGCTGACATCTAGTCAGAAGATTCTGTGCCATAGTCAAGCATTTCTTTTATGTTTAGCTTGATTGAAGGTCCCATTGATGAGCATACGTATGCCGTTTTCCAGTATATCCCCTTTGCACCAGAGGGCTTGTTCCTTTCGACAGAGCGCTGGAAAGAGATGGCAAAAGGCGAGTCAACATAAATTCTCAGTAACATCAACAGAGATGTTCATAGGAGCAGATATCTTACAACAACAGCCATGAAGTTTGCAATAAGGTCTTCTTCAGGGAAGTCAACCTTGCCAAAAGGGATGTGAACAATCCCTGTCTTATCAACTCTGTATTCGACTTTACCTTTCTTGAACTCTTCAATAGCCTAGAACCATTTGCACAGTTAGCATGATCTACTTCATCAACTCCATTGACAGTTTATTGCTACAAGCATGGGATTGAAATGGTTCAATCCTATACAAGTACATCATTAACAGATTAAATAATACTCCCTCCGATTAAAAATATAGGGCGTTTTCGACACTAATACAGTCTTCAAGGTACATCTTCAATCAATAATTCTATCATAATATGTGTGCGCATATACATGTCCAGTTTTTAGTTTATGAGCCTACTTACACCTATCTCGCAAGTTTATGGGCCTAGTACCACATGACAGAACAATGGCAGACGGATTTGGCAACAACACAAAAAAAAGGGACTTTATGATGACAAACTTCCTTGTTCAATGGTGAATAGCTCACTGAGCATTTATTATGCATCATGATATGTATCAAGGTTACATGTGTACGTTGCAGTCCTGTACTGTATACATTGGTGAAGTATTTAGGTAGTCTTCTTGCAAGGATGAATGTTTTGGGTACTTAGAACCTTGCTCCTAAATAAACTAAAAAAAATGTACATTGCGCTAGATTTCCAGTCGTGGTCAATCCCTTGAGTAATTGTTGGTATCAATCTTACAGTCAACTGTCCCACTCTGCCTTCAGCTAATTATTGCTGTTACTATGCTTTGCATACCCTTACCAAGGCATCCTGTGGACCGAGGAGTTAACAAACAAATATCACCAGTTCACTACCACAAACTGATAGCCCTCCAAATCCTGCCTCCACCTCATCAAGTTTCCTCCCTCCATTTCAGTCAGTAAAAGTAACTTTTCCTACTTTCTAAACAGTTTGTAGGCACAATCAAACTACAAAATCAAGTTGTGCCTATCACCATGCCTGAGCCTTCAACTATTGAAATACAAACAATTAAAGGGAACTAACCAAGGTAGTAAGTTATCAATATATCAATATCTGAATCCTAGAAGTGCAGCTAAATACTGAAGTTAGGTGGATGGCATTTTTTCACCCAATGTCACTGTCACAATACACAACCCAAGCAACATAGACATGATTGATGATTGACAAGCAATATTGCTGGAAAATCTGAAAAAAATCTGTACGACTTCCACAGTACCTAAGTAATGTTTGGAGAAACAGTGCCAGCTTTGGGGTTAGGCATCAGTCCTCTTGGTCCTAGAATCTTACCCAAGCTAGCAACCTGAAAAGTAAATGGAAAAGCTCAACTTGACAATCAAATGAAGCAGGAGCACACCGTGAAAGTTTCCATGAGCATGGCTGGTCCTGTGACAAATTAACATAGCACTCCCTACATTTATGTCAGTCCTAGCTTTCAAAGAATGAAACGCCTGATTTCTTGTATTCAGAACTTAGTTTGTAATATGTAGTCTATTTTATTTCAATGAACCATTCTGTGGTAGTTAACAGTTCATATAAGACCTAAGAGTAGAAACAAGTCTAATAGTCCATTTCAAACTATTGTGGCAAAATAGTCCATGAATCCTACCTCCAATATGAACTGAAATAAGACCACAACTCTTTCACAAAAAGAAAAAGAACAAAAGTAAGACAAAGAGCATGCATCTGAAGGGGATGCGTCAACAAACATAACCAATAAACAGCTAACTGTATTGTTCCTAGTAACATTAAAAAAAATCTAAAATTTTGTTTTGGTGTGAGGCGCATGATGAAGTGCTGACCAAATGCTTAGCAAAATAAGCCCAACAACCTTGCATGTAGATAGGCACCTTCACCAAGCAAGGAAATATTTCAAACATGACTCACACACCTAGTTCCACATACCTTAGGCATCATATCAGGTGATGCAATCAATTTGTCAAACTCCATGAATCCTCCTTTTATTTGTTCAATCAGGTCATCTCCACCAACAATGTCAGCTCCTGCAGCTCTCGCTTCATCAACTTTGATTCATTCAGATGTGAAAAGATGCAGTAGGACTAAAAATTGTGATGTTTATGACAGCAACTTTGATTCATTCAGATGTTTATGTTGATGGTTTAGTTGTACGGTAAGACTAATTCAGTAGATAATAGCAGTACAGGAACAACCTCATAATCTAGGCATAGAAGCTATCAGTGCATAGGTAAGCATGTCACAAGTAGCAGGATCTCTGAGAGTATAAAATAAATCATGTGCCACCACAACAGCAACAACTCAAAAAGGGGAACAACCATGCACCTGAGTACCTAACTAATCAACTGACTGGCACTGATAAACAAACAGAGTTTGTTATTGTACGCAATAGCATGAACTACACACAACAAATGGCGAGCAAATATAATAAAAGCCAAGAACACTGAAGGATATCTTCTTTCTTAATGTTCTGTTTTCTTTGGCAACAAAACCTTTCTTTGTAGAGCTAAATGATGAGGCACCTTTTCTAGCTGCAAGCTCACTTCCTCTGTATCGAAGACCATTTTCATAAATGCATAAAATGAATACTGGACATGAATTAAAACTTACAGGATAGAGTATCAAGGTTCAGGTATTTGTATTGAATCCATAACAACTTTAGCTCGTACTTTATTCAAGCCATTCGGAGAGCCTGAGTAATGAACATACTTTGTTAGTTAACTTGTGACATGATAAAGCTAAGAACACATGAAGCACAGTACAAGTCCTTACCGCCATATTTTCAGAACTGATTCTTGCACAGCAACACTGCTCAACCAAATGTTTTCTAGCTGTTGCTGTAGAGAAGCAATTCAGAACCAAGAACTAAAAGGAACATGTTAATACAATGTGACTTGGTAGTAAGAGGAACTTACAGCTGGGCATCATTAGCTGTCCTTTTTTATTTGTGCTGTAGAGATATGCAAATAACGAAACATGAGTACAACGGTTAATAGTCATGTAGAGATATGCAAATAACGAAACATGAGTACAACGGTTAATAGTCATGGAGGACATGCTGACTTGTAAAAATGAGAGAGCATACTCATCCTGTGAGCTTGGATCCAAACAATGTTTCAGCTTGCGGTCAATATGCCTCATGTCCTTAAGAGTAGGTATTTTTAGCTGGTCAACCTGCAAAAAATGCAAATAACGCTGAAAATGCGAACTCAGCAAATATAACAAAAACAGGAATGAAGATCAGCAAAATAAAGTACAAGAAACAAAGTGAGCCAAGAAACTATGTAACTAATTCACAAGGTTGAAAGAATGGACAGATCCAGAGAGGCTAGATGAACAAAGATCCATCCCAGGACGTGGCAAAAATATATATACATCAGCAATTTGAGCCTGGGGGAATTCAGGCTCTAAAGCAAGTGTAAAACTGAGTCTGTATATTAACAGTACTGCATAGTAACAATGTATCAATGGTTACAGAAGACATTTTGCAGCCTCCAGACCAAATGATGCATAACAGATCAACTCAAACAGGCATAACAGCAAGAATGCATACGAACATCAGTTAGCAATCCACATGAATAATGTTTGCTTAACGGGTGCACTAAACACCAGAAACGGTACATTCAAAAGCATGCACGTCCAACCATGTTGCATGCTGCCAGCACAACATTTCAGAACTACAAATATTGAAAAGCATTAATTGTTACGACTTAAGTAGCTGGAGTCTACTTGTTGGCCACTTCATCAACCATGTCCTTGAAATACATAAACAAACTCCATAATCCATATATTCCACATAGCGCAACAAAAGATATTTAGCTACACTTTGGGACAATAATGAAGCAGAACTCGCCTCACTCACAGCACACTAAAAGCACCAGGCAATGACAAAAGGAAAAGGTACATGCACCATGCGCCATACATAGAAATAACAAACTTCACAAATAACAATCCATTTCTAAATTTTAATCAGCAAACCTCAGCATCTTTTACAACTCCACATCACCCATATTGATGATGGCTATTACATAATAAGTACGCTTCATCTATATTCAAACATCTTGCAGAAAAACAAATCATTGGCCAAAAATAATGTATCCGCTTGTCCCCCATGACCCTAGCAACTGATCCAGCAGTTCCAAACTTACCTCTCATGGATGCCTCTTAGCTCACCAATCAGAGTTCTAGTCTATTTCAGATATTTGAATCCTAGTCTAAGTTTGTACCCATTGTAATACTGCATCCTACGCTCCTTTTTTTAGAACCAAAGGGTAGCCCCCGGTTCCATTTTTCATTACCCTACGCTCCTCTTTTGTCATAACAAATGGTATCAGAGCAAATTCATTGTAGCTTCTAATCAAGCAATATAACCCTGAATGCCACAAAATTTCCACAAGCATCTAAATTACGCAGAGATAGTCTAAGAGATATCTCGCGCTTACCGTCTCCGGGAGCGGCGCAGCGTTCCCGTCGTCGCCGGCGCCAGCGCCCCCCTTGCCCCCGCTGTCGAACTCGTCCATCCCCTGCCCCTCCTCCTCCCGCTCCTGTTCGGACTGCTGCTGCTCCGGCTACCTCGGGGCTCGTGTATCGGCTTCTGGATTCTGCGGCGGCGGCGGCTGCTGCTGCTTTCCACGGCCTCGGCGCGCGCCGCCGCGGGGCGCTGGCATGCCTCAGCGGTGGAGCCCCATGGGCTCACTGGGGGCGAGGAGATCGGACCGGAGGCCGGCGGAGATGGGACGCGGTGCAGTTGCCCTGGGTTAGGGTTTGGTCTTCGGCAGCGGATGAGGTGGAACAAATACACCCAAAGCCAAACCTGATGAGCACAAAATAAATCTCTCCATGTCCACGCAACCCAAATCTATGTATATACTCGAACAAAACAGCTACAGATCAGATCGACCCCAATCACGCATTGTCTCATCGTGCACACCACATACAGCACATGGAAACACGCAGGCCTCAGCCATTGGCATCTCATGGAACAGATGAGAACCTCCGCATCAAACAAAGCGACACAAATATACGAATCGGCGATGGGAGAGGGGGTGTGAGCCGACCTGGGCCATGGGCTCGGTGGGGGCGAGGAGGGTGCCGGCGGCGTCGACGAGGATGGCCTTGTGTGTGATGTCGCCGTAGATGGCTCTCCAGGAGTCGTAGTACTCCCGCGCCCCCATCAGCTCCCACCTCCGGGAGGAGGAGGCGATGCGGGGTGGGGAGGGAAGGAGGCGGCGGCGGTGCGGGATGGCAGGGCAGGGGAGGAGGGGCGATGCGGGGTGGGGAGGGAAGGAGAAGGAGGCGCGCGGTGTGGGGAGGAGGAGGCGGCGGCGCGGGGTGGGGAGGAGGAGGCGGCGGCGTCGCGGGGTGGGAGGGAGGGGAGGAGGCGGCGGCGGCGCGGGGTGGGGAGGAGGGGGAGGAGGAGGCGGCGGCGCGGGGTGGGGAGGAGGAGGAGGCGGCTGCGGCGCGGGGTGGGGAGGCGGAGGAGGGCGGCGCCGGGAGAGGGGAAGGAGGCGGCGGCGTTCCTGAGGGGCGGAGGGAGGCGCGCTGGCGTGAGAGGGGAAGGAGGCGGGCGGCAGCGCGAGAGGGGAAGGGGAGAGGGGAAGGAGGCGGGCGGCGGCGCGAGAGGGGAAGGGGAGAGGGGCAGGCGGCGGCGACGGCGACGGCGTTCCTAAGGGGTGGAGGGAGGCGCACGGGCGTGAGAGGGGAAGGGCAGAGGAGAGGAGGAGATGGGGGCGTGGGAGATGGGGGCGTCGGGGGGGAGTTGCGCCTCGCGCGGGGGTGAGGGCGTCGGGGGGAGTCGCGCCTCACGCGGGGTGCGTGACGAGGTATGATCCAAATAATTTGGGTCATTGGATTTGAGTGAGCAAGAGAAAGGAGAGGCTACAGTGGATATCGTCCCTTCGTTTCAAAGGTTCGCTGGTTCTGGGAACATTAGGTTTGGTGCATCTAGGAGAGGTCTTGACTGCGGGGGACATTTGTTGGGTAGCTATAGAAAAGTTTACAACTGGTGGTTTTATAGTGGTAGAGAATATCGTCCCTTCGTTTCAAAGGTTCGCTGGTTCTGGGAACATTAGGTTTGGTGCATCTAGGAGAGGTCTTGACTGCGGGGGACATTTGTTGGGTAGCTATAGAAAAGTTTACAACTGGTGGTTTTATAGTGGTAGAGATATGACAGGTGCTTACCATACTTAGATAAATAGAAATTTACAATTATAATTGACAGTGGGGTACAATAGTCTGGTGGTAAACGCCTTGGCCTCCGAGCTAGGAGGTTGTTGGTTCGATTCCTCCACACCCCATGGTTTTTGTTTTTATTTTTTCTATTCTAATTTTTATCCTCTCCTGTTTTGTCAAGTGAGACCTCCTCAACTGCGTTTTAGTTGTCACTTTTCAAATTTTTTTATCTCCTCCAGCAATTAATAACTATAGATAATATAATTCCTCCACACCAATTCGGCCCTTGCGTTGAGCAGTTAGGCCCACGAAAACAAAGCGTTGCAATAACAGATTATTGCCACAAACAATCATCATATATAGCAACAAATTTATTTCGTGGCAATACAAACTCATTTCATACGCATTGTATAGGAACCTTTTGCAACGCAATTGATGACTATGACAACGCAATAAAATTGTGGCAATATTGTCACCCACTCGCAACGAAATTCTATAAGGTGGCAATACCTCCTAACTATTGCAACGAAAATCAATATTATCACAACGCAAGATAACCGTGGCAATAAAGTCATACTACTCGCAACCATTTTCTAAATGGTGGCGAAAAAGCCACCTTATTACAACGAATTCAATGACTATCGCAACGCAATATTTTAGAGGCAATACTGTGCACATATCGCCACGATTTTGGCAAAACATTGCAATAGTACATACCTGTTGCAACTAATTTAGTGTCGTTGCGATGCGTTTCGTGGCTAAAGGGTCGGAATCTAGTAGTGGATTTTAGATGAACTTAGGAGAAAGAATCAATGGATTCAGAGTTCGCATGAGGGAGAACGAATATCTGAAAGTTTTAGATGTCACATGAAATGATAACCAAATCTGAGAATTATCTTTTGAATAGTATGGTGCCGGTTGGCTGTGAGGTGGCTGGTGAATGGGTAAAATGGAATCCTGGTGACGAAGCGAAGGTGGTGACACCGCTACGGCGGCGAGGAACAGCGGCAATCACCGGCGGTGAGGGAAAACGGCAGTGACGGCGTGGGGAGCGACAATGGCAGGTTGAAGAGAGATAGTACTGGGTATGAAACATGGAGATGTAAGGTGAGCATGGGGTAGAACACGGCATGGTGGAGCTAGGAAAATTATTGGCTAAGCTGAAAGTCCATCGGACACGATACAATCGACGTTTGAACGACGATAGTGGAGAAACAGGAAAAACTTGATATCTTGGTGCTCGGTGAAGCGAATCCAAAACCATTTGAAATGTAGCTACCTGGGATAGTTTGGCACAATATGACGTGAACAGATTGGGGAAAACATCACCGGATAGATGGGGACACGAGATGCCGTTGACGGCCATGGCGAGGTGTCGGAGGCGAAAATTTGTGGAGGCTTTTCGGGGAAACGGAAGGAAGCATGGCGTAGAACGCGACGAGGCAAGTCTAAGAAAAATTACGGCATGGGCTAAGGCTTACCGGAGGCGACGAATCGACGTCGGGAGTCACAAACGGCCATTTTCGCGGAAAGCTCAATTCCTGACAATTGGCTCCACGAAAAATTAAACAAAATGGTAGAAAAATTTCTTAGAGGCTAGGACACAATATGACGCGAACAAAAATCAAAGTGCTTACCAAAAAGGGGTGTACGCGCGAAGGTACAGTTTTAGTGTCTGGGCCTGACAAGGTCGACGAGGACTCAGGGGATCTTTAGGTGATGGCGATGGAAGCACGATGTATAACGCGTCGAGGCAAACTCAACGGTGCAAACGGCTCGACCAAAGGATATCGGATGGTGGCGGAACACGGCAGAGAAGACATTTAACGACCGACGGGTTGACATCGGTGTTCCGGGCAAATGGAGAGGAGTTAGCGGGTGAGGTTTGTGGCGAAACGAAGAGGAGAACATGGGGAACGCAGTGCTCACCTTGGTTGCGGTGGAAGATGCACGGTCGGCCTGCAGCGAAGAGAGAAGCGGCGACACGGTTTGGCCACGGTGCTCCGGTGATGCTCCGGCGAAGCTCCGATGAAGGCGAGGGAAGCACCATGTAGAACGCGCAAAGGCAAAGCTAATGGTATGGCCAAATGTGGCAGAACCTCACTGTAGGTGGCACAACGGCCAAAGAACGCCATTTTGTTGGCGAGAGAAAAATGCCGATTGCGGCGAGGAGGAAGGGAGAGATGCTTTGAGATTTCTGGGGCTGGGTGAGGATGAGGAGAGGCACCCGGTGCTTCCTTTTATAGGCACGGAGGTGGACCGGATGGGGAGATCCGCGAGGGAATGTCTTTCGGTGGCATGGTATATTCCCGCGAAATGGACGCATGAAATTGGGGGCTAAGGCTAGGAATGGAAAGCTCTTAATGAGAGGATTCAAATGCATTTTGTTACGCAAGAAATGGTTTATTGAAGTTTCAAGAAACGGCAAAAACAGCCATGGCGCTGAGCTCGCTCTGGAACAATCCGTGAAACCATGAATAGTGGAGGATAGAGAAAATAACAATTGTTTTTCCAAATAAAATAAAATAAAAACGAAAAAATTCAGAAAAATTTCACCAAAACCCTTGGAAGCCGAAAATACCAAATAAAATAATTTAGGATTTATTTGAAGTATATTTTAACCATTTAAAATATTTTTAACTGCTAAGCTATAATTTAATTGAAATAAAATTTTGAAATAGACTTTAAAAATTTTAAAAGAGGATATAAATAGATAGATTATAATTTTTAAAGAATTTCAAAATTTGAACGAGCTCAATCGGAGCTAAGACGAGGGAGAACGGGCTCCGGGAAGTTTAAAACTAAAGAAAAAGGAAAAAGGAGATTTTCTGAATTATCTTTGTACTGAAAAAGAAAGATTACGACGTGGGATCATATCTGGTGGCGTAGGTCGAATCCAGGCCATCGGATGAAGATGGAGTGGGTTAAGTGAAGATGGAGGGCCGATATTTAATCGGGTGCGGAAGATTGGATCTGGGCGTGACACTTGTCAGCCTGAGAAGAGAGAGGGATTTCAAAAACACTTACAAAATAAAGTCTAAAAATTTCAGAAAAATTCACAAAAATTCTTGGAGATGATTTAGACTTAGGAAAAATATTTCCAACTTAAAGTTGGTCTTTTAGTTTTTACAAAAATACTTTTTAGCTTTGAAATTGATTTTAAAAAAAAAACCAGAAAAACACAGGAAAACCAGATAAACACCAAATGCTTCCAAATAATTAATTTGAAATAGGATTTTTATAGAAAATCAAAATATCATTCTATTTAATAATATTTTTTTATGTTTTTTTATCTAAATTACTTTTCAAATCCGGCGTTTTCTAAAAGCAGAAAATCAGGGCAAATCAAAAATAAACTTTAGGCAACAAAAACACTTATTTTTATTTTAAATTATTTTTACTATTATTATTTTTTTTTATAAAAACCTGGGTTATTACTACAAGATATATATAAGATAGCTAACCAAGTAGATGACAATCTGAAATTTAGTGCAATTTGTGAGCATGTCAAGTTATCCATGATCAAAGTCTAGCTAGAGGTATCCAAGGATGATGCAAACCATGTCAATAAGCTAAGCGGAACCAAGAAGCTAGTATTGAGCCTAATTAGAGTGCTACAAGCTCAAGAGTGAAACATTTGTTTAAGTACTTGGTTCTTTTTGTAGATTAAGCAAATGCAGCACAAGTGATATATTTTCTTTTGAAATTCAAGGTCATTGCCAACCAGTTTTTTGTTTAGTCATGTGCTAGATCTCAAGCCTTATGCGATCATGCCAAGCAAGAAGCTTAAAATAATGATCTTGGTCATCCAAAACTCCCCCTAAGTTCATGCCAAGTGCAATGGCAAGCAGTCTCATAGGAGAGAATTGGTGAGATCAGTTTTTTTCGCACAAAAGAGATCTTTTAGCACCCATAAGAGATTGTACTAACTTATCCATCATCAAGAACTAACATAGCTCAATCTAACGCTCAATAAAGATTCAACGCTCAACTCAGCCTATTTGACATGGCATGAATCATTAAAGGATAACTAGAGAAAGACTAATCTCAAGAGCTAGCATGACAAGTTTTAATTCAAGTTGAGCAATTTTAATAAACTTATCATGGCAAAAGCTAGTCTACACATATAAAGTCATGATCAATCTAGCAAATAAGCACAAGTCATGGCAAAATGTAACGCGATGTAAACATGCCATGAAAGGATAATAATCAAGGCTCAATGTAGATATTTACAATGCAGAATGACATGCAAGAAATCCAGCTCCCCCTCAACATGTGATGCAACTTTTAGTTCAAGTTGAGTTAAGTCAGAATTAAACTCCAGAAGCTCCCAAATGAACTCCCCTTGAACCAAAGTAATAAATACGAGAAGCTGGCAAGAAAAATCAGAAAACAGGCAGTCCTTCAAGCATAGACAAGATATAGAGGATACTATGGCTCAGACTGACTCTCATCTACCCCATATGACTCGAGGACTATCAGCTGGTCTACTAACAACCTAGGGAGCAAACACGTACCCTGTCTACCCGAGGGTGGCCCAACCCTCGCTAGAACCCACAAGAAGTGAGTAAGCTCAACCTAGAGAGAAGAGAGACAACTAACAAGCAGCATCCAAGAGTCACAAGATAAGAGCAAGAAGTCTGAACGCTAGATAAGAAGACCACTCTAACCAAAGCTGGAAGGACTAAACCCAATGCACCCGTATGCAATGCAATCAGAAGGAAGTAAGAGCATAATAAATATAATGAAGCAGTAAAGCACCGAGCCCCCCCTCACAACAGTCCATAAGGACAAACCACCCCAAGCTCTCCCCGCAGAGCTAAAAACCTGGAGCTATCCAATGGCTTAGTAAAGATATCAGCTATCTGGTGGTCACTCTCCACAAACTAGAGCACAATGTCACCCTTCTCCACATGGTCTCGAAGGAAGTGATATCGAATATCAATATGCTTGGTCCGAGAATGCTGCACTGGGTTCTTAGCAATGTTAATCGTAGAAGTGTTATCATAAAAGAGTGGAACACTGTCGATAACTAACCCAAAGTCCCGCAGGGTCGAGACCATCCAGAGCACCTGGCTGCAACAACTGGCTGCAGCAATGTACTTGAAGGAATACGGGTAGGCTACGCTAGCGCAAATTAATAAAAATTATGCCCGTAAACCAAGATCACTGCAGTTATAGATCACGGAATTACCACTAGACGCGCAGGTGCGGAATTGATGCAGCACGTCGGGGCAGAGTAGTCGTACTACGTCGATGCAGCACGTCGGGGCAGAGTAGTCGTACTACTTCCTCGTCCTCGTCGCGGCGTCCAACGTACAACTCCTCTCTTGCGGTTCGTCCAAACGCTACAGATGCAGCGCCGCCAAAAGGTATCCACACGTACGGGAGGAAGCGACGCACGCCGGATTACTAGATCCGAGCGAGCGCCCAGGGCGTGGGAGGGGTGGCGGCCAGGGTTTGAGGAGGTCACGAAAAAATTCTTCCAACCCTGTGCGCCCTAGCCCTCCTTTTATAGACGTCCTTATAATGGGCTTCAGCGAATGGAGGCCCATTAGGACTCAATACCCAGTCCAACCCGGATCCAATCCGAATTAGGCTTCAGCCCTTAAGTGTGTGACCCTATGGGTTCACGTATGTTTAGACATGACACGAGTTTACCTACTCGGTCAATAGTTGGTAGCGGCCTCTAGCAAGACGTGCCAACTCCTAAACATACATAAAGATCATATCGAACGAACCATCACAACTTTATGTACATGCCAATCCCTTTGCCTCACGATATTTGGTCGAGCTCCAAGCTGACCACTCTTTCTCGATCCTGTGATCCGGAATCCCTTACTAGGTTAACTCTTAACCTTAAGTAGCATGGCCATGCATTTCTGGATCCGATCACTCGAGGGGCCCAGAGATATCTCTCTCAGGTAGAGAGGGGCAAATCCCATCTCGACTGACCATGCCTCGCAGCATGCTTCATGACAAACCCGAAAGCTACCTTTATAACTACCCAGTTACGGAGCAGCGTTTGATAGCCCCTAAGTAGGTCGATTCACATCTCAAGTACATGCGACAATCTCAGGTCTAAGGACAAGGCGTACACATTGTGTAGAGAGAGAACCATAAGTATAATTGTTATGTCTCATGTTGGGTCGGTCCAACCCCATGTTCTAAACATGTGTCCACATTATTGGTTTGACATCTCCATGTCTATGACCTGTGAAACATGGTCATCAACCGATACATGTGCTAATCCATTATTCACGTGTGACCACATATGAACTTCGACTAGGGACAACTTTAGAATAACCATACAAGTAAAGAGTTTCACAAACAAGTCACATACTTGTTAATCAATACAAAGGCAATATTCAAGGAACATTTATTAAATCATGGATACAACGAAATATCATCATCTCTATGATTGCCTCTAGGGCATATTTCCAACAGTCTCCCACTTGCACTAGAGTCAATCTAGAAGATATCTAATACCCATAGCTCTTGTGTGCGCCTCATGCTTAGGCTGTGGGAGAGGCTTCGTCAAAGGATCTGAAATATTCAAATCCGTATGTATTTTGCATATCTTTAAATCTCCTCGATTGAGGATCTCTCGAATGAGATGAAACCGCCGCAGTATGTGTTTGTTCTTTTGGTGATTCCTTGGCTCCTTGGCTTGCGCAATGGCCCCACTGTTATCACAGTAAAGATCCAGAGGACTGCATGCACTAGGAACCACACCTAGTTCAGATATGAACTTCCTTATCCAAACACCTTCCTTTGCTGCTTCAGAAGCTGCAATGTACTCGGCCTCCGTTGTAGAGTCAGCAACAGTCCCCTGCTTGGAACTCTTCCAACTGACCGCACCACCGTTCAAAATGAACACAAAACCCGATTGCGACTTGTAATCGTCTTTGTCGGTTTGGAAGCTTGCATCGGTGTAACCATTTACAACGAGCTCTTCCTCACCTCCGTAGACTAGGAACACATCCTTAGTTCTTCTCAAATACTTGAGGATGTTTTTAACCGCTGTCCAGTGACTCTCACCGGGATCAGCCTGGTATCTGCTCGTAACACTTAGAGCATAGGAAACATCTGGGCGAGTACATATCATAGCATACATGATAGATCCAATGGCCGAAGCATATGGAATCTTACTCATGCGATCTCGCTCATCAGTTGTCGAAGGACACTGAGTCTTGCCAAGATTTATGCCATGAGACATGGGCAAGAACCCTTTCTTTGCCTCCTCCATGTTGAACCGTTTCAACACTTTGTCAATGTAAGTACTCTGGCTTAATCCTATTAGCCTTTTTGATCTATCTCTATAGATCTTAATACCCAAAATATATGCCGCTTCCCCTAAGTCCTTCATTGAAAAACTATTTTTCAGTGAGGTCTTAACGGACTCGAGCATAGGAATATCATTTCCAATCAGTAATATGTCATCTACATATAAGATTAGAAATACGAGCGAGCTCCCACTTGCCTTCTTGTAAACGCAAGATTCTTCTTCGTTTTTGATGAAGCCAAACCCTTTGACCACTTCATCAAAACGAATGTTCCAACTCCGAGATGCTTGCTTCAATCCGTAAATGGATTTTTGAAGTTTGCATACTTTTCTAGCATTGATTGGATCGACAAAACCCTCGGGCTGTATCATATACACGTCCTCGGTTAAATTTCCATTAAGGAAAGCCGTTTTGACATCCATCTACCATATCTCATAGTCGAAATATGCAGCAATAGCTAGAATGATCCGTATAGATTTAAGCATCGCTACAGGCGAGAAGGTCTCATCGTAGTCAACTCCTTGAACTTGCCGAAAACCTTTTGCGACAAGTCGAGCTTTATGGATATGAACATTTCCATCCATATCAATCTTCTTTTTATAGATCCATTTGCACTCTATGGTTTTAACACCATCAGGCGGGTCAACCAAGTTCCAAACTTGATTGTCTCCCATGGATGCTATCTCGGATCTCATGGCACTTTGCCATTTCTCAGAGTCTGGGTCCATCATTGCTTCCGCATAGGTCGTAGGCTCATCATTGTCTAACAATAACATATCTCGCGCATTGCGGAGCCTTTCCGACCTTCGTGGTGGTGGTGCTTCCTTTGCCATGGGTTCCTCAACTTGTTCTGCCACGTGGGCATCATTCGTCGAGTCTTCCCCGATTGGTTCATCTTGAACCTCTTCAAGTTGCACCGTTCTTCCACTTGTCTCCCTGTTGAGAAACTCTTTCTCTAGGAAAACACCACTTCGAGCGACAAACACTTTGCCCTCTAGTCGGTTGTAGAAGTAATATCCAAAGGTTTCCTTCGGATATCCCACGAAAATGCATTTATCCGACTTGGGTGTGAGCTTGTCCGACTGTAGTCGCTTGACAAACGCCTCACATCCCCAAATCTTTAGAAAAGACAAACTGTGACTCTTCCCAGTCCATATCTCATATGGTGTCTTAACTACGGATTTAGACGGTACCCTATTAAGTGTGAAAGCTGCTGTTTCTAGAGCGTAACCCCAAAATGATAATGGTAGATCTGACTGGCTCATCATCGATCGAACCATGTCCAACAAGGTCCGATTACGCCGCTCGGATACCCCATTTCTTTGAGGCGTTCCGGGCGGTGTTAGCTGTGGAACAATTCCGCAACTCTTCAGATGATTGCTAAATTCATGACTCAAATACTCGCCACCACGATCAGATCGCAGAGCCTTAATTTTCTTGGCACGTTGATTTTCAACCTCATTCTGGAACTCTTTGAACTTTTCAAAAGTTTCAGACTTATGCTTCATTAAGTAGACATAGCCATATCTACTAAAATCATCAGTGAAAGTTATGAAGTAATGAAATCCACCTCTAGCAGTCGTGCTCATTGGTCCACATACATCAGTATGTATGATTTCCAACAAGTCTGAAGCCCTCTCAAAAGAACCTTTGAAAGGTGACTTGGTCATCTTACCAAGCAAACAAGCTTCACATGTCTCGTATGATTCAAAATCAAACGAAGTTAGAAGACCATCATCATGGAGCTTCTTCATGCGCTTTTCACTTATGTGACCCAAACGACAATGCCAAACATAGGTGGGATTCAAATCATTAGGTCGAAGTCTTTTAGCATTTATGTTAAAGATGGGCGCATCATCAAGATTTAAAATAAATAACCCATTCACAATGGGCGCAAAAGCCACAAACATTTCATTTTTAGAGATCAAACAACCATTGTCTTTACTTGCAAATGAATAACCATCTCTCATCAAACATGAGGGAGATAAAATGTTTCGACTCATACTAGGAACATAATAACAATTATTCAATTCCATAATAAATCTTGAAGGAAGCTGAAGTTGCATGGTGCCGACGGTCAACGCAGCAACCCTTGCTTTATTTCCGACGCGAAAATCAACTTCACCTCTTGCGACTCCTCTACTTCTTATTAGCCCCTGCATCGAGTTGCAAATGTGAGCAACTGATCCGGTATCAAATACCCAAGAGTTAATAGGAGAATCAGCAAGAAAAATGTCTAAAACATTTATGACAAGTGTACCATGGGTGGAAGTCTTACTTCCAGCATTCTTCTTGCATTCCTCAGAATCCATGTACTTCTTGCAGTTTCTCTTCCAGTGGCCAGTCTCTTTACAATAGTAGCATACTGTCTCAGCTCCAGGTCCAGCTTTAGGCTTAGGCGTTGGCTTTGAGATCATATCTTTAGCCTTGCCCTTATTCTTTGCCCATGGCTTCTTACCCTTTTTCTTGAAGCTAGACTTGTTCTGCACAGCCATCACATGGCTAGGCCCTGCACACTTCTTAATGTCACTCTCTGCTGTTTTGAGCATCCCACAAAGCTCATTAAGGCCCTTTTCCACCCCATGCATATGGTAGTTCGAAATGAAATGTCCATAGCTAGGTGGTAGAGACGCCAAAATGAAATCAGTTGCCAACTCTTGGCTAATTGGAAAACCAAGTTTATCCAAAGTCTGACTGTAACCAACCATTTTGATCACATGTGGGCCTACGGGTGCACCTTCTGTTAACTTGCATTCCAGAAAAGCCTTAGACACATTGAACCTTTCAGTCCTGGCCTGTGTCTGGAACATGTCCTTAAGCGCCATGATCATATCATACGCTTCCTGATCCTCAAACTGCTTTTGAAGGTCAGGTTCCATGCATGCAAGCATAAGACAGCTAATCTCAAGAGAGTCATCACATGCTTTCTTGTAGGCATTTTTAACAGCAGCAGTCGCATTGTCAGCAGGTTCTTCTGGGATTTGGGTGTCTAGAACGTGTTCCTTTTTATCTGCCCTGAGAACAATTCTCAGGTTACGGACCCAGTCCGAATAGTTTGTTCCATTTAATTTTTCTTTCTCAAGAATCGATCGCAAAGCAAAAGGGTGTGCGCGGTTGTTAGATGCCATTGATCTACAACAGAAAATGCAAAATACTAAGACAAATAGAACCATGATAGAGTAAACTGTATTAAACAAATTTAATAGAATGTACTCCCACTAAAATCAATATCCCTCTATTGATTCTTAGCGATTCAAGATCCGCAATTAACTAGTCTACTAGTGAGCTTTTGCATCACCGCTAGGAGACAAGGTAATTCGGTAAGTAACACCTTACTAATCATATCTCTATATGACTCTTGTTGTTGGGTGACATCTCTATGCCTCGGCGCCCAACCTTTATGCCCCAAGGCCCATAACCTTTATGATAACCTTGTTAAGTTCACCAACCCTTATGCATGTATGTATCCGATACAAACCCATCTAGTCAAGGAAAGTCGATGGTGCCCTAATTTTATAGACCCACCATCAATTTACAAGACATGGGATGGTGCAGGGTTTAGTTGGGAGGGCATATGTTTAACTTAACATTTTGTGAGGGATCGTTATACTTCTACCATTCAAACATGCATAGGAGTAAAACAAACAGGAATAGCATTCACACAGTTGTGACTCAGTATGGCCCATTTTCTCATGGTGATCTCCATCGCCATAGAATCTGTCCACCATGATGATCTCCATCTCCATGGTTAATGTGTGCCATCCCTCCAAGTGATGTGTCCTCCGAGTACTAATATAAGCTATTACTCATAACAGCTAGTAATCAAATACATGGATACAAGGAATCATCACAAGTCGGCACGCAGGCCGTTAATACAATACTTTGACAACACTATGGCTCCAGCCGTGTTGCCGAACCCACGACACGCAGGTCATGAAAATATTATAAAATGCATCACATACACATTAGGCCATACTGGTCACATACATCCTGCAAAAACATTCGTAAAAAAAACAGAGATCCAATCTATGCAATTTTTACTTAGGATTTTGATCGGCAAATCATATTTACCCCAAATCGACTATTGTTCCGATTCGACCAATTTGCATTGATCTTCGCGTACCGCAACCGGTTTTACGTGTCACTGTCTACCCCGATGGTGATACCGACCGGTAGGGGTATGTTGTGGCACGACCTTAGCAGCACAATCACGGAATATCGATTATTAATCTAGGTTCCGATTCGACCAATCATATTGATCTTCGCATTCCGCAATCGGTTTTACGTGTCACTGTCTACCCCGATGGTGATACCGACCGGTAGGGGTATGTTGTGGCACGACCTTAGCAGAATGATCACGGAAACCAGATCTATCCATTACCAGAACTATACAATCGATCACATCGATCATAACGACTTACATATCGCCATATGCAAATCACCCGAACCTATAACATGACAGCAATGGCTCTGATACCACTGAAGGAATACGGGTAGGCTACGCTAGCGCAAATTAATAAAAATTATGCCCGTAAACCAAGATCACTGCAGTTATAGATCACGGAATTACCACTAGACGCGCAGGTGCGGAATTGATGCAGCACGTCGGGGCAGAGTAGTCGTACTACGTCGATGCAGCACGTCGGGGCAGAGTAGTCGTACTACTTCCTCGTCCTCGTCGCGGCGTCCAACGTACAACTCCTCTCTTGCGGTTCGTCCAAACGCTACAGATGCAGCGCCGCCAAAAGGTATCCACACGTACGGGAGGAAGCGACGCACGCCGGATTACTAGATCCGAGCGAGCGCCCAGGGCGTGGGAGGGGTGGCGGCCAGGGTTTGAGGAGGTCACGAAAAAATTCTTCCAACCCTGTGCGCCCTAGCCCTCCTTTTATAGACGTCCTTATAATGGGCTTCAGCGAATGGAGGCCCATTAGGACTCAATACCCAGTCCAACCCGGATCCAATCCGAATTAGGCTTCAGCCCTTAAGTGTGTGACCCTATGGGTTCACGTATGTTTAGACATGACACGAGTTTACCTACTCGGTCAATAGTTGGTAGCGGCCTCTAGCAAGACGTGCCAACTCCTAAACATACATAAAGATCATATCGAACGAACCATCACAACTTTATGTACATGCCAATCCCTTTGCCTCACGATATTTGGTCGAGCTCCAAGCTGACCACTCTTTCTCGATCCTGTGATCCGGAATCCCTTACTAGGTTAACTCTTAACCTTAAGTAGCATGGCCATGCATTTCTGGATCCGATCACTCGAGGGGCCCAGAGATATCTCTCTCAGGTAGAGAGGGGCAAATCCCATCTCGACTGACCATGCCTCGCAGCATGCTTCATGACAAACCCGAAAGCTACCTTTATAACTACCCAGTTACGGAGCAGCGTTTGATAGCCCCTAAGTAGGTCGATTCACATCTCAAGTACATGCGACAATCTCAGGTCTAAGGACAAGGCGTACACATTGTGTAGAGAGAGAACCATAAGTATAATTGTTATGTCTCATGTTGGGTCGGTCCAACCCCATGTTCTAAACATGTGTCCACATTATTGGTTTGACATCTCCATGTCTATGACCTGTGAAACATGGTCATCAACCGATACATGTGCTAATCCATTATTCACGTGTGACCACATATGAACTTCGACTAGGGACAACTTTAGAATAACCATACAAGTAAAGAGTTTCACAAACAAGTCACATACTTGTTAATCAATACAAAGGCAATATTCAAGGAACATTTATTAAATCATGGATACAACGAAATATCATCATCTCTATGATTGCCTCTAGGGCATATTTCCAACAGTACTCGGCCTCTGCGGTGGACTGTTAAACACCGGACTGCTTCCTCGAAGACCAGGAAACGAGAGAAGTGCCAATGAACTGGCAGGTGCCCGAAGTGCTCTTCCTATCTATCCTACAGCCAGCAAAGTCTGCATCCGAATAGGCTCTCAAGGAAAGACAGGACGAGGAAGAGTACCAGATACCATAGTCAATGGTAGCTCGAAGGTACCGAAGAATGCGCTTCACCGCCTGGCGGTGAGATACGCGAGGAAAAGCCTGAAACCGGGCACAGAGATACACAGTGAAGTGTATGTCCGGTCTCGAGGCAGTGAGGTACAAGAGGGAGCCAATCATGCTGCGGTACTCCTTCTGATCAACTGGCTCGCCGTCCTCATCTGGGTCGAGTGAAGCTGATGTAGCCATAGGAGTGGACACCGGCTTACCATCACTCATATCGAAGCGCTTCAGGAGGTCTTGAGTGTACTTGCCCTGATGCAATAAAGTACCCTCCCGAGTCTGCTTAATTTGGAAGCCAAGGAAGAAGCTTAATTCTCCCATCATGCTCATCTCAAACTCCAGCTCATGACATCGGAAAACTGGGAAACGAGGGCATGCGAGGAGCCGCCAAAGATGATGTCGTCCACATAAATCTGGACGAGTAGAAGATCAATGCCATGCCGGCGGATGAACAAGGTCTTGTCTACTTTACCTATTTTGAAACCATGGCTCAACAGGTAGGATTTAAGCCTCTCATACCAAGCTCTAGGGGCCTCCTTAAGTCCGTACAAAGCTTTGGAAAGCTTGAAGACATGGTTTGGGTATTTGGGGTTCTCGAAACCAGGAGGTTGTCTCACATAGACTTCTTCCTCAATGAAGCCATTAAGGAAGGCACTCTTGACGTCCATCTGGTAAAGCTTGAAACCCTTAGAAGCTGCAAAGGCAAGAAGGATTCTAATGGCCTCAAGTCTAGCTACAGGGGCAAAGGTCTCCTCGAAATCTAGACCCTCAATCTGGGAGAACCCCTGAGCTACCAGTCTAGCCTTGTTTCGAACAACCATCCTCACTTTGCTTGTTTTTGAACACCCACTTGGTCCCAATGACATTGTGACCACGCGGGGGCTCAACAAGTGACCAGACCTTGTTCCTCTTGAAATTCTCTAGCTCCTCATGCATGGCATTGACCCAAGACTCGTCAGACAGAGCATGACAGACGTCCTTGGGCTTAAAGGAGGCAACAAAGGCAGAATGGAGACAGAAAAGTGACGTGGCAGACTTTGAGCGTATGACACGCTCAAAGAGGTCTCCAATAATCTGCTCGGAAGGATGAGCTTTCTGGATGTGTCTAGGAGGTCCAGGATGAGATGAAGAAGTGGTCTCTACCTCGTGAGCTGAAGAGGTAGGAACAGAGCCACTAGCTCCAGAAGAGGCAGAAGGCATGGGCTGATCGCCTCGAGGTGCGGTGGAGGACGGCACCTCAAGGGGTGGATGAAGGACTGGATCGGGTAGACCACCCTCATCTCTATCGTCCTCATCATCCACAAAGATGGGCTCGGACTGCTCTAAAGAACCTGAGATATCGGGCCTAGTCCCCGGACTGGCCTCGTCAAAAGTCACCTCACAGGTCTCTACCATTTTGCTAGACTCGCAGTTCCAAACCCGATAAGCCCGCAAAGAAGTCGAGTAATCTAGAAAGATCCCATCACAAGAACGTGACTCGAACTTGTCTAGGTTCCCGGTCTTCAGAATAAAACACTTGCAACCAAACACACGAAAATGAGATACACTGGGCTTTCGCCCATATCTCAACTCATAAGAAGTGCGGTGCAAGTGTGCCCAAAGAAAAACTCGATTAGAAACATGGCACGCGGTGGCTATAGCCTCAGCCCAAAACTTCCGCGGTGTAGAGTACTCATCGAGCATCGTCCTGGCCATTTCGACCAAGGTACGGTTCTTCCTCTCCATGACGCCATTCTGCTGTGGGATGTGCGGAGAAGAGAATTGGTGCTCTACACCTGTCTCATCATAGAACCTCTCAAAGTAGGAATTCTTGAAATCCGTGCCATTGTCACTGTGGATCGCTAGTAAGGCACCCGGGAGCTCAACAGAAAGCCTACTGAAAAGACCTCGGAAATGTGTAAACGTCTCATCCTTCGAGGCTAAGAAAAACACCCAAGAATACCTCGAGAAGTCATCGACCACGATAAGGACATACCACTTCCCTCCTGCTGACTGCACTCGAGCTGGTCCAACTGTGTCCATTTGGAGCAGCTGTCCCGGTGCATCGGTCATAGTCACTGTGACCGGAGGGTGAGAAGCGGCAACCATCTTGCCGTGCCGGCATGGAGCGTAAACAAGATCTTTGACCATCTTGAGCTTCGACAGACCACGAATGAGGTTGTGGCCGCTAACTCGGGTCAAATGGTCAAATCCAATATGACCAAGTCTCCTATGCCAGAAAGAAAGGTCGCGGGACTCAGAAGCAACCAAACAACGGAGAGGATCAGCAGAAGACTCAAAAAAATCAGCACGAAAGATCCTCCCAAAACGAGAAATCCCGCAAACCAGACTACCCGAAGAATCAAGAATTTTGCAAGCATTTTTCTTAAAGCTCACCTCGAAACCATCATCGGTAAGCTGAGAAATAGAAAGCAAATTATACTGCAGCTTACTAACCAAAGCAACATCTTTCAAAATGAAAGAATCATTAACGCGCACTGTACCTTTGGCGATAACGCGCCCAGATGAAGCATCTCCGAAGGTGATCGTCTCATCACCTGGAGCACGGGCAAGGGAAGAAAACCAACGGGAGTCTCCGGTCATGTGTCGTGAACACCCGGAGTCTACAAGCCAAACCTTTCCCTTCCCTGCCCAGCGAACCTGAGTCAACAAGAGAGTAAAGTCTCAGTACTAGGGTAAATCAAGAGTGATTTTGGCACCCAATACTGAGTAACACATCGAGTAGATGAAGTAGTCAAACACGACTGACCTCTATCTACCCTACGCTCTCTGTTGCTCAAAGTAGCAGAAGGTCTACGTGTAGACCTGAAGCTGTTGCTGGGTCCGACTGCTACGGGCGAGCAAGTCGGAGTACCGGCAACATGCTGAACACACCGCGGGTAGTCATCTCGACGGGGAAAACGAGATCTACCCTCAGAACGGCGGAAGTCACAACCAAGGGGAGCATGAGGACGAAAACCAGAAAACTTAGAAAAACCAAGTCCTCGATGCTGCCCAAACCCATCAACAGAAGCAAGCCTAGTCCTCGTGTTGGTCTTAGGTGCACTCAAGGTCTGGGGCTGACCCTGAATACGCCTAAGATCACGAACACGATCTCTACGCACGATCTTGGCGCGTCTGAAGCATCGATCGATCAGATGTCCATCCTTCTGACAGAAGGTGCAATGATACTTCACCTTCTGAGAGGTAGAAGTAGCATGATGAGGCTTCGTCTTCTGAGAGGCAGAAGCTGCAGGTGGAATCACCTTGCTGTCAGAAATCCCTTGGACAAAGCCCGCTAACTTGAATTGAACTTTCTCAGTTCTGGCTCAATCTCGATCACTCCTGTTGCTATGGGTCTGAGAGCAGCAGGTGGATGCTTCCTCATGTCCTCATAGAAATCGTATCCTAGACCCTGATTGAATCTGCAAATCTTGGACTGGTCTAGAATAAGATTAAGCTTCTTCTTGCCGCCTACAAATCTCTCGAGAGTGTTTATAAGATACTGACACTCCCGAAAGAGAGAGGTGCAAGAAGAGCAGGGGAAGAAGAAACAGCAGAAGGTAAGGGAGCAGAAGAAGAACCAACAGTAGAGGAAAGAATGGCTTGTGCACGCACAGCCGACTCTGAGGGGACAGTCCTACCACTAGCCAGTTGGTTAATGTCGCTAAGCGTCTCCACCTTACCCTTGGGCTCCTTCCCAACCTCAGCACAGACATTACAAGCAGAAGGTGGCTTCTCTAAAAGGTCCTTAGTTAGCTTCACACATTTTTCATCTAAGGCAATCAAATCAGATTTTAGTTTGTTACAATTAATGCATGGTGAGCTAACAGGGTCCTTAGAAGCAGATTGAGCCAATTTGTTGTTATCATCAACTAATTCTTGAAACTGTTTGGAGACAGCTTCAAGCTCAGCAGTAAGCTTGGGACAATTCACACACGAAGCAATGGGCTCAAGAAGAAAAGCTTGTAACTCAGCAATTTTATGATCTGCCCATTTTAGGTTCATCTTCAAATTATTGCAATTTTCACACGTCTCGGGCAGATCGAGAAGCATAGTATAAAGACCTCTAAAAGCATTGTCCTTATCCTCACATGAGGTGCAAGCAATAGTCTCAACAGAAGTTGATGAAACAGGAACTACCCTACTCATCTCAATCTTAGCAAGAAGACTAATGTTCTCCACCTTAATCATGTCAAGCTCAGAGGACACACTATCATGCAAGGTCCTTAGCTTCTCCATGTCATCCAGCAAAGCAGAGCATACATCACAATCATGATGGGAGGGAGCAGATGTAAGTGAAGTAAGCTCCCGTGATAATCTATCTACTTCCTTCTCCAACTCGCTACACCTAGCTCTAGATCTAGCATGGAATCTACCTAGCTTAAGAAAAGCATCATTAAGCTGGTCGTAGGTGGGGGATACCTCATCGGAGTCGGAGTACAGCTCGCTGTCGCTCAGTTCGCCCTCAAGGGCCATGAAGCACATGCCGGAGAAGTCGTCGCCGCCCTTGGGTTCTTGCTCGTCTGTTTCATCGTCGTCACTCCACCCCTCCACCCCGCTGAGGTCGAGGTCGTCGAAGGCGGTGAGGACACGGTGGAAGAGCTTCTTGGCTTTGCCAAGGTCACGGAACTTTTTCTTGCCTTGTGCGGGAGCTGAGGGCTTCTTGTTGCGGTTCTTGTCGATGTAGTCGTTCTTGCCTGAACCGCCGTAGTCACCTTTGCCCTTCCCCAGCTTGGGGCAGTTTGCCCGAATGTGGTTGGGGCCACCACACTAGAAGTAAATCACGGGTCCTCCTCTCTTTCCGTCCCTCCTCCTCTTGTAAGCATGGGAGAATCTCCGAGCTAGGAGGGCTAACTGCTCATCCGCAAGCTGCACTAACTGATTATCAGTTATGTCACAGAGAGTAGCAAGGGAGAAACCGCACTGAGAATCAGAAGAAAGACCAGAAGTCGAACTGGGATCAGTGACTAGGGCCATCGACTGTGACTTCGACTTGCGAGAGACAATGTCAATCTCGTGAGTCTTGAGGCGCGAGTACAGTGCATCAAGAGTCAAAGTCGAGAGGTCCGTGGTATCCTTGATGGTAGTCACTTTCATCTCCCACACACGTAGGTCCAAAGCATCGAGCATTTGACGAGCGTTATCCGAGTCGGGGTATGTGTGACCGACCGCTCGGAGGTTGCTCAGAATCTTATGAAAACGCGCAAAGCACTCATCGAGGGACTCGCCAGCGAGCATTTCAAACTTGTTGTAATCTTGCTTGAACTGGTCCTGTCTTACCGTCTTTATTTGGGTGTGCCCTCATGGTAAGCATCGAGGGTCTCCCAAATATCGAAGGCGGACGAAAGATGAGATATGCGGTTAAACTCGCTACGACTCAAGCCCTGGATAATGATGTTCCTTACCTTAGCGTTTTCTCAACATCATGCATATTTCCAGCATTGATGTTCTCATCGGCAGGAACAACAAACTGGACCTTGACCTTACGCTAGATGGCATACCCCTGAGCCTGGATGTACGTTTCCATTCGGCTCTTCCAGAAGGGTTAATCAATGCCATCAAAGACGGGAGGCTTGGTCGAGTACTTGTCCATCGCCATGGCTCTAGAGACCGGTTAAGATCTATTGAAAAGAGCTAACCGGCTCTGATACCAATTGTTGGACCGAAATGGCAACAGAGGGGGGGGGGGGGGTGAATGTCGACCACAAAAAATTTTGTCCCCCTCAAAGGAGTGTCCACAAAAATCTCCTCTCCAATAGATATTAAATCTAGGAAGAGGAAGACTTGCGTTCTCCAAAAGACCCCACTGGACAAGAGAGAGTAACAAGGGAGAGCTCAGAGGAACAAATCAGAGAAGAACCCAAATTGAACAAGAACAAACACATCAGCAAACACTCTGGGCGGTCAGACCACTCCGCAAAGGCCGATTAGACCGCTCAACAGGGGCCGGTCTGACCGCCGGTGGTGGACCGGTCAGACCGCCCTGTTAATGCCGGTCTGACCGCCTCAATGTAACCGGTCTGACCACCGGCCGGTCTGACCGCCATGGAAGGCCCGGTCTGACTGCTCCCCTGAGCCCAGCAGTCCGAGAGTAAAACTGAAAACCTGAAATTTGGGTATAACTTCAGATCTTCGACAATCAAGGAAAATAGTGGTTTTCTTTCATTCTTTTTGACCCAAGGCAATACTACAACATACCAAATAGCAAGGGGCCTTTGGGAAACAAAGAAACCACACCAAGAAACAAGAATTTCAGATTTGGGTAAGAATCTGAAATCTTGCACGAGCTGAGCCAAAATCCAAATTACTCCCCAACCTTTAATCCTTTGGCCATGAAACTTTGAGGATAGCTAATAGATAGCCACTGGACTCTACATGCCAAGTTTCATGCCATCTCAAAGAGGGAAAAGAGGAAACCCTCCAAACCCTAGAACTGAAAACGAAGAACAGAGAGGGCCCAAAAAGAAAAACCTGAAATCAAACATGGTTTGCTCTTAGGATTAACTAGTCAAATGACTTTTGGGCATCTCCTAGGTCACAGCAACCCATTTTGCTACTTCTCAACAAGCAAGAACACAAAAACAAGAAATCAAGAAATCAAGCCAAAAGAGCATCGTAAGGCAAAAACCAACAGAGAGCTAGAGACTCAATCAAATTCAACAAAATCCATCTCATATTGATAAAGAAGAAAGGAGATACATGATTGATACAAGAGGAATGATTACAAAGGATCTCCTCTACCTCTCCCTCTCCATCTCAAGAACACAAGCTCAAGAACACACATCCATACTTGCTTTTGAGAGGGGACAACACACTCAAGAATACATCGAAGATGGACAACAGAACCTCTGCCCTCTCCAACTACTCTCCACTACCAAAGCCTCACCAACTAAAGCCTAAAGCCAAAACAAACTTCTAAAGCTCATTTTGACTAAAGCAAACCCTAGAAACCCTTCACAACACTTGGAATGCATGAGTGGGCATGCAGCCACCAACATCTATTTATAGCCCTTGGCTAACGGGTCTCCAACCCGTTACGCCCGCTAAACCCGAACGGAGCCCGCTCCCGCTTTTGCAGCCTTGCGAAATTACCATTTCGCCCCTCCTGCACCTTCCGGGAAGCTTCCGCGCTCCTTGTTGTCCAAGCCTCGCAACAACCTCGAGTCACCGCCGTCTTCGACACATCTCGACTGTTTTGACCTCGACACTGCCCGTGTCTAGTCCGGTCACCTTGTGTCTCACCACGACTCCGCCTCGACGTCCTGCAGCCAACACAGACAAGAAACACATCAAATAGCATCGCTCGATACATGTAAGCATAAATGCATTAATTAAATAGCCCAAACCTGACAAGTCAACTTAATATGCATCCTAACCCCTTTGACCAGGTTTGACCAAGTCCGTCCGAGCCCGATTGCACCATGCAACGTCAAGGACGGAACCAACCAAATCAAACTCGACTTTCCTAAACCGATGTTAATTACTCATCACACACATGGGATGACCTCCACATGGTCTCTCACAAGAACAATCCAAAACTGCCTAGCTTGGGCCTTTGAATACATCTACCATTGCAAGCACAGTAAAAAAGAAATCCTAATTCTCAAATTGGACTATGAAAAGGCATTTGACACAATTGAACATGAAACGATCTTAGCAGTTATGAGGGCAAAAGGCTTTCCTGACAAATGGATGTCCTGGATTGCCTGTATCCTCTCTTTTGGACATTCTTCGGCTCTTATAAATGGAGTACCTGGAAATTTCTTTTGGTGCAAAATGGGGGTAAGACAACGAGTTCCGCTTTTGTTGCTTATGTTTGTCTTAGGGGTTGACCTTCTTCAATCTATAATCAATGAGGCAGCAAGAAGAGAACTTCTCAAACATCCCATTCCGCCCCAAGTAAATGAAGGTTTCCTGGTGGTGCAATATGCAGATGACACCCTCATCATCCTGTCGGGTTGCTCCAGGCAACTTCTCTATCTAAGGGGACTTCTACAGACTTTCTCTACCTCCACTAGCCTCAAGGTGAACCTACACAAGTCAATTATGATTCCCATCAATGTCCCCTTTGACAAAGTAGCCAATTTTGCCAGTGTGTTTAGCTACAAAATTAGAACCATGCCTTTCACCAACTTAGGCCTCCCGGTTGGGACAACAAGACCAATGGTGAAGGATTTTTTACCCTTAGATGACAGGGTGGAAGAAGACTTGCCAGTACAACAAATTTTCTATCTTATTAAGGAAGGTTAACTGTGGTTAATGCGGTACTTTCCATGTAGTTGATTTATCACATGTGCATGCTTAAATTGCCAAAAAAGGTGATTGATCAAATTGACAAAGCTCGACACCATTGTCTTTGGAGATGCTCTGCAGATCTTCTATTAGACCATGTGGATGGTCATGATTAAAAATGATGATGAATAATTGACATTTAGATTGCTTTGGAATTTGCATTTGTGAAAGTATCCAGTGATCGTAGTCAAAGATTTTGGGCTCGAGTGGTTTTGGTTCCTTCCGAGTGGTTTTTGTTGGTGATATGCCCTAGAGGCAACATGGAGATGTTGAATATATCACATACTATGTTTATGATACATTGCTTTGTTCCTTGAAATAGACATTATCATTATTGATCAATGTGTATGTGACTTATTCACGAGACTCTTAATGCCAAAATGTTGCTATTTCTAAATGATGCCTGATTATATTTCATATGAGGAACAAATATGATTCAAAGATCAGCATATGTATTGATTGATGATCATGTCTCATGGATCATGGTATGGAGATACCAAATCAATAATATGGACATGTGTTAGTGAACATATGTTGGATAGACCCGCCATGAGACACTGCAGAGATTCCATGTGTCATCAGTTGGTCTCAAGTAGTGTTTATGTGGAATCCTTAGACTTGAGATCATCATGGTTCCCAACATGCGTAGTAGCTTATTTTGGGACTACTAAACACTACTCCATAACTGGGTAGTCATAAAAGTAGTCTTTGGGTTTGCCATGAAACATGTAGTGGGATGTGAATGATCAAGATAGAATTTGCCCCTCCTTATGGGAGAGATATCTCTGGGCCCCTCGATGTAATGGATTATGAAAGTGCATGGCCATGCCAAGGTGATTGAGGAGTCAATCACGAGTTTATAATCCATCACGGAATCGAGAGAGTGATTGAGCTATTAAGAGGATGACACAGGTCTCGCCTTGAGCTTAATCTATATCGTGAGGCAAAGGGATTAGTACATGAGAACATTACAGGTTCAGCCGATATGATCTTTACGTATACTTTGGGGTTAATATGTCTTACTAGAGGCCGCTATTAACAGGCTGACTGGAAAGGCGTTTCCGGGTCGCAACCAAGTATACGTGAACCTACAGGGTCGCACACTTAACGGGTTGGAACACTAATTCGAATGTGATTCGGATGTGGGCTCAATTCGGATAGAGATTCGGATAGACTCCTATTGGGCCTCGGTCCACGAGGCCCAAGTGAGGAGGTCTATATATATGGAGGCGAGGGGCTGAGGGGGTATGCATCTGTTAATCCCGAGCTAAACCCTAGCCGCCACCTCCCGAGCCAAACCCTAGCCGCTCGCGAGTGCTGGTACACTCGCGATCAGCGTTCCAGCCTCGGACGTGTGGATACCGGTGGAGGCGCTGCTCGTTGCGGCGTTGATCGGCATCAACAACCTACAGATTGGATCTGCTCGTGGTGTGGTTGATCGCGTGGAGGAGACGATCTGTTCGGGACGATCGGCTACTTCCACTGCTACCTCGACGCGCGTGGTTGGATCGGCTTCTCCAACTCTTATTCCGCTGCGCTGCGCGTCTAGTGGTAACGATCCATGATCCCTCCTTAAGCATGATGTCCTTGTGTGCGCGGTAGAAACGTTTTATTTTCTGCTTTCGTAGCCTACGCACAATCCTTCAGTTTTTGCTTCTTCAAGTGTTTCAGCCGGCTTCAATGGGCTTCAACGCTTTTCAACTATGGCTAGCTTCAATGCTTTTTGACCATGGTCAGCTTCAACACCGTCTAGTTTACGACCACGCATGGATTTACGACCACGGTTATCTCGGCTTTTTGACCACAGTTGTTGTTTACAACCATGCACGGTTTCGAACATGGAAACACAACTACGACCATGGTAATGCGACTTCGACCACGGCAACATGACTTTGACCACAACAACACAACATCAACCATGACAATTTGACTTTGACCATGCATGACTTCGAACACGACTACAACCATGAGGTAATCATAGCTACAATACTTTTACATGGTCGTAGCTTCAATATTTTTTGTTAGTCATGGGCTTTACTGGTCATATACGATAGTCGTAGGATTTTCTGGTCGATAGTTGGTGACTTTATAGTTGATGGTCGTAGATTTTGCTGACTGCTCTTATAGTCGAAGGCTTTACGATCATGGTCAGTACTCGTAGACTTTGTTGTCGAAACGAGTGCTTCACTCTTTATGTTCTTCGAGTACTTTGAGTACTCGTGTTAGGCCAGCGGGGTGTTTGGCTGATGCTTGATGGAACGATGTTGGTACTTAGTAGTCGGAGCGACTGGGTACTCAATGGCCGATGAGCGACAGTCATAAGGTTTGCGATCGGGTGTTGGTTATGAGTACTTGTTGTGCTCGGTGGTCGTGCTGAGTGGTCAGAAGAGTGTTTCTTTGATAGCCATGGTTTTTGGCAGTCGTAGTCGGTATTCTGAGATTGTTTTCTTGATTGCGTAGAGATGATTGGTCATGTACGACCAGGTTGATTGGTCTTGTTCTAGATGGACATGGGTGTTACGAGTTATTGTGCTGATGATGGTCAAGCTGGGAAGAGCTTGTGCTAGGAAAAAATGTTTCTTTAGTCTTTGCATGTGCAGGAGAGCATGGAGACGATCACGGTCAGTGACATGGAGGACCAGGATTAGGATAGAGAGATCTGAGGTCCAAATGGTTGAGAATATCACACGAGGTGGTTGGTCTAACATTGGAGCACGTGGAGATTGAGGATGGAAAGTGAGACTTAGCTATGGGAGGGGATATCCTGGAGGCTTCGTCGCGTGTTGAGTTTGAATTGTTACAGATAGAGTCCGTGTGCTAGAAGGGTAGTGTTTGAATAAAACCCGTGTTAGGAAAGGGTTTCGGGTCCTTTGATTTCAGGAAGAGGTTAGGTGTTATGTTCTTTTTTGAAACGAACACGATTAGGGACGTTGGCCTATAAAAGATGGGAGAGGCTTAGGCTAACATAACTGGTCTTTACGGCTTTCGTCGAGGAAGTTTTAGGGGTGTCGTGAGGGCACTTTGTAGCCAAAAATTTGTTATAGAAATAATAGATCAGATCTATTCCAAAAGAAGTTGATTGGCAGCATGTCTTTCTTATCTTCGTTTTTCTTGTGTCATCTGCGACTGGCTAACATATCTCGTTTGAGTGCATCACAGTGCTTTCTTCGGCTCATTTTCGATGGAGTGGTTGATCTGTTTAAGCTATCGAAGTTTGCCGAGCGATATGAGATCTCGACTACATGATTATAGCGAGCAGTCGAGCAATACGTGATCGTAGCGAAGCATTCGAGTTTTCGTTGTCGACGACTACAAGCGAAGCTGTGCGACGAGCATTGTTCGAGCCGTCGTTATCAATCACAATTAGAAGAGCGAAGCAGAAGAAGTGGAGGTGATCATTCACCCACTCTGATAGCGCTATATGGTCCTACAAATGGTATCAGGGCCGGTTGCATTGGCGTCAATTTGGGAACGGTTCTTCGGTAAGCCACCATTCTTTGATGGTACAGATTATCTCTACTACAAAACTCGCATGGAAGTCTTTCTACAAGCTCAAGGTAATCTGATTTGGCAAAAAGTTAAATCTTCGTTTAAAGTAACTTCCGTCATTACCATCGAAAACACTGCTAATGTAGAGGCAAACACTAAGGCTAGAAATATTTTGTTGCAAAGTTTAGGTAGAAATGAGTTTGTGAGAATGCTCATCTTAAATCTACTAATAAATTTGGACTACTCTACTTGATTACCATGAAGGATCAAAGTCTATTAAGGGTGTGCATCAGAATCAATTCAAAAAGGAGTATTCTAAATTTAAGACAAAACCAGGAGAATCAGTAGATGCTCTTTTTGACCGCTTTAATAAGATTGTTAGTGATTTACAATCTGTTGATGTCATATATTCTAATTCCGATAATGCTCGTCAAATTCTAAATTCTTTGGATATGTCTATTTGGAATGTGTTAGTCACCACCATCAATCACTTTGTTAGCATGGAAACACTCACTCTGAATTATCTTTATTCAAAGATGAAAACACATAAGATTGATGTTTTGGCCAGGATAAACAAGTCAAATTCTTTGGGTTTAGTGACTAACCAAGCTGATGGCTCCTCTATTTACTCTATTGGTTCTTGCATGCATTATGCTCTGTTTCAGATGAACAATTGGAGGAGATCCCTGAAGAGTAGCTTGTACTTAAGATCAAGATGGAGAGTTGGTCCAATTAGATGCTATGAATGTGGTGAGCAAAATCACATCAAGATAAATTGCCCTAAACTGAGGAAGGAGGTCAAGGATGACAAAACATCAACTCATCGGTCTCAAGTCAAGATTGACCCAAACAAGAAACACAATTATCACAGGGCAGCCAACAAAATAATTTCAGCACATGAGGAAATCGATTTGAGCGATGATGAATCTATAATTGATGAGGACAATGGCAAGAAGGTCAAGGAGGCAGTTTTCACATGAATGTGCTTTATGGCAAAGAGTGAGGATCTCGACGATGATGATCTCTATAGTGATCCTGGTGAGGTAAAACCTTGTTACATAAATTTATCTCATGCTAACTTAGATTGACAAAGGAGCTTAAGAAATATAAAAAGAAAATAAAAAATCATGATCTTGTTGTTGAGAATTTAAATTGTGGAATCGATAGACTTAGAGCTTCAATTCCTAATGATGAACCTTGTAAGTCTTGTCAAGTTTTACATTCTGTGTTGGCATCTGCAAGTCTGCAAGAAAATTTAATGCATCAACCTTGGGTCAATTTAGTGATGTAACTGCTAAATTTGATGAGTTAAAACTGGCACACAGCTCTTCTGATGAAAAGAAAATAGGCTCATGATGAAATTGAAAAGCTTAAGTCTAACTAACCTAAAGCTTGCTCTCAATGTGATTTGCTTAAAGCTAGGCTTAACTCTTTTCAGGAGTCTATTCAACAGATGCTTTATCATGAGACTTTCTCTTGCTTGAACTGTCCCAAGCTTAACATATAAATACAAGCTTTGACTAGACAACTTAAGGAGTTTGCTAAAAAGGAAAAAATGGCTTAGTCTAGTGCTTCTAAGAGTCTCAGTGATGAATATGTTAAATGCACAACATGTTCCACATTGGCTAAAGAGAATGAGTATCTTAAAGACACCTTAGAGAGATTTTCTTTTGGCAAAAATAATTTGAATATGATACTAGACCAATAAAAAACAAGCGTGAAGAAACATAGTCTAGGATTTAATTTTGTGAAGTATGCCAAGAATAATTTTCCTAAGGTTGTTAAACTTTTAGAACCTGGAAAACCTATAGTAGGATCTGAAACAAAACAGATTACTTTCAAATCTGCTAGTATTGTAAAGAATTTCTCTACCAAAGAGAGTGCGGTAAAATCAATAGACACGAATTCTTAGCAAGTCAAGTTCAAGTGTGCTCACTATGGTAGAGATGGTCATTTGGTTCAATTTTGCTTCCTAAAAGACAAGAAGGAGAAGAAAGATGTATGGACCTTGGATTTCCGAATCCAGACCCTCTGTGTATTACAGCACTTGTCCCAAATCAAAACTAGTGCACACAGTCAAACAGTGATGATTACAAAACCAACAACGTTTATTACAATAGTAAAGAGTACAGACCGCAAGGTCTCATTATTACAACTGAGGTTTCAAGACCTCACACACTCACAAAACACAACGGAAGCAGAAATAAATCCAGCGAAGACCCATCAATACGCCACAGGCAATTGACTGGGGAAGTGCGACCTAGTACTCTGGGAATCCTTCGTCAAATCCGCACGCGAAGTAGTCGTAGTCTCCTTCTTGAGCTTCAAATTCCTCTAAGTTAATTTTAGTGCAGCATGTGAGTACATAAAGTACTCCGCAAGTCTTGGAAAAGAATGCAGTAGATGCAAGGCTTAACAAAGGGAGGCTTTATGGTTCTTTTGCACAAAGCAATGTTTTATTTCAATTACTACTAAATATTTTTGAAGGTATTGTTTTAACAAAGTAATTGGTTTAACTGAAACTAATACGCATTTTATAGTGAAGGTTCTATCCACCAACAATAGTTAACCAACTCTAACCGATAAAATTTAGAACGGCAGGTTACATCCACCCACCCTGGCTCCAACCGCCAGGATTCCCTTCCGAGAGTTCCCTCCACTCTCGAATTACGAAAACTTTATTTTTAAAACCAAAACCAAAGATCTACCATGTGAATGCATTCCTTGCCCGCCCTTGACCGTGGGCACGGCTATTCGAATAGTTTATAATGACATAAAAGAAAGCACAAACACTAAACAAGCAAAAGAAAACAAACAACGACCTAGTCTATAGCCTAACACTGCCGCTCTAAGCTAATCCCCGGCAACGGCGCCAAAATACTTGATCGTGCAAAAATAGCACACCCGCAAGTGCACCGGCTGCCACTGAAATAGCGGCGAGTGTCGTGTTCTCCACAGGGACTAGACTGAGGCTACCGGTGCTCAGCTAAAGCTAGGTCAATCGAAACAGGAAAGAATCTAAACCTAAAATGACTACCAAATTAGCCAAACGAACGAACTACCGAACGAACGCTAGCTCACACGGACGAACCTACAAAAGAACTAACAAACGCACGAACAAGGAACGACGAGACGAACGATCGTACGAATGGACGTCGTACGACCGAATGAACAACAAGACAAAAGACTAAATGAACGACGCACAAATGACGACACAAATGACACGACGACTAAAAGGATAAACACGACTACCGATCGACGATCTAACTAACTACCGACCGCAAGAAAGAATGAGGTAGTCGAGAAGCACAGGGGGAGTCAAGAGGGAAAGAGGGTGAAGACGGTCGACGATTAACTAGACGACGGCGGCAGGACAACACAAAACAACGAACGCATGCACGACTTAACTACCGACCAACCGCGCAAAGAAGAAAGGGGGACGGTCGAGAAGCAAGGGAGGATCTAGAAACACTAGGGGGTCAAGACAGCACGAGGAGAGGGATACGGTCGCCAAGTAGCTAATTCGCGCAGGACAACACGACGACAAACACGGAAACTAACACGGGCAACAGGACAAACACGGGCAACAGGACAGAGCCTACACAACACTGATCACAACTGACCAACATCATACTACAAACAGCACAAATTGCAAAATGACACGAACAAACTAACACCTAATCTCAAATTACATCTCAGTAAGCACAAGCATTCATCACAGTGCATAATTCACAATAACAGAATATTCATTGATCTCATGCATCACAGATCTCTGAACATAATTCACAATGCACCATCATAGATCACCAATCACAATTTCAGATTAACAGTAAGTACTTGAACTGTAATTAAGAATTGAGAGAGGAAGGGTGAGGAAATGAAATTTAACCGAGTAGAGCAGAGTAGAGGAAGCATAGCAGAGGGTGAGGCCGTCGGTTTTGGTGCAGAGGATGCAGGCGGCGGGCTCGGTGAAGGTGTCGGCCATAGAGGAAGAAGGGGTTGCTGGCCGGCGGCGCTGAAGAGGAAGCAGTGAAGAGGTCGGCGGCGCCGTGGAGTAGCAGGGGGCAGCGCTGATGGAGGTCGTCGGTGGCGCTGCGGTGGTGGACGTAGAGCGGCGGCGCACGGGAGTGATGGAGAGGAGAGGTTAAGGCTGGCGGCCGAAGGCGGAGAAGGGTGGCCGGAGCGGAGAAGCAACACGGAGGAGAGGTGGGTGGAGAAGTAGCCGAGAAGGGAGGTGCGGTGGAGAAGGGAGGCGAAGGGGAGCGGTGAGGAAATGGCTGCGCGGAGGCGGAATGAAGGTGTGGCGTGCCGGAGAAGGTGGGTTGGCCGGAGTTAAAGAAGAGAGGAGGGAGAGCAAGCGGCGGCCGGTGGAGTAGGTGGAGAAGGAGCGGTGGAGGATGGAGAAGCGGCGCGGTGGTGCGTACCGGAGGGGGAGCTAAGCGGCGGCGTGGTGGTGAGTGGCAGCTGATTGGAAATGGGGCGATGGCCAGTTCCAGTGGATTTGGGTTTGGTGGCGCGGTGGAGCAGGGTTTGGAGGCGAGGTGGAGCAGGGTTTGGAGGCGCGGTGGCGAGCTGGCCTGGCCTCGCCGCCGGCCGAAGCTAGAGAAAGGGGGGAAGAAAGCACGCGGGGGCCAAGGAAGAAGAAGTGCCAGGCTCCAGCTCTGCACAGGCAATGGCGGCGGCTTTTGAGGAGATGGGGAAATTTTGGCATTTTTGCATATTAGCCCATGAAGATTCTAGGGTTTACAAGGAGGTCCTTCCCCATTAGTGTTTTCTTCTGTTTTGGCCCTCGGGAACTCTAATTTCTTTGCGGTTTGATCCTACGCATCCGTGATGACGCGTACATTTATACAGATCAGTCCTGGAATGCCAAATTTGTCGTTTATGCGCCTCGATCGCGCCGGCCTGCGGAAAATTGCAGAAAAATGTAAAATGGTCCATTTTGAGCAATTAAATATGGAAAAGCGTGTAAATGATGATAAATGATCTCGAAATGCGAAAAATAATGGGGGAAAATGACGAGTAAATATATATAAATATATGAGTACAGTCATATGAGTACAGTAAATCCCTGTCCCTCACTGTGAATACCCAGTAAATCCCTATCACCCACTTTCCACTGGTGGTACCTAAACTAGACTATCGTAAGTTAATCAGCTAGGTCATACCCATATAGACTTGTGGTTGTACGGTAATGCTCAGTCTGGACAAACACAAGTGTCGGTCCTTAATTGACTAGGGCAGAACATACACTTTACAAGATCTCGTGCTTACCGCACCAATCCAAACCAACCATCCGCCCCGGTCTAAAACAACTTTTACATTTTAATTTATTTTAAAAGAACAGTGACAACACCAATCGCCACTAAATTTCTGAATACAAACGACTAGTTTAAAGATTATAATTTCCCATTCCAAGGTTACAAAGGTTAAATAGCATGACTAAGCATTATACTACCGTACTAATTTTTATCAAAGATTTAATAATAATCTCATTATTGATACAAAGGAAATCCTAAGGTTACAAAGGTACGTGGCATTCAACTTCAATTGAGGGCATAATAACAATTGGTTTAACTAACATGCTAAGACAGAATTAGGGTTCTATGTAAATAGCGATACACCAAAATTTAAAATAATTAAAACATTTCACAAACATAGGTTCAAAATGATCAAAGGAGACTTGCCTTCTTGCACACTCTCTGGGTCTTCTTGCTGCAGAGCAGAGAAATCTTCGGCAATGGCGGAAACTACGCGCGAAAAGACAGAGCAACAAAACAAATAAATACAAGAAAATTTTAAATAAAATTAAAAATTCAAAAAGAGTGCATATTTAAGTAGTTTATGATTTTAAAAAAATTAGAAATTTGAACGGCTCAATTTGGAGTTACGACGAAGGAGGACGGGCTCCGAGAAGTTAAAATCAGAGAAAAGAAAAAGACTGATTTCTGGAATTATTTTTCTAAAGGAAAATCTGAATTATGACGTCAGCAAGAATTTGATTTTTGGCCGATTTATTTTTCAACTGGAAAATCGGATTCCTGCGTCAGCCCTGGAAAGATTCTCGTACATGCCACTGACGTGTGGGCCCGGGTCTATGGACCTGGTCCACTGAGAGGGGAAACGGCCGAGGTGGCACGGGTGCTGACGGGGCAGGGAGACGCCACGGTGGCGTCCACCGGGCTGCCACCTGTGCTGCCACGCGGGCCGGGCGAGCTGACGTGGCCGCTGTCCGGTGACCGGCTCGGGCTCCTTGGCTCGCCGACGGGCGGCGGCACGGCGGCCGGCGGCGAGGCGGGGTACGGGGAGAGGGGCGCACGGGGGTCTCGGGGAAGGGCGCGGGCTCACCGAGGGTGACCAGAGACGGGCCGACAACGAGGGAGGAGACGATGGCTCGGGTTTTCTCGCGGTGGCGGTGCTCCGGTGGTGGAGAGGCGCGGCCGAGGGGCGGAGGAGGTGCGCACGGACGCGGGGATGCTCAGGGTGGCGTCGGTCGGGCGAGAGGGTGCTCGGGTTAGCCGCAATTGCTCGTCGGAGAGCGGCGGAGCTCGGAGAGAGAGAGGGCACGGTGGCGGGGCACTGCGGAGCTCGGGATGGGGAGAGGGGAGTGAAGGGAGGTGGTGCGGAAGGAGACGGAGCTGAGAAGGGGTTTTTTATAGGGGTGGAGGGGAGCACGGGTGCGGCAATTGCTCGCCGGTGATGGCGGCCGGAAAAAGGAAGGGGAGGGGAAAGAAGGAAAGAGGGGGCGCGAAAGGAAAGGAGATGCGCGGGATTGGGGATTCGGTCCCGGCGGTGCACACGCTTTCCAAATCGGAGAGGAGGCGGCGAGGGTATGGCCGGATTCGACACGGATTCGGTCGGCCGGAGCAAAGAAGGAAAGGGGAGAGAAGGAAGGTAGGAGGCGACGCGGTGGGGAAGAAAGGCCTGACAGGCGGGCCCGGGCGGCAGCGGGAGAGGGGGCGCGGGCGGCCAGGATGGCGCCACGCGGGCGGGCGTGGCCGATCTGGGCCGGCCAAGTGGCGACCCGAGAGGAGGGGAAGGCGGGGTTGGAGCGGGTGACGCGGCCGGCATCTGGCCATCCACGTGGCGGCCAGAGGGAGGAGGAGATTTAAATTTTGTTTCTGTTTTTGAATTTCAGAAAAGCCCAAGAAATTAATTAAGCCTTAGAAAAATATGAAATACTTCCAAAAATTCTAGAAAAATTCACAGAAGCTCCTGGTGACGTTTTGGACTTAATAAAAATATTTCCAACTAATGTTTGTATTTAATTTTCAAACTTAAAATACTTTTTAATTTTTAAAAATTAATTTGTAATTCCTGAAAATTCTTTAAATTTATTTAAAATTTAGGGAAGGTTGGGAAATATAAAATGAACTCTTTTTGGCTTTATTAAAATATTTAAAATACATTTTCTTACTTTGGATTTTGAAATAAAATTTAGATAAATCCAATATAGTTCAAATACTTTAAAATAATTAATTTGAAATTAATTTTTTTTTTCAGAAAGCGAATTTTTGGGATGTTACAAACCTACCCCCTTAGAAAGAATCTCGCCCCCGAGATTCGGACGGACTAGGAAAAACACTAGGGAACTCTGATCTTAGATCTTCTTCACGCTCCCAAGTTGCTTCTGATTCAGAATGGTTGCTCCACTGCACTTTACATAATTTGATGATCTTGTTTCTGGTACGATGCTCTGCTTCATCCAAAATCTTGACTGGATACTCTGGATATGTTAGGTCCTCCTTCAAATTCACTTCATCTAGAGGCATCTGTTCTTCTGGCACTCTGAGGCATTTTCTTAGCTGAGACACATGGAAGACGTCGTGCACATTCGACAACTGAGGCGGAAGCTTCAACTGGTAAGCAACTTCTCCTCTTTTTGCTAGGATAGGAAATGGTCCAATGAATCTAGGAGCAAGCTTTCCATGGACTCCAAAACGACGCATTCCTTTGAGTGGTCAAACTTTCAAATACACATGGTCTCCAGGTACAACTTCCAATGCTCTTCGATGATTGTCCACATAGCTTCAACACATCTGGTCCAAACACTTGTCCTTCTCCTGTTTCTTTCCAATACAACGGTGTCCTGCATTTTTTGCCATACAAAGCTTCAAACGGAGACATTTGCAAGCTGGATTGATAACTATTATTATAGGAAAAACTCTGCATAGGGCAAACTTTGATCCCAACTGGTCTTATTTGCCAAGGCACAAGCTCTCAACATGTCTTCCAAGATTTGATTTACTCTTTCTGTTTGACCATCTGTCTGCGGATAATATGCTGTGCTGAAATTTAGATTTGTGCCCAAAAGTCCATACAGCTTTTGCCAAAATCTCGAAGTGAATTGAGATCCTCGATCTGACACAATCTTCTTTGGAACTCCATGCAAACACACGATTCATGACATGTACAGCTCTGCGAGTCTATCGCCAGAGTAAGTGGTCTTTACTGGAATGAAATGTGCGACTTTTGTCAGACGATCTACAATAACCTAGATTGAATCATACCCTGACTTTGTTCTTGGCAATCCGGTTATAAAATCCATACCAATTTTTTCCCATTTCCACTCAGGTATCCGCAAAGGTTGCAAAAGTCCGGCAGGTCTCTGATGTTCAACTTTAATCCGCTGGCACACATCACACAAAGCTACATACTCTGCAATTTCTCTTTTCATACTTGACCACCAATACCTTTCTTTGAGATCTTGGTACATCTTTGTACTTCCAGGGTGAATTGAATATCCAGATTCATGAGCTTCCTTCAGAATTAACTCCTTTATTTCTTTCTTTTCAGGTACAATAATCCTTTTTCCAAACCAAATGATACCTTCTTCATCTTCTGAAAATCCTGGTGATTTCCCTTTCTTCATATTATCTTTGATTTCCTTGACATACTTGTCCTCCTTTTGAGCTGCCTTGATTTGATCCTCTAAAGTTGGTTGAACCTTCAAAGTAGCTAGAAATCCTTCTTCTACTACTTCTAAATTTTCTGTTGGAATTCTTCTTGAAGTGCAGGCATACTGTCTTTAATCAACAGTTTATTAGAGTAACTCTTTCTGCTCAAGGCATCAGCTACTACATTAGCCTTTCATGGATGATAATGGATTCCAACATCATAATCTTTTATTAACTCGAGCCACCTTCTTTATCTCATATTGAGATTGGGTTGGGTAAATATATACTTCAAACTTTTGTGATCCGTGTAAATCTCACAGCGATTACCGATCAAATAATGCCTCCATATTTTAGAGCATGCATGACGGCAGCTAGCTCTAAATCATGGGTTGGATAATTTTCCTCATGGGGTCACAATTGCCTTGAAGCATAGGCTACTACCCTTACTTCTTGCATAAGAACACAGCCTAGTCCTTGTCTTGATTCATCACAAAAGACTTCAAAATCCTTTCGAATATCCAGAAGCGTTAACAGTGGTGCAGAGGTCAATCTCTTTTTCAGTTCTTGAAAACTGTCCTCGCACGATTTACTCCACTCAAACTTCTTTTCCTTCTTTAGCAACTGAGTGAGAGGTCTTGCAAGCTTAGAAAATCCTTCGATGAAGCGACGATAATAACCTGCTAAACCCAGAAAACTTCTGATCTCTAGTACTGACTTTGGTTGTGTCCAATTGAGCACGTCATTTACTTTTTCGAGATCTACGGACACTTGTTGGGACCCTGGATTTCTGAACCCAGACCCTCTGTGTATTACAGCACTAGTCCCAGATCAAAGCTAGTGCACATAGTCAAACAGTGATGATTACATAACCAACAACGTCGCATTACAATAATAGAGAGTACTAACCGGAAGGTCTCATTATTACAAAGGAGGTTTCAAGACCTCACACACACAGAACACAGCGGAAGCAAAAGATAAAACTGGCGAAGACCCATCAATACACCACAGGCAATTGACTGGGGAAACGCAACCTAAAACTCCAGGAAGCCTTCATCGAATCCACATGCGAAGTAGTCGTAGTCTTTCTCTTGAGCTTCATATTCCTCTGAGTTGATTTTAGTGCAGCATGTGAGTACATAAAGTACTCCGCAAGTCTTGGGAAAGAATGCAATAGATGCAAGGCTTAACAAAGGAAAGTTATATGGTTCTTTTGCATAAAGCAATATTTTATTTCAAATAACATTAAATATTTTCGAAGGAATTAATTTGCACAAAGTAATTATTTTAGCTGAAACTAGTAAACAATTTATAGTGAAGTTTCTATCCACCAACACTAATTAACCAATTCTAACCGATACAGAATTTAAAACTACGGGTTCCAACCACCCGCTCTGGCTCCAACCGCCAGTAACCCTCCGAGAGTTCCCTCCACTCTCGGAATTCAATTCTTTGTTTTTAAAACCAAAACCAAAGGTCTACCATGTGAATGCATTCCTTGCCCGCCCTTGACAATGGGCACGGCTATTCAAATAGTTACACTCTGCAGAGGATGTACAACTTTACCCCTAAGAGATATATTATCTTAACAGTCACCACTCTTCCTTTGGCATGAGACCCAGATAAAATATCACAAAGCTTTTACCTCACTCTAGTCTAGCTAGACACCACCCGCTAAGGTTTCACCGCAGAAGGGTTAAATCCACCCAGTCCGAAGCCCCCTCTTGCGCCATATGAGTATAGTAAATCCCTGTCCCTCACTGCGAATAACCAGTAAATCCCTGGCATTCGCTTTCCACTAGTGGTAACTAAACTAAACTATCGTAAGTTAGTCAGCTAGGTCATACCCATATAGACATGGGGTTGTACGGTAATGCTTAGTCTGAACAATCACAAGTGTCAGTCCTTAATCGACTAGGGCGGAACATACACTTTACAAGATCTCGTGCTTACCGCACCAATCCAAGTCAACCATCCGCCCCGGTCTAAAACAATTTCCACATTTTATTTTATTTTTAAAAGGACAGTGGCAACACCAATCGCCACTAAATTTCCGAAAACAAAGACTATTGAATGAAACATAATTTCCCATTTCAAAGCTACAACAAGATTAAATAGCATGGCTAAGCATTATACTACCGTTCTAATATTTATCAAAGATTAAATAATAATCTCATTATTGAGACAAAGATGATCTTAGGGTTACAAGGGTACATGGCGTTCAATTATCAATTGAGGGCATAACAAGGTTGGATTAACTAAATTGCTAACACAAAATTATAAGTCTATGTAATTAGCGATGCAATTAAATTTAAAATAATTAAAAATATTTCACAACATAGGTTCAAAATGTTCAAAGGAGACTTGCCTTCTTGCGCGCTAGTTGGTACTTCTTGCTGCGGCTCGACAAACTCTTCGGCGACGTTGGTTTCTACGCGCGAAACAACAAAACAAACAAATAAATAAATACAGACAAAATCACAAAAATATAAAATATATACTGCAAGACATTTTATGATTTTATACAAATTTAAAAATTTGAATCACTGGATTCGGAGTTCAGACGACGGAGAACGAGTGATTGGAAGTTTGAATGAATTGGAAATTCCAGAAAATGCAAATCCGAGGGAATATTCAATCTTATTTTTGGCTGATTTTTGGATATAGTTGAGTGTATGGCGTGTGGGGCCCGGTTGTCATTGAGGCACAGATTTTTATTTTAATATTTTATGACAAGTGGGTCCCGCTTGTCATTGACTAAAGTAAATGAAAATTTGGCCAAGGCCCAACCAAAATATGCTTTGCCCAGGACTTGAACCCACAACCTCACACATGCATGCACTAACTTGACTCCCCTAGCCAAGTGAGCACTTGCTCTTTCATGACAAAGAAGCATCATCAAAGCAAGATAAACAAGAAGGAACAATACTTGGAAAAAGAATGAAAGAGGAGGCACACGGGTGGTACATGGCCGGCGACCTCGCCGGCGGCCGGAGGCGGGGCAGCGAGTGGTGGCGGGGGTAGAAGGGGTGGCGGCGCACCTACCGGTGGCGGCAGGGAGGCCCGGGGCTGTTGGTGGCGGCACAAGGATGAGGCGGCGGCGGATGAAGTTGGGGCGGCGGCGGGAGGCGGCCGGGGCGGCGGCAACCGGCGGCGGGCCGGCGGGCGCAGAGGAGAGGGAGGGCGGTGGTGAGAGAAGGTCGAAAGGGAGAAAGAAGAGCCGGAGTTTGGGGATTTATAGGAAGAGAGGAGAGGAAGAGGCTTTCGGTTTTGAGAGGGAAATAAAGAGGAAAACGGCCGGTGGATTAGTGGGGGTGATTAGGGCATTCGTTTCCATGCTTTAATTGGGAGTTAAGAGAAAGAAACGGACGGCAATCAAAGCTTTCATTCGGCTCTAATAGTGGAGGAGAGAGAGAGAGAGTGGGAGGAGGAAGAAGGAGAGGTTGAAGAAACATATGACATGTGGGGTCCATGCGTCGGTGAGAGAGAGGGGAAGTGAAGGGGTACGGGCCGTCGGATTTGCGACATGTGGCAAGTGATTTGATCATGGCCTTTGGATGGATATGAAGGGGTAAATGATCTTGTATGGCTAGGATTAAATCGTGGAGAGAGAGTGATTCAATCTGAGAGTGACACGTGGCAAGCTTGGATTAATTTGATTTTTATTTTCGAAATAAATTTCAGAAAATACTAGAAACTTTTTAAATACTTAGAAAAATAATATTTAATGTCTAAAAATTCAGAAAAATCATAAAATATTCCTGGAAGCATTTTAGACTTAGGAAATTTTTTTAATTTCAGATTTGCATTTAATAATTTTATAAACTACTTTTTAACTTTGAAAATTAATTTTTAATTCCAGAAAATTCTCAAAAATTATTTAAAAATTTAGGGAAGGCTAGGAAAAATAAAATAAATTCTTTTTGGCTTTAATAAAATATTTAAAATACATTTTCTTGCTTTAAATTTTAAAATAAAATCCAGATAAATCCAAATAAGCTCAAATACATTAAAATAATTAATTTAAAATTAAATTTTCAGAAAACGAATTTTTGGGATGTGACAACACTCCTCCTGCAGAAATCACATGACCCAGGAAAGCTATTTTCTTCAACCAGAACTCACACTTGCTAAACTTGGCATACAACCGATGTTCTCTGAGCTTTTCCAAAACTATCCTCAAATGTTCTGCATGCTCTTCCTCATTTCGGGAGTATATCAAAATATCATCAATAAATACCACCACAAACTTATCCAAATATTCCATGAACATCTTATTCATCAGATTCATAAAGTATGTGGGCGCATTTGTTAAGCCAAAAGACATCACTGTAAACTCATACAGTCCATAACGAGTAGCAAACGCCATTTTTGGTATATCTTCTGGTCTTATCTTTAATTGATGATAACCTGATCGAAGATCAATCTTGGAGAAGACACATGAACCTTTCAACCGATCAAATAAATCATCTATTCGGGGCAATGGGTACTTGTTCTTAATTGTCACATCATTCAAAGATCTATAGTCCACACACATGCGAAGACTGCCATCTTTCTTCTTCACTAGAAGTATTGGTGCTCCCCAAGGCGAAGAACTTGGTCTTACAAAAACCTTTATCTTGCAGTTCCTGAATTTGCTTCTTAACTTCGGCCAAGTCATTTGCGGACATACGATAGGGTCTCTTGGAAATCGGAGCTGTACCAGGTACCAGGTTGATAACAAATTCAATTTCTCTGTCTGGCGGCATTCCTGGCAAATCTTCAGGGAATACATCTGGGTATTCACTTACTATAGGTACCTTTTCCAGGGTTACTCCCTTCAAACTGTTCAACCCACACCTATTCTGAGAAGATGTGTTTGACTTATACTTTACTTGAATTCTGTCCGAGTTGGTAAGAGTAATGGCACGATCGGCACAATCTATCTGCCCTTTATACTTGGTTAACCAATCCATACCAAGTATTACATCTAGGCTCTTGGAGTCTACTATAATAAGATTCGCTAGGAATTTTACTCCATTTATATCTACGGTTGCTCTCGGGCAAACCGTGTTAGTCCTCATTTCCTTTCCAGGTGATTGGACTAGCATAGGGTTCTTTAGCAAACGCCCATCCCAATTATATCTTTCAACAAAATCTTTTGACACAAAAGAATGCAAAGCTCCAGAATCAAATAATGCTGACGCAAGAACTGAGTTGACAAGAAACTTACCCAGAACTACGTCGGGTGCATCCTGAGTAGCTTCTGCAGTAACATGATTAAGATGTCCTCTGCTCACTACCTGCGGAGTCCTTGGAGTTTGAGGTGTCCCACGACCTTGACCTGCAGTTGGAGCTCGCGCTGGTGTAGTCCCTAGGTTGAAACGAACAAGGGTCACAGTTGGGCGCTTCTGGGGAGAGTTGTTGGCATAATGTCCCATGTTCTTGCAATTGAAACACTGCACTCCTGCCACTGAAGTCCTGTTCTGCTAAAGTTGGCCACCATTGCTTGCTCGAGGAGCTTGCGGAATTGGGCGGGGTCCTGCAAATGTCGTCCTTGGCACACTTGGATCTGAGGGCCTATTGAACTGGGGCGGATTAGGACGAAAACGAGAACTGCTTGCTCTCTGCTGAGCTTGAAACTTCCTCTTTCGAGTCTCATACAACTGACGCTGAGCATCCTCTTATATAAGGGCCTTATTCACCATGTGTTGGAACGTTGGGTAATCATTGGACACCAACTGCACCTTGAGGTTGGGATCAAGTCCCTGCATGAACCGCCAAATCTTTGTTGACTCCGATGCAACATCTTCCGGTGCATACCTGGATAGTTGGGTGAACCTATTCAGGTACTCAGAAACGCTAAGGTTTCCTTGCTGCAGTTTGTAAAATTTCCTCTTCTTCATTTCCATTATTCCTATAGGAATATGTGCAGTGCGAAAAGCTTCAACAAATTCGGCCCATGTGATGGTTTGCACATCTTGCTGGGCAGCACAGTAATTTTCCCACCAATTAGCGGCAATTCCTTTAAGTAGATGGGCGGCATACAACACCTTTTCATGATCATTGCACTGAGCCAGAATCAACTTCTTCTCCACATCTTTGATCCAATCATCAGCCTCCAACGGATCCACGGAACCGGCAAAGGTAGGAGGTCTTGTCCTCATAAACTCTCCCAACTTAGACTGTGCTTGAACGGGTGCCTGCTGAACTTGGTGGACTTGGTTTTGAGCAAGGGCTTGAAGAATTTGCAGTTGCATGGCCATCATCTGTTCCAAGTTAGGGGCTTGAGCAGGAGGTGGTGGAATGTTGTTCTCCGGTTGGGCATTGGCATTACGGCTGCTGCCAGGGTTGCTCCTTGTGTTCACCATCTGAAGCGGGTTCCGGGGTTAGCAAAAGGTAAGAGGGAACTAGCATAGGTAAGAGATTAGGGGGAAACTAAACAACATCCCAAACCAACACACAAGAAAGAAGCAAGCAACAACTTAGAAGAAACTTATATTGAAATCAAAATAGTTTTAAGAATGGCTGTACCACAAGTGCACAAAGGCTTGGTACAATCCATCTAGCACACCAAAACATAATATAAAATGTTCTAAGGACGTAGACATTTATTTGGGTACTACTGACTCAACCGACTACTAATCCTCCAAGATCATGCGCTCTTCGGTATCCTCCTCCGGGTCCTCCTCAGGCTCGTCCACGTGGTTCTGCCCACAACCATACGTGGCACGAATGCCTGAAGCGCGAGAATGGGAATGGTTACGACTGGAGGCAGTTGACCGTGAACAAGAGCGAGAACGGGAAAGACTGCGCCTTCTTCTGGAATCGCTGATGTTGATGACGGGTAGCGGACTAGGGCGCCGCACACTCTTGCGCGCCGTGAGCATGGTGCCGAGTCCTAAACGTCGGGCCGGCGCCTGGTTGTTGGGAACGACTGCTGGTACGGGCGAAGATGGCGTGTAGTCAGGTGTGGCTCTGAGATGTCCCAGCTCGAACTCTGCTGCCTGGCTCTGGCGAAGCTATGCACGAAGAGTGTCGAAGTGCTGGTAGCTGGAAGTGAGAAGCATCTGAAGCTGTCCAATCTCCTCCAAGGCTCTAGCATAGGTGACTGCCATCGCTTGAGTGAGCTGCACCTGATGCGACAGTCGGGGGTCGTCTGCTGGGATCTCAAAGGGCTCTGGGTATCTCTGTCCTGCTTGAGGGGTGATGAAGAAACAAAAGGGTGACTGCTGCAAAGCATCCTTGTGAATCCGGCACAAGTCAGCTATGGCAAGGCGAGCTGCGTCCTGGATAGCATCGAAACAGCAAGTCCGAGGATGCTCGATAGGGTATTTGTGGGAATCGAATTGCTCCTCCCGTGCATACAGGAATACCTCTATCGACCAAGAGTCCCGATCCAAGATCCGTACCTTCCGCCCCCTGAAGATAGGCGGCTGGCGATACTGCAGGTACTGCATAAGCTGTCAAAGAAGACTAGCAAATGCTCCAAACTCTCGCCATGAGAGTAATAGTCCCACGACTCAGCAGAGGATGAACCGGCCATCTACAAAGTTGAAATAATAGAAAAGATTAGTAAAGAGATTTAACAGATGAATATAAAGACAAGAACGAGATACTAAGTAAGAAAAGAGAAGAAGCAAAGAAGCTTATGTATTTTTAACATACTCTTTTTATAAATATAAGTCCTTAAGGTTTGCCATTTCTAATCTGGGTCACATCCTACAGTCAACCTGGCTCTGATACCATCTTTGTCGGGATCCTGGATTTCCGAATCCAGACCCTCTGTGTATTACAGCACTAGTCCCAGATCAAAGCTAGTGCACACAGTCAACAGTGATGATTACAAAACCAACAACGTTTATTACAATAGTAAAGAGTACAGACCGCAAGGTCTCATTATTACAACTAAGGTTTCAAGACCTCACACACTCACAAAACACAGCGGAAGCAGAAATAAATCCAGCGAAGACCCATCAATACGCCACAGGCAATTGACTGGGGAAGCGCGACCTAGTACTCCAGGAATCCTTCGTCAAATCCGCACGCGAAATAGTCGTAGTCTCCTTCTTGAGCTTCAAATTCCTCTAAGTTGATTTTAGTGCAGCATGTGAGTACATAAAGTACTCCGCAAGTCTTGGAAAAGAATGCAGTAGATGCAAGGCTTAACAAAGGGAGGCTTTATGGTTCTTTTGCACAAAGCAATGTTTTATTTCAATTACTACTAAATATTTTTGAAGGCGTTGTTTTAACAAAGTAATTGGTTTAATTGAAACTAATACGCATTTTATAGTGAAGGTTCTATCCACCAACACTAGTTAACCAACTCTAACCGATAAAATTTAGAACGGCGGGTTACATCCACCCACCCTGGCTCCAACCGCCAGGATTCCCTACCGAGAGTTCCCTCCACTCTCAAATTACCAAAACTTTATTTTTAAAACCAAAACCAAAGATCTACCATGTGAATGCATTCCTTGCCCCCGTTGACCGTGGGCACGGCTATTCGAATAGTTTGACACTCTGCAGAGGTTGTACAACTTTACCCACAAGAGATAAGTCATCTTAATAGTCAACACGCTTCCTTTGGCATGAGACCCAGACAACATATCACAAAGCCTTTACCTCACTCTAGTCTAGCTAGACACCACCCGCTGAGGTTTCACCGCTGGAGGGTTAAATCCACCCAATCAGAAGCCCCCTTTTGCGCCATATGAGTACAGTAAATCCCTGTCCCTCACTGTGAATACCCAGTAAATCCCTGGCACCCATTTTCCACTGGTGGTACCTAAACTAGACTATCGTAAGTTAATCAGCTAGTTCATACCCCATATAGACTTGTGGTTGTACGGTAATGCTCAGTCTGGACAAACACAAGCGTCGGTCCTTAATTGACTAGGGCGGAACATACACTTTACAAGATCTCGTGCTTACCGCACCAATACAAACCAACCGCACTTTACAAGGTCTAAAACAACTTTTACATTTTAATTTATTTTAAAAGAACAGTGACAACACCAATCGCCACTAAATTTTTGAATACAAACGACTAGTTTAAAGAATTATAATTTCCCATTCCAAGGTTACAAAGGTTAAATAGCATGACTAAGCATTATACTACCGTACTAATTTTTATCAAAGATATAATAATAATCTCATTATTGAGACAAAGGAAATCCTAAGGTTACAAAGGTACATGGCATTCAACTTCAATTGAGGGCATAACAACAATTGGTTTAACTAACTTGATAAGACAGAATTAGGGTTCTATGTAAATAGCGATGCACCTAAATTTAAAATAATTAAAACATTTCACAAACATAGGTTCAAAATGATCAAAGGAGACTTGCCTTCTTGCACACTCTCTGGGTCTTCTTGCTGCGGAGCGAAGAAATCTTCAGCAATGGCGAAATCTACGCGCGAAAAGACAGAGCAACAAAACATATAAATACAAGAAAAATTTAAATAAAATTCAAAAATTCAAAAAGAGTGCATATTTAAGTATTTTATGATTTTATAAAAATTTAGAAATTTGAACGGCTCAATTTGGAGTTACGATGAAGGAGGACGGGCTCCGGGAAGTTAAGATCAGAGAAAAGAAAAAGACTGATTTCTGGAATTATTTTTCTAAAGGAAAATCTGAATTATGATGTGAGCAAGAATTTGATTTTCGGCCGATTTATTTTTCAGCTGGAAAATCGGATTCCTGCGTCAGCATTGCGTCAGGCCTGGGAAGATTCTCGGACATGCCACTGACGTGTGGGCCCGGGTCTATGGACCAGGTCTACTGAGAGGGGAAACGACCGAGGTGGCGCGGGTGCTGACGGGGCAGGGAGACGCCGCGGTGGCGTCCATCGGGCTGCCACTTGTGCTGCCACGCGGGCGCGGGCTCACCGAAGGTGACCGGAGACGGGCCGGCGACGAGGGAGGAGACGGCGGCTTGGGTCTTCTCGTGGCGGCGGTGCTCCGGTGGCGGAGAGGCACGGCCGAGGGGCGGAGGAGGTGCGCACGGACGCGGGGATGCTCAGGGTGGCGTCGGTCGGGCGAGAGGGTGCTCGGGTTAGCCGCAATTGCTCGTCGGAGAGTGGCGGAGCTCGGAGAGAGAGAGGGCACGGTGGCGGGGCACTGCGGAGCTCGGGATGGGGAGAGGGGAGTGAAGGGAGGTGGTGCGGAAGGAGGCGGAGCCGGGGGGGTTTTATAGGGGTGGAGGGGAGCACGGGCGCGGTAATTGCTCGCCGTTGATGGCGGCCAGAAAAAGGAAGGGGAGGGGAAAGAAGGAAAGAGGGGCGCGAAAGGAAAGGAAAGGCACGGGATTGGGGATTCGGTCCCGGCGGTGCACACGCTTTCCAAATCGGAGAGGAGGCGGCGAGGGTAAGGCCGGATTCGGCGCGGATTCGGTCAGCCGGAGCAAAGAAGGAAAGGGGAGAGAAGGAAGGAAAGAGGCGGGCCCGGGTGGCAGCGGGAGAGGGGGTGCGGGCTGCCAGGATGGCGCCACGCAGGCGGGCGTGGCCGATCTGGGCCGGCCAGGTGGTGGCCCGAGAGGAGGGGAAGGCGGGGGTGGAGCGGGTGACGCAGCCGGCATCTGGCCGTCCACGTGGCGGCCAGAGGGAGGAGGAGGAGATTTAATTTTTATTTCTGTTTTTGAATTTCAGAAAAGCCCAGGAAATTAATTAAGCCTTAGAAAAATATGAAAATACTTTCAAAAATTCCAGGAAAATTCATAGAAGCTCCTGGTGATATTTCGGACTTAATAAAAATATTTTCAACTAATGTTGGTATTTAATTTTCAATCTTATAATACTTTTAAATTTTTAAAATTTTATTTTTAATTCCAAAAAATTCTTTAATTTTATTTAAAATTTAGGGAAGGTTGGGAAATATAAAATGAACTCTTTTTGGCTTTATTAAAATATTTAAAATACATTTTCTTGCTTAGGATTTTGAAATAAAATTCAGATAAATCCAAATAAAGTTCAAATACTTTAAAATAATTAATTTGAAATTAAAATTTTTTCAGAAAGCGAATTTTTGGGATGTTACAAAAGACATGTTAAGAAAGCGTTCTTGAGTGGAATCCTTGCAAGCTCCAAACCGTGGCTCTGCTCCCTCTAATCAGTTCTCTACTCACTCAGACCAGTCAGTGGCTAGACCCATGCAATGTAGTCAGACAGGCTATTTTTGACTAGCTCTTTCAATGTGGTTGGATCAGCCTCAGGGATCACACGTGGTCGTGCAGCAGTCAGACACCCAATGGACAGATGCTCTGTAGTTAGACGCTCCATGGTCGGACTTCCTGTGGTCGGATGTCCCCGTGTCGATACAGCGCTTTGACCAGCCCTTTCTACTCGACCAAGTTGGTCGACGGTCAGACCAGTGCTTTCTGCTAGGTTAGACCAATCGGTGGTTAGATCACCTCAGATGAGGAGGCCAAACTGCCCCATGGTCAAACCTGTTTCTTAACGATCGACTGGTCAAAATTTGTCAGATGCTTACGCTTCACTTAAATCTTTATCAACGTCTGCTGTTGCTCCTGTTCGTCGTGTGTCACAATACTGGATTCCTAAAGCTTACCTGACTAACCCCAGTACTGTGAAGCCGACATTGTCTGTGATGTAAGATCAGATAATACGGGATGGAGAACATGCACTTGATTGGGTTCTAGTCTTTTGCTTGGGTGGAACAGTTGATGGTTCTTCGTCTTCTTTGATGGGTCCCGAGAGATTTCATCTTCTAGTTAGACCATGTGGAAAAAGTAATGCTACATTCCAAGTGGTCTTTTAAGAGTGGTCTTTGAGTTCTTTCTCAGATTGATCTTTTTCTCTCAACTGCTTGTTTCTTCTCTTTGGCCCTTTTGCTAAGAGAGATGGGATTATTCTGAGAGGGAGCTTGTTGTTTGAAGAGGTGTTAGGAGCTTTGTTTATTATACCTGTCATATAATTCATTGAGATCAAGCCATTGAAATCAAATGAGTAGTGGAGCTCTCTGTATCATATTCCTCATATGCTGCATAGCTTTGGTTGCTACATTTGAACTAAAGCATGACATGGCAAAAGACTTTGACTGGACTGATTATTGATAGTACTTTGCGATGGTCATCTAAAAGGATTAGCTTAATTGTGAATCCTATTTTAAATCTTGACTATGAGGCTCGCATGGTTCATATTGTAATCTTTTATGTTCACTCAGGTTGGTATGTTATAAAAATTGAGATTCTCCAAGTGATATCACACAAAGGGTGTCAAATGAGAATTGAAAAGAAGATTGAAAAGATGTATACTTCAAGCATGCCATGGTCAAATGAAAAAAAGACACAATAGTGCACAAATGAAAACAAGTATACTTCAAGCATGCCACCATTTAAAAGAAGTTTTCTTTAAGCATGTATCATGAAAAAGAAGTATGCTACAAGCATGCCACATGCCTAAGAATCGTGTGTGGAGCAATAGGTTGTTATATGAGACTGTTAGCCCATCTAAATTTAATGTTTGCTTCAATTTTAGGCTTTGACTTTTCATTGTGGTATCTCATTATGCTCTTTATAATTGGTTTAGTCATTAATGAGATGCCTATCATTGATCTAAATTGCTTAATTGGGCTAAAAGATTAGTTTTCATCTTGCTATATGATATATGATTTTATGTGATCTAGATAGCTCTGCTCATACTGTTGGCTTGGTCAAAAAATTTATTCAATGCAAAGTGACCTGCATAGTCTATAAAAGCTTCTTGATCTCTATTCGCTTGGCTTCTTTTAGAATTATTCCCACTTTTGAGCACTTGATAATTTCATTACCAAAGGGGGAGAAAAGTAGAAGAAAGGGGGAGATCTTCTCTGGAAGTTGTTCTCTAGGTTTTCTCTAGAAGTTGGTTGTGTGGTTGGTCAGTTGCCTCGGATACTCGTTGTTTTAGATCGCAAATTCTTTCATTTGAGTGTTCCTCGAGGTGTTGTCAATGTATTTATCAAGGGGGAGATTGTTATACCATGTGGATGGTTGTGATTAAAAATGATGATGAATAATTGACATTGGATTGCTTTGGAATTTGCGTTTGTGAAAGTATCGGGTGATCGTAGTCAAAGATTGTTTGGGTTCAAGTGGTTCTAGTTCTTTTTGAGTGGTTTTTCTATTTCTTCAAGTGTTTTGGCCGGCTTCAATGGGCTTTAACGCTTTTCTACTATGGCCGGCTTCAACACTTTTTTACCACGACCAACTTCAACACCGTCTAGTTTATGACCACGGCAAACTTCGTCCACAAGTTGTTTATGACCATGCATGGATTTACGATCATGGCTGTCATGGCTTTTTGACCACGGTTGTTGTTTACGACCACGCACGGTTTCGACCATGGCAACACGACTACAACAACAGTAATGCGACTTCGACCACGACAACATGACATCGACAATGGCAACACAACTTCAACCACGGCAATTTGACTTCGACCATGCACAACTTCGAACACGACTATGACCACAAGGTAATCATAGTTACAATACTTTTACATGGTCGTAGCTTTAGTGTTTTTGTTAGTCATGGGCTTTACTGATCATACTCGATAGTTGTATGATTTTCTAGTCGATAGTCAGTGACTTTGCATTCGATGGTCGTAGATTTTGATGAGTGCTCTTATAGTCATATCTTTTGTAGTCTTGTCGATAGTCGTAGACCAAGTAGTTTGCTGTCGTTGTCTTCGGTAGTGTAAGGCTTTACGATCACAGTCGGTACTCGTAGACTTTGTTGTCAAAACGAGTGCTTCATCGTTTATAATCTTTGAGTTCTTTGAGTACTTGTGTTAGGCTAGCAGGGTGTTTGGCTGGTGCTTGATGGAACGATGTCGGTACTCATTAGTCGGAGCGACTAGGTACTCAATGGTCGGTGAGCAATAGTCGCAAGGTTTCTGATCAGGTGTCGGTTATGACTACGTTGATTGGTCATGGATGGTTGTGCTCTTGTTCTGGATGGACATGGGTGTTATGAGTTGTTGTGCAGATGACAATCAAGCTGGGAAGAGCTTGTATCGAGAAAAACGTTTCTTGAGTCTTTGCATGTGCAGGAGAGCGTGGAGATGATCATGATCGGTGACGTGGAGGACCAGGACTAGGATAGGGAGATCTAAGGTCCAGACGATTGAGGATGTCATACGAGGTGGTTGGGCTAACGCTGGAGCACATGGATATTGAGGATGGAAAGCGGACAGAGCTACGGGAGGGGATATCCTGGAGGCTTCGTTGCGTGTTGAGTTTGGATTGTTACGGATAGAGTCCGTTTGCTGGAAGGGTAGAGTTTGAATAAAACCTGTGTTAGGAAAGGGTTTGGGTCCCTTGATTTGAGGAAGATATTAGGTGTTGTGTTCGTATTTGAATCAAACACGATTAGAGACGTTGGCCTACAAAAGTAGGGAGAAGCTTAGGCTAACGTAACTGATCTTTAGGGCTTTGATCGAGGAAGTTTTCAGGGGTGATGTGAGGCACTTTGTAGCAAAAAATTTATTTTAGAAATAATAGGTTAGATCTATTCCACAAGAAGTTGATTGGCAGCATGTTTTTCTAAGCTTTGTTTTTCTTGCGTCATCGGCGACTGGCTAACAGATCTTGTTTGAGTGCATCGCGGTGCTGTCTTCAGCTCATTTTCGATCGAGTGGTTGATCTGTTCAAGCAGTCAAAGTTTGCCGAGCAATGGAAGATCTCAACGATGTGATCATAGCAAGTAGTTGAACGATATGTGATTGTAGCAAAGCATTCGAGTTTTCATTGTTGACAGCAGCAAGTGAAGCAGTGCGACGAGCGTCGTTCAAGCGGTCGTTATCGACCACGATCAGAAGAGTGAAGTGGAAGAAGTGGAGGCGATCATTCACCCCTCACTCTGATTGCGCCATACGGTCCTACATCTTCAAACTTGTTGTAACACCCTGGTAGCATGGGACAAAGTTTACAAAGCAAAGAACAAAGGAAGACTTGGAGTCCTCAATCTAAGTGCCCTCAATGAGGGTTTGTTGATAAAACACCTACACAAGTTCTATGGAAGAGCTGAAACACCATAGGTTAAATTAGTATGGTGCAAAGATTACACAAATGTGGTTCCCCATGTGTCAGGCCCCTGTGGCTCATTTTGGTGGAAACATGTGATGAAGAGTGTCACTCAGTTTTGAGGCATTGCAATGGGAAAGCTAGGCAATGGTCAAGATATGTTATTCTAGAAGGACTATTGGGATGGCAATCTTCTTTGCATCAAATACTCGAGACTGTTCTCTTATGCTCGTAATCAAGACATTTCAATCAAAAACTTCATGCATTCGCAAGAGCCTCATGATCTATTTTAGCTCCTCCTGTCGGAGGAAGCATACCAAGAGTATTTGCAGATGTCAAGCCTTACAAATGAAGTTATCATTCACCATGGCACGCCGGATCAGTGGACCTATATCTGGGGCAACTCTTTGTACTCCTTGTAGAAATGGTACACTCAATAGTTCGAGCAATTAAGAGCTTCATCGGTCTTTCCACTGGTCAGGAAGTGTAGATGTTTGATGAAACAAAAGGTCTTCACTTGGCTTCTCCTAATGGATAGACTTAACTCCAAAGATAAGCTAAGGAGGAAGAATTTCAACATTGTTGGCAATGATAATTGTGTTTTATGCAATTCTCAGAGTGTCAATTCTCAGAGTGTAGAAACTCTTAATCGTCTTTTCTTCGAATGTCCCTTCTCCTCACAGTGCTGGAATGAGATTGGCATTCTTTGGTCTTTCGATGCAGATACCCCGACAAGAGTTTTTAACACAAAGCGGATGTTTAGGGGCCAGCTCTTCATAGAGAAATTCATCATCTGAATCATAACTCAGCAGTGTGTTCTGGCAAATACTAAGTAAGGTTTCGAGAGCCAAGTTTTTTTAATGGTTGTACGTATCAAGTCATACCGGCATCCTAGCGCTCCAGCAGGCTAAAACTGAACGAAGATTTGGGCCGTCCCAAGAGCAAAAGTGTTTTGAGTGGGCCGCGCCTACACTTTATCCTCGTCTCTCGATCTGATTGCGCGGCGCCCCCATCCCACACCCATCGCCGCCGTTCGCCGCCAGGCGTCGTTCCTGTCGCCACCGCACCGCTCCCATAGCTGCCAACGTCGCCGCCCTTGATTTCTCCCAGATCGCCTGGCGGCCGCTCCCGTTGCCGCCGCCCTTGATTTCTCCCCCCCAAACCCCACCCAGAATGGCGGCGTCCCAGAGGCCAAGAACGAGGACGGCGTCGAGGTGCACTCCGGAGACGGCACGGGCCACGCATGCGTTCGAGATCACCGGATACAGCCTGCACAAGGGCCTCGGCGTCGGCAAGTTCATCTTGTCCGCCCCCTTCGCCGTCGGCGGCTACGACTGGCGCATCCTCTACTACCCCGACGGGAATCGCGGGGAGGACTGCAGAGACTACTTCTCCGTCTACCTCCTGCTGAAGAGCAAAGCCACTGGCGTGAGGGCGCTCTTCGATTTCAGGCTGGTTGACCAGGCCGCCGGGCTGTCCTCGTTGATGTTCTCCACGGCGACGCCGAAAGTGTTCAGCACCAGGGTTAACGAGTTCACCGGCGTTGTAGAAAACCCTTGCAATGGCATCTCCAGGTTCATGAAGAAGAGTGACCTGGAAGCATCGTCGTACCTGCGGGACGACCGCCTTGTGATCGAGTGCGATCTCACTGTTATCAGGCAACCACAGGTGGTAGAGATCGCCATGAACCCTGAAGCCGAGGTGCCGCCCTCAAATTTGTTGGATAATCTTGGAAAATTGCTGCTCGAGGCAGCGGAGGGAATGGATGTGACTTTCAAGGTTGAAGGGGAGGCTTTCCCTGCCCATAAGATTGTGCTCGCAGTGCGATCACCGGTCTTCAGGGCAGAGCTCTACGGGCCAATTGGGGACAACAAAAGAGAATACATAACCATTGAAGACATGCAGCCCGCTGTTTTCAGGGCACTGCTTCACTTCATCTACACTGATTCGTTGCCTGCCATGAGTGATCTCGATGGCGATGAGAGGAAAGAAATGATTAAGCACTTGCTTGTGGCAGCAGATAGGTATGCCATGGAAAGGCTGAAGCTGATTTGCGAAGGCATTCTTTGCAAGAGTCTTGATGTTGAGTCTGTGGCTATGACTCTAGCTCTAGCTGACCAGCATAATTGCAGCAATCTCAAAGATGCTTGCTTTGAATATATGAACTCTTCGAATAGACTGGATGATGTGGTGGCAACCAAAGGGTATGTGCACCTCAAAAGAGCATGTCCTACTGTCTTTGTAGATATGTGGGAGAAAGCTACTAAGTCTCGCAAAATTTAGTATGCTGATCCTGGATTAAGTACTGAATGGTTACTTTAGTTGATACATAGCCACCTTAGATGAACCTATCTTGTCATTTAGTGTTCAGGTATCTTTTGGAGGGAGACAAGTAAGTTTTGCAAAATGTTTGTCTTGTATGTGGTGATTGGGTCAATTTATATATGAATCTACACTATTTCACTAGTTTTCTCTAAAATGTTTTGATCTTCTTATTAAGCAATACATTTACTGTTGTAAGTTTTCCTTTTTTAATTTCTCAAAGCAGTGAGTAATTGGCAAGTCTAACATCAATCAGCAGCACCACCAGGTCGAACCCATTGTGAACTGATGAAACATGAGAAATTAGCAGCAATATAGTATCAAGTCATTGAGCACCATAATTGGTATCGTACTACTAATTATACACTATTTGAATGAGCAGAGTATTTTTGCTACGATATCAAGATCTTGTTAACATCTTTGTTACAGTATGGAGACCTTGTTCATACTTCTGTTACCAGATGGTTTCTTTTTAATTTGGTGGCAGGTAAAACTTTGAATCCTTAGGGTACACTTTCAGAAAAATGAAATATCTGAGCTTTGGGAACAAAACTTGTGCAGCCATAAACTTAAAATGGCATTGATCCACTTGTACTTGGTCTGTAAGCTCTATATTTTAGTCAAGAGAACAAGCTTAGTTACAATGACTTCAGATTTGGTCTAATTGACCCAAGGATGTTGAGATTAGTGACCATCAATTAAAAGTTATTTCATCGCTTAAAGGTCACATGCTCTTCAGGTCTATACATGTTAATTTCATATGCAGTAAGTTTTTCACTCACGGTCATAGCTGTGGCAAGGGAAGGCGAGATATCTAGTTGCTAACTTGCTTTGAAGCTTTTTGTTTGTGAGGTGATTTAAACTCACGGCCATTGCTAACAGATTTTTACAATGCTCTGATTGATTGGTAGTGTTCAGGTAATGTTTGGACAGCTCTTAGTTGTCAGATGAGCTACAGGTACAAGGGACTCTTCTTCAGTGTTCTAGCTGTTGTTACTGAATCTGAATAACCAATGTGATGGTGAACAAAATTGGATGGAGGTTAATCAGGGCAGTCGATCACTCTTTCATCATATGGCATGTTGTGGACACCCCAGTGATGGATCTCTGTTCCAAGCTAGACAGGACTTGCTGCTGGTTGGACCGAAGTTACTTATTCTGAACTGAGGAAAATATATAGTGGAAACTCAAATTTGAGTGGAATCATGGAAACCACCGCCCGATTCAAATCCTAAGGCTGAGATTTGCCCACCCTTTCCTCATCTCTCGCCCCTCATCTCCCTCCGGCTCTCTCTCTCTCTCTCTCGGCCTATGAGCCGCCTCACGCCCATGTTCACTGCACTTGGCACCGACATCGTCCGTCGTACCACCCTGAGCTCCGCCGGGACGCGTCTGTCTACTGCTCCTCACCTCGGTCAGCTGCGCCGAGCCACCGGCGGCGATGGCTCCCTCCAGCAGTGTCATGGCTCACCTGTGGTGTCTGCTCAGGGAGGGGATGGCGGAGCTGTCGGCCGGTGGACGGTGACGAAGAAGAGAGATGGTGGAGAGAGAGGGAGAGAGATGGGGATATCTCAACCGTTAGATTTGAATCGGATGGCAGTTTTCATGTTTTCACCTAAAGATGGTTTCCTCTACATATTTTACCGATGGAGCAATGCGCAACGTCCTCACCATCCACATTATTGTTTCAAAGAATTAGCCTCAAACTTTATTTGAGTATAAAGAACAAGAGTGACCATAGTTCATATGTTTGTTTATATTGTATGCGCTTTGCAGCATTTTTCTCACCATCCACTATTCATCCTAGAACACTGTCAGCTGAAAGGTGTTTGTACCATAGCCATCGCCATAAAAAATATATTTACTGCTGCATCAATCTTTTCTCAAACAATTAGTAATTAGCCATTCTGAGATCAGAGTCAGCATTGCATAATGGGCACATCCATTTTATGCTACATAAGCAAATAGCAACAGTACATTGGTGATTAGTGTGTTGTTGAGGAAAGCAACATCATTGCAAGCTATAATTTTGATGTTACGGTATTGTAAACCAGGACAACATTTTTGTTACCTCAACGAAACATCTCATTCTTAACATGTTTTTGGAAGTCTTTATATGTTGTGCATGTTAGTTACCCTAGATAAAAATCCTCCCACATCACCTCATCGAGTGAGCAACAAAAAAGATACTGACACTTCTCTACCACCCACTCTTCAGCAAGCTCTGCTCTACCCGAGCGCCATCGCTGAGCCTCTCTCCCCATGCACAGCCAAGTGCGGACTGCACTAGTGCACCCTCTGCAGCCGCCAATTGGGGTTAAGCTGAGCACTCCTACCTCTAGGGTGGCCAGGTGTGGCCGAACGGTGGTAGGAGGATTCGGTAGCATGACCGGCGGCAAGGTGGAGGGGGTGACATCGGCAAGTCAAATCTGGGCCTACCGAAGACAAGATAGTAAACTCATGGCCTCTTCCTCCTCCAACGAGTTTGGTCTTCACCACTAATAGCACTCTTTTCCCTCATTGCAATCATTTTTTAATTGTTATAGCTCCCTTCCTCTATCGTTACAAGAAGTATTTTTTTTGTTGTAATGTCTCTTTCTTGGATATAGTAGTAAAAAAATCTTGCAGTTGGGCTGATTTCTTGCGCAAGAGTATCTTTTGGGTTACAACAGGACAATTATTTTGTTGGCACATTTTTTTTGTTACAATGGGTTGTTGCAACATGTTATTTTGAGATGTTGCATAAGTTTTTTTTTATTGTTGCATGTGCATCTTCAAACTGTTGTAGAGCTGCAACATCTTTTTTATAGATTTGTTGCTTTTTTTTAAAAAAAAATTATACATGGAGTAGGCGTCGTTTGAGGCCTTAGCAGCGGCGTTTGAGCTCCACCAACGCCATCATTATTGCTCTATCTATTCCTTCTCCTGCAGCCACAAGAATAGGGCATCACAGCAGTGGTTGTCGGAAGTACACCATGCTAGCCTTGTCCGCCAGATGTGTCACTCCCACCGACAACAAGACACTGGGATTGGCCGCCGGTGGCAAGCCACTGCCTCCTGCTTAGAGATAGTGTCATTGCCTCTGGCCACGCCATGGCGCCTCACGAGTAAGTGCGAGGAAGAAATAGTGGGTGGATGCGATGCATTTTGTATGGGAGAATCGGATGGTGGGAAGGCACTCATGTGCATATGTAATGGCAAAGCATAGCATATGGAGCTAGCGCCTAGATCGATCATTTGGTTGCTAATCGTGTTATGCTTTCCGTAGAGGATTGTCATCTAGCTATTAAGGGTGAAAACGGGCCATATGCGGACAGATATTGCTCTTCTTGTATCGTAACTCATATTTTTTCTTGGATTCATTGTCAGATATGGGAAAGCCAAATACGATACAAATTTGGGTTATTCAGGATTGGGGCACGGGACAAATTCGGGTTGAAAATAGATAAAAATAGGTAGTATGTGTATATAGAAAGAAATATAAGTTGAACCATACCATCGTCATTTCAACATGAGCGATAACCATGTTCAGTTTTGGGCTTCTATGACTTCATCTTTGTTCACGTATACATGTATTACATATAGCATCAAAAAGTTTAAAACAAATATAACAGCAAAAAATAAAGAAAAAGAAAGAGAAATATATGGGCAATAGGGCCACTGGCCTATTTCCGTTACCAACGCTAGCTACCAGGCTACCATGATGAAGTCATGACTCACGAAGATATACAAATCATCGCCACTCTCCAAGAACGTGACATCTAGATCGGGAGGTGTAGCCAAATCGAGAGAGTTCGAGTGAGAGAGAGAGAGATGGACTGAGAGAGAGATAGAAGGAGGAGGTGAGGAAGAAGCAGCTAAGCTCCCTCATCGAGCTATCGCCGGTGGGTGTTGGAGAGTAGAGACTAGAGAGGCCACTGAGAGCAGATCCCAATCGCTGCTGGAGAGCGAAGAGGCCACCGTGGTGGCAGATCCTGGCAGATGGAGAAGGGACGGTGATACTGTGATACTAACAGCGACAGGAGAGGGGACGGTGATGCTGACGGCCACTAGAGAGGCTCCTCTTCCGATTGTCCCTCTCCGATGGCTGTGGCTCCTAGCGAACAGCGAGTCGGTCAGCCTCATGTCATGGTGTGTGGCGGTTGGGTGATTGTCGGACCCGAATTTTTCAACCCAGAATCTCTTGTGAAACATCACACTATTCCCTGGATCAGTAGATAGTGCTTACAGGTACATTGCTGCATCATTTTATACATCGCATGAAACAAACTAAACCATAATATTACAGACCAGAGTTTAAATTACACCGCGTCGGGTGACAGTTTACATAAGGACCGAACAGGCCAAATGTTTAAACTACACAAATAACAATGGAAGCAAAAGCAGCGGTAAGACCATAATCCACAAGCAAGCGACTGGGGGTAAATGTGCGTGACATATATTACCCAGACTTAGATAATATATGTGCACACAATCTCCATTGAGTCTACTTGTTTAGGATCCTAAATCAAGAGTGTCGTCCTAGATTCCTTCGTTGGCTCCTCCATCTGAGATAGGGGTATCTTCATAAGCGTAGTGGTCTTAGGTTCCTGTATCTAATTTTGGTAATGCGAGGGTGAGCACAAATCCACCGTGCTCCACGAGCCAATACAAAGAATGCAGTAAATAACATGCATGGCTTATCAAGGAAAGGCTCGGGTTATTTTATTTGCCAGAAATTGCTTTTAAATATATTACTTAGAATTTGCCTATGACCTAGCAGATTAAATTAAAACATAGTGTGTGAAAAATGCAATAATACTAGTGATTCAGATACCATCCACCGTTACATGGCTTCTGCACCTTATGCTAAATTTTCAGTGTTATAGCCGCTTATCATATCACTGGGACGACACCCAGGGCAACACAAATTAGGGCTTTCCACTGCCTTCTACTTTTCTAATTTCACCCACAAAGTTTTTCCATGTCCACCCTTGACTGTGGGCACGGCTATTCGAATAGTTTTGACTCTGTAGAGTTTGTACACTTTCACCAAAAGAGATAATCCGCTCGTTGCTCCACACAATTCCTTTGTCATGTGGTTGAGTAGACCATCACAGTAACTTTTCAAAAATATCTGGCCCCTTTTTTCATCTCACCCTATGGGCTTCTTCCACTTGCGGTAGGTCCCATATGTTGCACGGCATGTTCACCACGGATACTAGCGCATTCGGAATCCATTCTCCACAACGCTAGTATGACTGGGAAACTTCACTCACCTCTCGGTGTCCCTTTAGGTATCGTCTTGCCCTTGCAACATCCACTCCTATCCACTACCGGTGAGATGAGTCCCGGGGTTTCGATAGATTTACTTAGATAAGTTGCAATTTGTAGATTTGTGGTTGTACTTCTTACACAGGAGGTCATGACAAGATTCAGTCCTTAGCGGTATCTAGGCGGTTCTACCACAATCCACACAACGTGCTTCTACTGCACCACACACCAGCCCCCGTACCATCCGCCCAGATATTTAAGCAAGTTGGGGTTTTTGGGAGCATAAAATAATCATGTCAAAATATACCAGTAATTTCCATCAATGACTTCCCAAATCAGTTTCTCACGATTAAAAGTGATGCTTGAGGCATTTTGGTGCCCCCGAATATCTAGGCAATACTAAGCAGTGTCGTATAATTACGGACTTATTTTTGAAATATGTATCATTGTAATTTTTCACTAAGGTGACAAAGCTCAGATAGTCAAGTGTTCCAAATGAGAGTATTACTAGGAAGTTAATAAAGGGGTATATAACTAGAAGCGGTAAATCAACATAAATTTACACAAAAAATAATAGCATGCAAATTGGATAATTTAAAACTGAATTAATTTGCAGAAAATGTAGGTTCAATATGATCAAAGTATATTGACTCGTCTTGGTCGCAGTTATCTTGGTCTTGATCTCCGAGGGTTGCTTTGGCTTCAGCTTCTTCTTCTTGGGCCTCATACAGTATTTTTACATTGCGTGAAAATTTGGATAAAAATTAGCAAACCAAACAAATTCTCACAAAAATTCAAATGAGCTTCAAAAATTATGGTTTTAGTTCCATTGGATAGATCTTGAATTTATATAAATTTAGAAATTTGTTTCACACAATTTCGAGGTAAAATGAATAAGTTATGCCCTTTTGAAGTTCTCAGTTTAAATAAATATAGAAAATAACAAAAACCTGACAGGTGGGGCCCATAGCAGATTTTTAACTTTTCTTTTATTTTTTTATTCTATTCTTTCTGTGCCTATGACAGGTGGGGTCCGTTTCTATTTAATTAATTGCATGGCCCACATGTCAGTTGGCATTAATCACCATCATTAGCATTAATTATGTCCTAACAGTAATTACTGCCACAGGGCTGCTTCTTTCGGCCGACCCACAACAAGCTCTCCGCTGGTGGAGGAAGCGGTAGTCGGACGTGAGCATCCGCAAAATGTGTTGCTCATGCTTGCGCCTACCCACAGGCGGGGCCTCGCCGGCCAATTTGGCCGGAGCGGCGGCCGGCGCCTCCCATAGGCAGCGGCGGAGCAGGGGAAGGGCGAGCGTGGCAGTACATGGCGTTAGAGCCCGGTTGTGAGTTGGGAAGCATTTCGGCGAGGTAAGAAGGCTACCTCGGCGATCGGGGAGGCTTGGGAGAGGCGGTGGCGGTCCGTCGACGTGAGGTGGCAGCGAGTAGGGGAAGCGCTCGGTGCCGGTGAAGGAGAGGTGGGGAAGAGCCCGGCCGAAGAGGGGGATGGCCTCACGTTGCTCCAAGGATGCTACGGGGCGAAGGAATTGGACCCCGGCGGCGCTAGGCGGCGGTGTGCTCGTCGGTCGATTTTGGGGGAGAAGAAGCTGCCGGCGAAGCTAGAGGCTCAGGAGTGCCGATTGGTTGGGGAGAGGATGAAGTAGAGTGTGGTGGTGTTGCTGGAAGCGTCGGTGGGAATTTATAGCCTCGGAAAAGGTCAGGCAACGTGCGTGGGGCAGGGCCGGTCTCGACGGCGACATGGCAACCTTTCGAAAATAAGTCCATAATTATACGCCATGCTTAGTGATGCTTAGATAATCAGGGCACCAAAAATGCCCCAAGCCTCACTTTTTCTCATGAGAAACTGATTTGAGAAGTCATGGTGGTAATGACTGGAATATGTTGGTACGATTATTTTATGTTCCCAAAAACCCCAACTAGCCTACTTATCTGGGCGGATGGTTCGAGGGTATGTGTGAGTGGTGCAGTGGAAGCACAAAATGGTTAGTGGTAGAACCGCCCAGGTAATACTAAGGACCGAATCTTGTGATGATCTCCCAGTGTACAATAGTACAACCATAAGCTGGTAAAATGTAGGCATGGCTAATTAATTTGCATTGACTTAGTAAGGGTTGCGCCGGTATGACCACGGGCGGGCAGAGGATGGCCACATCCTCCGACGTGATGGCGCAAGAGGGGGCTTCTGAAAGGGTGGTCGTACCCCGATGGAAGTGAAACCTTAACGGATGTAACTCTACTAGGAAAAATGCATTGTAACAGCTCTGTGATGATCTACTCAACCGCATGGCCAAGGAATCATGTGGGGAAACGAGCAGGTTATCTCTTGTGGGTAAAGTGTGCAAACTCTGCAGAGTAGAAAAACTATTTGAATAGCCATGCCCACGGTTAAGGGTAGACATGGGAACTTAACTAGATATAGTTTTGTTTCAAAAACTTTGTGGGTGAAATTGGTGAAGTGGAGGGTAGAGAAAGGCCCTAATTTGTGTTGCCCTGGGTGTCGCCCCAGTGATAAGTTAAGCGGCTATAACACTGAAGGATTAAGCATATGGTGCAGAGGCCATGTAACGGTGGATGAAATCTGGATCGCTAATATTATTGCATTCTTTCACACCTTATGTTTCAGTTCAAACTGCTAGGTCTCAGGAAATTTCTATTTATCATATTTCAAAAAGCAATTTATGACAAATAAAGCAACCCGAGCCTTCCCTTGATAAGCCATGCATATTATTTAATTGCATCCTGTGTAATGGCTCGCGGAGCACGGTGGTTTGTGCTCACACTCGCTCTCATAACAAATCCGGAGTCAGGAATCAAACCCCTACGCTTCAGCAATACTTTTGGCCATGATGGAGAAGGAGATGGTGTCGTCAAAGGCTAGGTTGCGAACCTCCAGTTGGCTGTCTGTGGGCATGTCCTGAGGGACCCACCTGTGTGCTCGTTTTTCCGCTACTGCAATTTAATGATTTCGGCCTAATCAGCCCATGAGTAAGTCTACTAATATATTTATGCTTCCGCATGATATGTATTTTGATATTCATCTCTGTATCTGTGAGCACTATCTACTGATCCAGGGAATAGTGCAGTGGAATCACAGAGAATTTCAGATTGTAAAATTTGGGTCTGACAGGGATGGTATCAGAGCATATCGACTGCAGGTCGTGACCTAGTTTGCCTGGCCGTTAGATTCATGACTAGAATTATTTCTTTAATAATTATTTTCAAAAATATAAGTAGTATTGCCCATTCTCATCTCTCTTAGATGATTCCCCTCCTCTATATGCCGCCCTAGCCATTTTTACTCTAGTGCTCTCTTACCCCAAATTCAAAACGATAAAAAAAAATCCAGTACTCCTCTTGTAAACTTTCTTTAACCTACTTTTGGCCAAAGTCACCAAAAACTTAAACTTGAAACTCATTTCCAATAAAAAATTTATATTTGGAGGATCGAATATTGAATTGTTTACAAAATTCATTTTCAAACTCACTTTTACCAAACCTGATCTTTCAAGGAAATTTTTGTAAGTCCCAAACTACTTACCAAAAACTTATTCGAAAATTCACTTTGGTTCTCAACTAGCCCAAAACAATGCTATTTTTCGAAAGCTTTTCCCTAAAAAGGGCCTTGTTTTCAAAAATACAACTATGTTGGTAGAAACATATTTTCTATGTTTGGTTTACTTACCCATGGTTTAAAAAAATCCATTTTGCCACAAGGATCATTTAAAAGAGAGAGAGAGAGAGAGAGAGTGCTAAAACCAATGAAATTAACCCCAAATACTTTCCACTTCTTTCTATTGATTACAAAAGGAAAATTTTGTTCCTCTTCTCGTACCCTTACTCCAAAAATCTAAGGTTAGGAACGTTGAAGATGGTCATGAAGATAAGGTAGTCTCGTTCTAAACGGACTATGCAGATAAACCCTGTGCCCCCTTATGTGTGCTTCCCTGAGTAGACGTTGTACTGTCGCAATATTTTTGTTGGATCCTGTGCACCGCCTTCTTGCCCTCGGGCGTCCTATTTCGTAGTCACGGGAAAAGCTTGCTTTTAAAACATTTGTGTAGTTCTGCGTCACCCCAGCTTCCGGGGTATACTCTCTTAAAAATTTGAATGGGTTTAGAATATCTTATCTCTACGACTTAATATTCATCTCATGCTATTCCCTCTCACCTTTTCTGGAAAATCCTATTAGGCTCAATGGATGGAGCAAGACAACTGCCACAATAAGAAGTAAGAGAGGGAGAATAATAATTGATGCTTGCCAAAACCCTAACCGTCCCTACAAGTTGTCACCTAACCCCACTCCACAAAGAGTGCTAAAGGGAAGTAGTCACAATAAAAATAACAGTAGGACTGCTCCAAGCAAACATCAAAAAGATATTATTTGTTTTAGTTGTGGAGATGTGGGGCACTATGCCCATAGGTGCCCCCAAAGGAATCTAGAAACACCAGCAAAGGGTGCCATCGCTACCAACCTTAACCTTGGCAAGGAAAGATCTACCAATATCAATAGCCCCAGCTATACGTACCAGCCATCACATGACCTCACCCTGCAAGGAATGTCAAGGAGAAGCCATCACAATGAAGATAACAACAGCCCTGTATCAAGTAGGCCTCAAGAGAAGAAGCGCAAATGTTTCCATTGCCGTGATTCAGGACATTACACGAAGAATTGCCCCATCAAAAGGAAAGACAAGCAAATAATGGATGCCGTCACCGTTAGCTTCAACTTTGACGAAGAAAACCCTATCAACTTCGAAGAGGAACAAGCCACAACTACAAAAGTGCTGCCACTCGACCAGGAAGCTTCATTAAATAACATATGCATTGAATGTGGCAAAGCAGGACATGTCGCACAACACTGCCCTCCATTACGATAAGTTGGACAAGGAGCATGTTTCACATGTGGCAAACCGGACATTACTGCTACAATTGCCCAGTTCCCTATTGCTTATACTGCAAGAAATATCATTACCCGGATGATTGCCTCAAGACCCTAATAGCTTGTAGGCGTTGTGGAGAAAAGGGACATGAGAAAAATCAATGTACTGCTAATTGCCCCAATTGTGAATAAGACCACCTGCCAGGAGAGTGTCCAACGAGAAAGATCACCTGTTTTCTCTGCGAAGGACAAGACCACTGCCCCAAGGACTGCTCCATGAATCTGTTGCTGACTAAAGCAGCTGAGATACAGCGAATGAGTCTCCAAGCCGCCATAGGACTTGTCATGCCCAAAGCTAGGAGAGATAGCTAATGTCAGTTACCATTTATTTTAAGGGGGTAGCAAGAGTAGACAAGGATTGTTGGAGAACTACTATGATGTATAAATACTTTTGGAAGTACCGATATGATGTATGGCTACCTTGGAGGTGCAATAATACTGTATTAGATCTAATCAGATTAGACCGAGAAGATTTGCAAGACCGTCACGACAAGCTAAAATCTATAGCCTGTTGCTAGCCAAATTTAACCTCACCTGCTTCTTTCTACTCTACTGGAATCTCGGGGTCGAGATTCATTTAAGGGGGGTAGGTTTGTAACATCCTGAAAATTTGAATTTGAAAATGTGAAGCTTTTGAGTCATTTTTGCAATGTATTTTATTTGAGTTTGGATTTTATGGTATTTTCTGAAATTTGGTTGAGGTTCCAAAAAGTTAAACAGTTCAAGAAAAGAACAAACATGTTTAAATAATAGAGAATTAGAATTTAGAATTTGAATCTGAAAAGATGATCCAGAAAAGGAAGGGAGAAATTTGACTTAAAATATAAAATGTCATCCTTGAGAAATAATGTCATGAATAGCAATAGTAGCAAGTAAATATAATACCAACATATATGGATATATATATAAATAGACATATTCAAATTTTGCACCTACAAATTTAGTGCCAAAAACATACTTGAATAACAATGTTAGGTGAGCAAGAGGGGATGTATAAAACAAAAATACCCTTTACATATATACACAAATGCCTAATCTAAAGCAAAAAGAAAATAAAAACAAAAGGGAAAGAAGGAGCCAGGCCAGCCACCAATCCGGCCCAGCCCTCATCTCCTTCCCGCTTCTTTCCCCGCACGGCCCAGCGCCTACCAACCCACTTTCTCCACCCCGCCTCCCGCTCTCTTTCTGCCTAAGCCGGCCCAGCCCGCTCCCCGTGCCTGTCTCTCTGTCACGCGGGCCCCGCTCCCTCTTCGCCTCCTCTCTCTGGTCAGCAGGCCCGACCCCGCACGCCTCTCTCCTTCTTCCTTTCTCCCCGCACGTCTGGCTCTCCTCCACCGCTCGACCCCGATCAAAAGCCGCGCGACCCGGCCAAAGCCGCGCGACACGGCCGATGCGCGTGGAGCTTCCCCGAATCCCGCTGCCAAGCTTCCACCGCCCGCTGTCGCCGCTGACACCGCCGCCTGACATCGCCACCCAACAGCCCCGACGTGCGCACACGACCCCGCCGCAGCCAGCTGTGCTTGCTCATCTATAAAACCCGGGGCAAACCCCAAACATTCCACCACACCCACCTCTGCCATTCACCGAAAGGAATTGAAGCCAAATACCCCCAATCACCGGCGAGCCACCATCTTCCCTAGCTCCGGCCATCGGCCTCCCCGCCACATTTCACCGCCAAAACCCAATTCGCCCCTCCCACACCCACTCCAGAACCCCACGGTCCTAACCCCGGTTCTCCCCGCACCTCCCGAAGACCCTACCTCACCGGCACCAGAGCTCCCTCCCTAACTGCCACCGCCGCACGCCGCCGGTTCGCCACCGTGCCCCTCGGCCCCCGCCGACCCCACCGCCGGCATCACCTTCGTACCGAGAACGCATTTTCGCGCTTCTCCACACCTCTCCGACCGCCGCTCGCCACCGGCACCGCCGCCCCCGACCTCCTTTGCCCGACCCCCTTTGCAGATTGGTATAAGAAATAAACACACCCTATATAGGTAAGCAACACCCAAGCGCTCCCCTGGATAGCAGCGCTAACTCTCTTTCCCCCCAACTCCCTCGGCCGCGCGTGTTCGAGCCCCCAGCTCCGCAGCGCGCCGAGGTTGAGTTTTCTTTTGTTTCGGCCTGTGCGGAGGGCCCCACCTGTCATAGACACAACGCATAAAAAGATAAAAGAAGAAGAATAAAATTAAAAATAGGAAGTGGGATCCACCTGTCAGAGATTTAATATTTCTAGATTTAATTAAACTGAAAACTTTAAATGGGCATAACTTATTCATTTTAACTCTAAATTGAATGAAATAAATTTCTAAATTCAAGATCTATCTAATGGAACCAAAACCAGGAATTTTAGAGCTCATCTAAAATTTTGGTGAAAATTATGGACAATTTGGGAATAACTTAGGGAATGTAGTAAATTTAATTAGGAGGTAAAATAAGGTTGCTTAACATTTAATATCTGATTATTTACTATATGGACAACTAATATAGCCTAAATAGTTAATTGAGGTCAATTTATCAATTAAAGGCATGAATAAAGTATAGTTTAGCTTAAAGTCCAAAGTTAATAAAAATCCTAATTAAAAATACATTCAAGGTTAAGACTAAGGAAAATGAATCATACGTTTACCTATAAAAGAAAAAAATTTAAATTAAAGATTCCCCTAGTTATAATTAAGATATATGCCCCAACCTAACATACGGCCATTAATAGAGTCTCAGAGGTAGATTCAACTAAATACCACTATTGAAATAGGACCCTATATAACAGGCTTGGCTTTATGAGAACAAGTATCTAATTAAAGTTAACTTATGTCAGATGCTAAGTTAAATAATAAAATAAAAATGTCAGTTGATCCTCCGAATACCTTCAATTAAAAGGTCGTAATTAGGTATTAAAATATAGTGGCCTTGGTTGCATATCCACATTCAATAAATATTACCCTTGATTATAATATATACATATATGTCGTAACATTTGTCAAGCCACCATGAAATAAACCATAGTGAAAAATTTTGCTAAATAGCAAATATTGAAATATGACCTTATATACCAAGCTTTGCCCAGATAGCTAGGTTTAAACTAAAATTTGAAACAAAGCTAAGCCTAATAGTAGCTAAAGTATAAGAAAGATAGAAATAGTGTCATTAATTAAATTTTAACACTAGATGTAATACATAATAATATTGAGCATAATTATGTAAATATCAAGCTGGGACCCATATAAATAGATCCTAATAAAAATTAAACTTAGCCTATCGATAACTAAAGGTACATAAAATATCATACCACAAAAGGCTATATACCCAGACAGTAAGGCTAACTCGGTAGGCTAAACATTGTATGTATCACTTATATATCGCATATGCTCGGAATATTAACGCTCGACAAAATAATACTCAACTAGACTCATACACCGATTCATAGGTCTAACCTAACTCATGGAACTTCCTTGATAAATACAAAAATGATAAAAGAAATTGTTGATAAAAAGATCAAGTCATCGTACCCTACCGCAGACCTTGCCTCAAATCACCCATTAACTTATAATAAATCTAACTTAAGTTTATCCAGATTTATTTGGATCTTTTGAGTTATTTGCTTTTATTTGGATTCAGTCGTTTATCGCGTAATTAGAAACAGGAGTCCTGAAGATCCCCCGGATCAAGCGTGGACAGAACAAAGCGAAGATAAAGAATAAAAGCTCAAGAGAAAGCATCGTGTGAGCTCAAGTTTGCGGTAAACTACGCCAGGCGAGTCAATACTTTGATCATATTGAACCTACATTTTCTACAAATTTACTTTTGTTTAAATTATCAAATTGCATGCTGTTATTTCTTATGCAAATATATGTTTGTTTGAAGATTCTAGTTATATGCCATTATTCAACTTGCTAGTATTATACCTCCTTTGGAACATTTGAATATCTGAGCCTTGTCACTCTAGCAAAAATTATAATGGTAACCTTTCAAAAATAAGTCCATAATTATACGTCATGCTTAGTACTACTTAGATAATCGGGGCACCAAAAATGCCCCAAGCCTCACTTTTTCTCATGAGAAACTGATTTGAGAAGTCATGGTGGTAATGACTGGAATATGTTGGTACGATTATTTTATGTTCCCAAAAACCCCAACTTGCTTGCTTATCTGGGCGGATGGTTCGAGGGTGTGTGTGAGTGGTGCAGTGGAAGCACAAAATGGTTAGTGGTAGAACCACCCAGGTAACCCTAAGGACCGAATCTTGTGATGATCTCCCAGTGTAGGGGTGAAAATAGATCGGATACGGACGGATAATGCCTCTACCATATTTGTTTTCATAGTTTTTTCGGATACGGATACGAATACGGATAACTCGAATACGAATACAAATACGGATAATATCGAATACAGATACGGATTGAATACGAATCGAAACGAATACGGTTACGAATATTTATCGGAACATGAAAACCCCTTAAACTATACATCCAAAATTAACAAAAATACATAAATAGTTCATCTTGTCAAAACATTCATGAAATCTAAACAAGCATAGTCTTTTCATCCACAATGAAAATACACAAGAAGAATGTGGCACTTCTCTTCAGAATGGAGTTCTGAAAAATCCAACTTTTTTGAACCATGATTATCTCTGGTGTTAATATGGTTTCTTACTGCATTGTTTAAACCTATTCTGAGGGCCTTTATTGCAATTCTAAATACATACACATTAGACAAGATTTCACTGCTAACTGGCTTCCCCTTGTGAACTTGAGTCAGCAGCTTCTGAGCAGAAGCCATAGCCCTCCCAATTGACGGAATGTCAACAAATATATCATAAAGATCAACAAGCAAAGGGTAGACAGACTGCGCAAAGGGTGGAGCCTTTTATCTGTCTGCCGGCTTGCATTCAGATAGCCTGCACTCAGTGACAGCATTGTACGAGATAGCTTGGGACATCAACAAATTAACAGTTGGAGCTAATGACTTCACGAGATGTCCTCCCTTATCATCCACAAGGCATATCTTCCTAACATGGGAGCTTACAATTGAAGTGGCACTCTGAGGGAGCAAGCAGCTAGTCTGAAATTGCTGACCTGAGTTATCATCAGTAGTATTTCGACTGGCCGATCCACCCCTATTGCAATTCCTCTCATACGGTGACTCGAGCAAGAGAAAACACAACCCCGTCTCCTCTGCAGCTCTCTTGGTAGACAATAGGTGGCCGTAGAATCCGACCCCAAAAATCTCCTGCAAGACCTGGCACGCGGCCGATTTCACATACTGGTCTTTGCTCTTCTTCTCCGTGACGCACCTCATGATCACCTAGAACGGCGACACCGGCACGCTGCCTGCCCCACTGCCGGTCAGGCACTCCTCCTCGATCCGGACATCGTCCACCGCTGTGTGCGTGACCTGGGTGACCACGGCTTTGGGGCACACCTCCCTTATCAGATGCTTGGCGTCTGAAGAGGACTGCTCGGACAGGTTCTGTGTGGCCGGCTGGAGTAACTGTAAACGCGCGCACGGCTGGATCGCACACACTGAGCATGGACGGCTGGATCGCGCTGGGCTGTCTGGGCTTCATTATGGGCTGGCTGGTTATGGGCTGAAATCCTGGATATCCGTTTTCGTATTATTTGGATTATCCGTATCTGTATCCATATTCGACGGATACTAGGCTTACTGTATTCGTATCCGTATCCGATAAAAAAATCTGTATCCGTATCCGATCCGAGAACTATCCGAAAAAAATTCAATCCGACACAATCCGTATCCGTCCGGATCCGGCGGAAAATATCCGATCCGTTTTCACCCCTATCCCAGTGTACAATAGTACAACCACAAGCTGGCAAAATGTAGGCAGGACTAATTAATTTGCATTGACTTAGTAAGGGTTGCGCCGGTGTGACCACGGGCCGATAGAGGATGGCCACATCCTCCGATGTGACGGCGCAAGAGGGGGCTTCTGAAAGGGTGGTCGTACCTCAAAGGAAGTAAAACCTTAACGGACGTAACTCTGCTAGGAAAAATGCATTGTAACAGCTCTCTAATGATCTACTCAATCGCATGGCCAAGGAATCATGTGGGGGAAACAAGCAGATTATCTCTTGTGGGTAAAGTGTGCAAACTCTGCAGAGTAGAAAAATGTAGTATCCCGGGCGACTTTCGTCAGATAATAGTTTAATCAGGGAAAGAAGGGGGGGAATCACTACTAGATTTCGGGTCTTTGGCCATGAAATGCATTGCAACGACACAAAATTAGTTGCTATAGGTACCTGTTATTGCAACCTATTTCCAAAATCATGGCAATATGCGCACATATTGCTACTTAAATATGGTGTTGCGATAGTCACCTTAATTCGTTGCAATAAGGTGATCTTTCGCCACTATTTAGAAAACGGTTGCAAGAAGTATAACTTTATTGCCATGATATTCCTGTGTTGCAATAATATTGATTTGCGTTGCATTAGTTATGGGCTATTGCCACGATATAGAATTGCGTTGCAAATGGCTGACAATTTTGCCACGGTCTTGTTGGGTAGTTATAGTTTTGGATTGCGTTGAAAAAGGATACTCTATACTGTGCATGAAACAAGTTTTTATGCCACACAATAAATTTGTTGCAAAATATGAAAATTTTCCGTGGCAATAGATCATTGTGGGCCAGGCATATTGTACGTGGCCGCCCAACACCGTACGTCTATACCTAGTGTAACATCCTGAAAATTTGAATTTAAAAATTTAAAGCTCTTGAATTATTTTTGCAATATAATTTATTTGAATTTGGAGTTTATGGCATTTCTCTGAAAAATTTGGTTGAAGGTTCCAAAAGATAAAAAGAATCAAGAAGAAACAAACCTGTTTAAATAATAGAAAGATAAAACCTAAAATAAGAATCTGAAAAGATGATCCATAAAGGTAAGAGAGAATATTTGGTTTAACCATGAAATCTCATCTTTAAAAATATCTGGTGATTGCGTCGCCATTGATGTTAGGGAAATCGTCGGATTCGGTTGAATTTACTTGGATATAGGTAGGTTTCTTGTTAGCGCATTGTGCTCTGGATATAACCCTTTCCTTGTGATGGAGGGAAGCATTGACCTTTCCTTATGTATTAGCATAAGCTATTGTTCCTGAGACAATTTTGATAGCTTGAATATTATAGACCCATCTCCTCTTTTTCTCTACTCCTGTTGTTTAGATAACATGTGAGTTTGTTGCTTTGCCAAGATGGAAGGCTGCCATATGTGGTGAATACATGAGATCAAGATTCAAGGTACCTAAAATTTACAACTTTGTCTCTTTTACTCAATTTCCCTTGGTTTTATTTGACATATATAAGGAGAAACGGTAGCAGTTAGGCTTTCATATCTGGTGATTGCGCCGCCATTGATTTTAGGGAAATCTTTGGATTTGGTTGAATTGACTTGGATATAGGTAGGTTTCTTGTGAACGCATTGTGCTCTTGCTCCTTTGGCCTCCATCTCCTCTGCAATTCCAGCTTCCTTCTTGCCTAGACCATCATGCTCCTCCCTACCTTGGAAGCAGAGTTAGCCAACGCAATCACCACTTGATCTGCAATTGGAAAATCATGGCAGGTTCGAGAAATTGAAGTTTTCATTTTTCGTCATATCAAGAGTTACAATGTAGCAATTGGAATGATTCACAGTTATGCAGGTAGAAGGCAATTAGACTGATCCGGGATTAAGTGAGGTTAGTAGTTGGTACATTCATTTAGTTTCAAGTTTGGGTGATTTTCCATTGGATATTCAGAGCTAATATGACTTGCTTGAGAGGTTTTATTATTTATGATATTCAGTTATGTTAGAACTAAGATATGATTTTCATAACTAATATGTTTCTTTAACAATGCCAAGATCTTTATTTAATCATCTATACCCAAGTACATCCATACATACAATGTATTGTGGTAAACTTTTTTATGTTCTTGAATTGTTTGACAAGAAAGAGTGGATCTTTGAAGCTAATATGTTTCCTTTTTAGACAGAAGCCAAGAGTGTTATTTAATCATCCTTTTTACCCTGGTACAAGCATACACATAATGTATATAAAGTAAACTGAAGATCTACTTATGTCTTTTTCCAAAGCTGGATAAGAATATTTATCGTATTCTGTCTCTTAATAGACCTGTGCATGTTCTCACTACTTGGCCATGCATGAGACCATCGCCTCTACACACCAGAGCTAATATGTTTGGGTTTGTGCTATTTGTAATAATCTGAAATAAAAATAGTGTGTTCTCTTTGTTAGTTTAGAGCATCTTTTGGCCCATCAGTTATTTTAAAATTAATCATAGTAGATGATTAAGTGCAACATGTAATTTAACCTTGAGAAACATCCCTACATGTTTGGAGGGATGCGGCACACGTAGATAGTTTATAAGATCATCTGATGAGTCTATAATATACCTTCCTTCGAAATTGTGACAATGTTTGTTCAGTTTCCCTTAGGAAAGTATGAATGTCCATGTCCATACCCCCTCCCCCCAATTAGTTGTCAGATGTATATATGGCAAGCTAATTGCTTAATCATATATCTGGTGAAGTATTTTCACTTATAGTTTCTTGTTACCGTCACAGTTAGTGAAGTCTATGAATCCAATGAAAATTGGAATAGTATGAAAATTGGATTAGTATGTCTGACATTTGCTTTGCTCCATGGTTGAAATCATTTGCTATACATCTATCAGAGCTACCATGCTATCCATCTATTATTTGCTTCATGGCTTCGAATTGTCCTTGCATTTCTCGCATTGTTGATTTGAATGTGTATGGCATGCTAGGTTCTTGGCCCGATTATATAGTAAGTAATGTACATCCGCGGCAACAGGTAATCTCAAACACAATAACGTCCGCCGAGTATGAGAGGGTTGGACAATCTTTCTAAATTCTAATTATGCTCCTTGATGCTTATATGAGACTTTACTTTTATTTTAGTCATGCTAAATGTTATACGGTTTGTTCTAAGTGTTGTGTTTCAGAACCTGCAGTCAAAATAGAGGGTGCTCTTCCACATGTATGTCTCCTCTTCCTTGAGCGATCTACAAGCCATTCTTCAATTCGTAATTGTCAATATTTGTATTATCCATGCTGAATTGAGGAACATAAGTTCTAAATGGCTTTAATATATATATGCCAAAATCGAATCTTTCAAAAATTGGTTATGAGTTTGGATATTCGATGCTAGAAAAATTTAAGGGGAGAAGTACTCAACTCAGCTAGCTCCGTTCTCAAGAAAAGTTTAAGGGGAGAAGTACTAGAAAAAAAATTGAGGAAAGAGGGTGCAACTGAACTGTAAATAAGTGAATATTATTACTACCATCTTAATACGTTAAATTGAGACGTGTTCAGCTCTTTTTTTTATTCACCACAGATGGACTGTACCTGAAACAGAAACAATGCACCTTTTCCTTTCTTTCGTCATGCGCCTTGTTTCCTTGTCGGCATTTAGCTTGCTTTCATGTAACACCAAAATTCTTCAGCTGGTTGTTTACAAGGGCTAAATAAATTGGAGGCAGCCTTATTTCCTGTGAATGCTTATCTTTGTGTTTTTGTGATTTTGCAGTTGAAGCATGCAAGATCAACGTTGTTTCACAAAATATAAAACAGTTGCCTGAAAATGCTGAATGTCATGGCGTTCCCTGTAAATACTGAATATTTGTAAACCTGTCGGCATTGAATATTTGTAAAATATATGTCATCGGATTCAATAGATGTGGTATCTATTTCCATCAGTGTCTCCTATCAATACGTTTCTTTTAAGATCTACATATAAGCCACTTTCGTTCTTGTATATTATGGATTTGATTTGCAGATATCCTCTCAATCATATTTCGTCGCAATAACTTTATGGCAATGAAATGCCTTCCGTGGCAATAAAACATATTGCAACGAAACACCTCCCGTGGCAATTAAACCTACTGCAACGAAACGCCTACCGTAGCAATATATCTTGTTGCAACGAAATGCTCTCCGTGGCAATAGGGTCTATTGCCACGAACCATTGGAGTGGCAATAGAACCTATTACCACGCAATATTTTCGTGGCAAATGATACTATTGCCACGATCAAACTTCGTGGCAAAAGAAGCTATTGCCACGGAGTCAGCCGTGGCAGTAGCCTATATCGCCACGACATCATTCATTGCAACAACAAACAATTGCCACAACACATTGCATGGCAATAACCATAGGTATTGCAACGAAACCACAATCCGTTGCACAATCTTTTAAGCACGCAAGTACTTGCCACGCTTGCCAACGGAAGTGATGTGTTGCAATAGGTACATATTGCATCTATTTTGGCCCTATTGCAACGATTTCGCTCCGTTGTCCTAGACCTGAAAACTAGTAGTGAATTATGCAATTTAGCGGCAACCTGGGCTTGGGCCGAGGCCCAAGAGGTGGCCGGCCAAGGGAAAAGGGGGGAGGCGCCCCACCCCCAAACCCTAGCCGCCCCTCTCCCCTAACCGCCCCTCCACCTCCCTTGTGCGCACCTCCCTCTTCCTCCTTGCGCCCCCTTTGGCCAGCAGCGTCTCCCTCGCCTCCATGGACGCCCCCTGCGATTGGTGAAGGGATCCCGATCGCTGCGGTTCGAGAGGAGGAGAGCAAACGTCCGCCGGGAAGGGTTGTGGATCCGGAAGGTGGAGATTAGGACGGGAAAAAGAAGGGAGGCAGAGATCGTGTGGAGTTCTCCGTGTTCTTCAGCGATTCGTTAAGGGAGGAGGACGGATTCTAGGAGCCGCACCTTCTGCTTATTCCCCGTTTTCTCGTGGTTAAGGCAAGTACAATAGTGGTCTAAACTTCATAGTATGGATTATGGATGATTGATGGTTTGTAGATGTTTTGATCTATCTTGTGAGAATATTTGATTTTGATCATGTTAATGCTATGTTGAATTCGGTTATCGCTGATTGCAAACGAATGAGAGAATTTCTGGTGCATAGTTATCGTGAATGCAATTTATTTATTGAGATATTCACGTTTGTACATCATGTTGATTATTGAGGTCTTGGTCACGAGACGACCAAGCGTTGAGGTCCCCGTCATGTTGATGACATGACGGGCTAAAGGTCCCCATACATGTGGAGTATGGGCAAATGGTCCCTGTACCAGATGGTACAGGCATGGGTGTGCATTGACGGATGCACACTCCGCATTACCGGTAAAATGCGAAAGAGAAGAGATAAAGAGATTCTTTTGAACATACTGCATAGCATGATTTAATTATTTGATTGATGGATGAACATGAGGAGTGATGTTCCTTTTTACTCTTGTTGCCACTATTTATATTTGCTGAGTCGTTGGACTCACACTTGTTTGTTGTTGTGGTTGCTGTTTGTTTTTAGGTACCTACATGAGACCGGCATGCATGGGGATAAAGATGGATTAGCTTTGTTGCACTTGCACGGTCCATTCACCTTGGAAGAAATAAAGAACCTTAAACATTATTTGTTGAATAGCTTAAGTGGTAACTGATTAAAGATCACCATGTTTAGAATGTAATAAAGGTTTAGAACTTTTACATTGCTTACGTTCTTTATTTAAGTATTGCGGTTAAGATTGTGATGGCAAACATAATTCAGTTTGTTTAGAATTGGATATTTATTGTTTACTATTATTCAGATCAATTGTTTATGCATGTTGAAACCTTTGATTTACTCATTAAACAAAGGAGGTTCTGCCGAAATTTTGTAAGGTGAATATAGGTTCTTACTTAATATGTTGTTAGTTTCGTAGCATTCCAGGTCATTGTTTGGCTGGGGTGTTACAGTTGGTATCAGAGCGGGCTGTAGGTCCGTGGTTAATGAAATATTAAATTTGACACACTAAGCACTGTAGGTGGGAATGGGGTTTGCATTGCATCTATATGATTCTGTCGATTATCATAATTGATTGTGTACTTATGGTTGGCTTTGCATTTGTTTGTGTTATAGTGATGGCTAGGGGTAGAGGCCGTGGTCGTGGTCGTGCTCGGCAAGGTGCCGGACGAGGCCAGGCTGTGACCCCGCCTGAAGTTCAGAACTCTGTAGCTGGGGAGGCCAGTTCTGTGGGGTCAGAGGAAGAGGTTTCTTTAGCGGTTCCGGGGGACCAGACTCCACCAGCTGCACCTGATGTCGCACCCGTGGCGGTACCTGCGTCAGTACCTGCGATGGGTGTTATGGGACTACATCAGTGGAATGCTTTGAGGTTGGACACCTTCGACGGATTGGGCACGCCGGTGGATGCCGCTAACTGGCTGCGGCACATAGACAGGCACTTGGGAGTGCTGGGTTTGACTTCAGAGCAGAGGGTTCAGTTTGTGGCTTTTCAGCTGAAGGGGCAAGCAGATATCTGGTGGGAAGGAGTCCTGTCAGCCAGAACTGCTGCCCAAGGACCAGTGACTTGGGACAATTTGTGGAGCGGTTCAGGAGGAGGTTTTACCCTACATCATTTGTGGAAAGGATGGAGATATCATTGAACAATTATAAGCAGGGTAAGATGTCTGTGTCAGAGTATGAAGCGGGTTTCAATAATTTAATCCGCTTTGTACCATTTGTGGCTACTAATGATGTGGAGAAAGCCAAGAGGTTTCGCAGAGGGCTCAGGCAGGAGTTTCGCCAAGTGTTGGGAGCTTTGGAGCTTCATGACTTTGGCTCTTTGGTGGAGCAAGCTAGGAGCATGGAGCTAGAGATGCAGCTTGGGGAGGGATTGCAGGGTACAGGAGATATTGCGGGTTCTGAGGGTTCAGAGGGCAGTCAGAGGAAGAGTTTTGGAGGAGGTAGTGGGTCATTGCTGAAGCCAGTTCCAAAGAAGTTCAAAGGCCCACAAAATTTATTCAAGTCCATGTTCGCCAAGCCCCAGGCATCGTCTACCTTTCGATCTTCAGCAAATGCTCCTATGATGCGTCCGACCCCAGGGCAAGGAATGAAATGTTTCAAATGTGGGGATGGCCATCGTGCTTCAGAGTGTTCTTGGGCTGGAGCTTGTCGCCATTGTGGTCGGGAGGGCCATAAGGCAATGGTTTGTAAGCGAAACCCTGCCAGCATCATCCAATGGGAACCAGTTCAAGCCTCATCTTCAGCGCCAGCGGCTTCATCTCGAGGGTCGGTGCAGATGCTTGCAGCTGCCCCTACCCAGCCTTGGGTGTTGCCTCAGCCTCACTACCTTACTCCAGGAGGGATGCCACCAGGGTACTTTTGGCCGCCCTCCCCCGCGGCATTGTTTCCAGCTGTGGCGCCTTCAGCACCCCCTGCAGCGGCGGCACCGCCATTCCCGGGTGTTGGAGCACCAGCCGCCCCAGCCTCAGTCTCCTACGCCATGCCGACTGCTGAGTCGGTGGGTCGTCCTTACGTGGTGACAATTACGTTTTTGGTGGATTCAGTGGAGGCTTTTATTTTGTTTGACTCCAGGGCTACATTTTCCTTTGCATCTTTAGAGTTTGCTAGCCAGGCAAATTTGAGTATGCAGCAAATAGCTCAGTCTGTTCTAGTTAATTCGCCTGGGGGAATTCTTTCCAGTTCCACAGTCTGTCCGGGGCGTGTTCTCACTATAGATGGGGAGAACTTTATTGCTAACTTGATGGTTATGAAGATGGAGCCGTTTGATGTTATTTTGGGGATGGATTGGTTGCATAGCTACCGTGCTGTCATATCATGTTTTTGGAAGATAGTAACTCTGCAAGCGCCGTCGGGTCAAGAAATAGTTTTCCAGGGAAGTGCTCCCTCTTTTTCACCTAGTGTGCTGGCTAGTTTGTATCCTGGTGGTAGAGCAACAAAGAGTGGATTTCTATTGTCTTTAGTGGAAAAGCCAAATTCCTCTTTGATTGCAGAAAATATCCCAGTGGTTCGGGAATTCTTGGATGTATTTCCAGCAGAGTTGCCAGGGATGCCACCACCGCGTCCAGTGGAGTTCAGGATTGATTTAGTGCCAGGGGCACGACCAGTTTCTATGACCCCGTACCGTTTGGCTTGACCTTTTCAAGAAGAACTAAAGAAGCAGTTGAATGATTTGAGAGCGAAGGACCTTATTCGACCGAGCGTGTCTCCGTGGGGAGCACCGGTGCTATTCACCAAGAAGAAAGATGGAAGTTGGCGTATGTGCATTGATTATCGTGCTCTCAACCAGTTGACCATCAAGAATAAGTACCCTTTACCCGCATTGAAGATTTATTTGATCAGTTGAGAGGAGCTAAGGTATTCTCCAAGATTGATCTCCAGTCGGGATACAATCAGATTCCTGTCCGAGAGGAGGATATTGAAAAGACGGCATTCTCCACAAGGTATGGGCATTTTGAATTTAAAGTTATGTCTTTTGGACTAACAAATGCCCCTGTTGCTTTCATGGAGACAATGAATAGGATGTTGCATGAGTATTTGGATGACTTTGTAGTCGTATTCATTGATGATATTTTGATTTACTCAAAGAACGAAGCAGATCATGGACGGCATCTGAGGCTTGTATTAGAGACACTAAGGGAGCATAAGTTCTTTGCTAAGTTTAAGAAATGTGAGTTCTGGGTGTCTCAGGAGGGGTTCTTGGGTCATATTATCAGTGATAAAGGAATATCAGTTGATCCAAGTAAGGTTTCTACAGTGGTAGAATGGGAAAGACCGACCAATGTCAAAAAGGTGAGAAGCTTCCTTGGGATGGCAGGTTACTATCGGCGTTTTGTACAAGATTTTTCCATCATTGCCAAGCCTTTATCAAGGCTCACACAGAAGGATGTGTGGTTTCAGCGGGATGATGATTGTGAGCGCAGTTTTCAGATTTTGAAGGAAAGGCTGGTGACCACTCCTGTTCTCATTGTTCCGGAACCAGGGAAGCGTTTCACGGTTTTCTCCGATGCCTCACGAGTTGGACTGGGATGTGTTCTCATGCAGGATGGTAAGGTTATAGCTTATGCATCAAGGCAACTGAAGAAGCATGAGCAGAATTATCCAACCCATGACCTAGAGCTAGCCGCCGTAGTGTTTGCACTGAAACTTTGGAGGCACTACCTGTATGGTGAGTCTTGTGATGTGTTCACCGATCACAAGAGTCTTAAGTATATTTTTACCCAGAAGGATCTGAATTTGAGGCAACGCAGATGGCTGGAGTTGATTAAGGATTACGATCTCACCATTCAGTACCACCCAGGTAAGGCCAATGTGGTGGCTGATGCACTTAGTCGCAAGGCGACACCTGCTACTCTGGATTGTCTTATTGCTGATTTTGACCGTATGGGAATATCATATTGTTACGCGGGCACGGCACGGGTGGAGACACAGTTGATCTTAGAGTCAGTTCCAGAGCGTGTGCGGGAAGCACAACAACATGATCAGTTACTGCAAAGGGTCAGGAAGCGTATAGAGATGGGCAAGGAAGGGGATTTCAGTTTGGATAAGTCTGGTGCAGTGCGTTTTAAGGGACGCCTCTGTGTGCCACAGAAAGCGGAGGTTAAAGGAGATATATTGAGAGAAGCACATCGCACCCTGTATACTATTCATCCAGGAGAGACAAAGATGTACTGTGATTTGAAACAGAATTTCTGGTGGAAACGGATGAAAGTGGATATAGCCAATTATGTGGCCTTTTGTGGTGTTTGTCAGCAAGTAAAAGCAGAACATAAAAGACCAGCATTGTTGTTGCAGCCATTAGAGGTCCCTCAATGGCCTTGGGATGATATTTCTATGGATTTTGTGGTTGCGTTGCCTCGGTCACCACGAGGTAAGAATGCAGTTTGGGTGATAGTGGATCGACTCAGCAAGTTAGCGCACTTCATTCCCATCCGCACGACCAGCTCAGCAAGCGATTTGGCTCCTATTTATGTGCGAGAGGTTGTGAGACTTCATGGTGTGCCAAAGACCATAATTTTCGACAGAGACGCCAAGTTTGTCTCCAAGTTCTGGGAGAGTTTGCAGAGTGCATTGGGCACCCAGCTCCGCCTGAGTACGGCATTTCATCCACAGACGGATGGACAGTCGGAGCGCACCATTCAGACCCTGGAGGATATGTTAAGGTCCTGTGTGTTGTCCTGGAAGGGTAGTTGGGAGGATCAGTTGCCCTTAGCGGAGTTTGCCTATAATAACAGCTATCATTCAAGTATAAAAGCTGCCCCATTTGAGGTGTTGTATGGCCGTAAGTGCAGGTCGCCCCTTTGCTGGGAAGCGGTGGGCGAGAAGGCAGTCTTGGGTCCGGATTGGGTCCAGAAGACAGTTGAGCGAGTGGCCTTGGTGAGGCAGAATCTGTTGGCTGCCCAGAGCAGGCAGAAAAGCTATGCCGATGTGAAAAGAAGGGATCTGGAATTTGGGGTGGGGGATCAGGTGCTTTTGAGAGTATCTCCTACCAAGGGTGTGGTGAGGTTCGGTACCAAAGGGAAGCTTAGCCCGAGGTATGTTGGGCCTTTCACGATCTTGATGCGGGTCGGGAAGTTGGCATACCGTTTGGATCTTCCAGAGTCAATGCAAGGGGTGCATAACGTGTTCCACGTGTCTATGCTGAGGAAATACCTGCGAGATCCAGAGCATCATGTTTCACTAGAACCATTAATATTTGAGCAAGATCTGTCCTTCGAGTCCAGGCCAATGCGAATTCTGGAAAGATCAGAGAAGGTATTGAGGAATAAAACCTTAAAATATGTCAAGGTGCTCTGGTCACAGCAGTCCGAGAGGGAAGCTACATGGGAATTGGAATCTCGCATGCGTGATCAATACCCAGAGTTTTTCACATCAGGTGTGTGTTTATGATTAAGTTTAATTGTAATTATAGCATTGTGAAAGTACGGTTAGAATTCGGGGTCGAATTTTGTTTAAGGGGTGTAGAATGTAGTATCCCGGGCGACTTTCGTCAGATAATAGTTTAATCAGGGAAAGAAGGGGGGAATTATGCAATTTAGCGGCAACCTGGGCTTGGGCCGAGGCCCAAGAGGTGGCCGGCCAAGGGAAAGGGGGGGGGGAAGGCGCCCCATCCCCAAACCCTAGCCGCCCCTCTCCCCTAACCGCCCCTCCACCTCCCTTGTGCGCACCTCCCTCTTCCTCCTTGCGCCCCCTTTGGCCAGCAGCGTCTCTCTCGCCTCCATGGACGCCCCCTACGATTGGTGAAGGGATCCCGATCGCTGTGGTTCAAGAGGAGGAGAGCAAACGTCCGCCGGGAAGGGTTGTGGATCCGGAAGGTGGAGATTAGGACGGGAAAAAGAAGGGAGGCAGAGATCGTGTGGAGTTCTCCGTGTTCTTCAGTGATTCGTTAAGGGAGGAGGATGGATTCCAGGAGCCGCACCTTCTGCTCATTCCCCGTTTTCTCGTGGTTAAGGCAAGTACAATAGTGGTCTAAACTTCATAGTATGGATTATGGATGATTGATGGTTTGTAGATGTTTTGATCTATCTTGTGAGAATATTTGATTTTGATCATGTTAATGCTATGTTGAATTTGGTTATCGCTGATTGCAAACGAATGAGAGAATTTCTGGTGCATAGTTATCGTGAATGCAATTTATTTATTGAGATATTCACGTTTGTGCATCATGTTGATTATTGAGGTCTTGGTCACGAGACGACCAAGCGTTGAGGTCCCCGTCATGTTGATGACATGACGGGCTAAAGGTCCCCATACATGTGGAGTATGGGCAAATGGTCCCTGTACCAGATTGTACAGGCATGGGTGTGCATTGACGGATGCACACTCCGCATTACCGGTAAAATGCGAAAGAGAAGAGATAAAGAGATTCTTTTGAACATACTGCATAGCATGATTTAATTATTTGATTGATGGATGAACATGAGGAGTGATGTTCCTTTTTACTCTTGTTGCCACTATTTATATTTGCTGAGTCGTTGGACTCACACTTGTTTGTTGTTGTGGTTGCTGTTTGTTTTTAGGTACCTACATGAGACCGGCATGCATGGGGATAAAGATGGATTAGCTTTGTTGCACTTGCATGGTCCATTCACCTTGGAAGAAATAAAGAACCTTAAACATTATTTGTTGAATAGCTTAAGTGGTAACTGATTAAAGATCACCATGTTTAGAATGTAATAAAGGTTTAGAACTTTTACATTGCTTACGTTCTTTATTTAAGTATTGTGGTTAAGATTGTGATGGCAAACATAATTCAGTTTGTTTAGAATTGGATATTTATTGTTTACTATTATTCAGATCAATTGTTTATGCATGTTGAAACCTTTGATTTACTCATTAAACAAAGGAGGTTCTGTCGAAATTTTTTAAGGTGAATATAGGTTCTTACTTAATATGTTGTTAGTTTAGTAGCATTCCAGATCATTGTTTGGCTGGGGTGTTACAAAAAACTATTCGAATAGCCGTGCGCACGGTTAAGGGCGGACATGGGAACTTAACTAGATATAGTTCAGTTTCAAAAACTTTGTGGGTGGAATTGGTGAAGTGGAGGGCAGAGAAAGGCCCTAATTTGTGTTGCCCTGGGTGTCGCCCCAGTAATAAGTTAAGCGGCTATAACACTGAAGGATTAAGCATATGGTGCAGAGGCCATGTAACGGTGGATGGAATCTGGATCGCTAATATTATTGCATTCTTTCACACCTTATGTTTCAGTTCAAACTGCTAGGTCTCAGGAAATTTCTATTTATCATATTTCAAAAAGCAATTTATTGCAAATAAAGCAACCCGAGCCTTCCCTTGATAAGCCATGCATATTATTTAATTACACCCTGTGTATTGGCTCGCGGAGCACGGTGGTTTGTGCTCACACTCGCTCTCATAACAAATCCAGAGTCAGGAATCAAATCCCTACACTTCAGCAATACTTTTGGCCATAATGGAGAAGGAGATGGTGTCGTCAAAGGCTAGGTCGTGAACCTCCAGTTGGCTATCTGTGGGCATGTCCTGAGGGACCCACCTGTGTGCTCGTTCTTCCGCTGCTGCAATTTAATGATTTCGGCCTAATCGGCCCATGAGTAAGTCTACTAATATATTTACGCTTCCGCATGATATGTATTTTGATATTCATCTCTGTATCTGTGAGCACTATCTACTGATCCAGGGAATAGTGCGGTGGAATCACAGAGGATTCCGGATTGTAAAATCTGGGTCTGACAATCCACCTAGTCAGAAACCCCTTCTTGCGCCATGTGGGACAACTATTTCCATCCGACATCCACTCATATCACTGGCAGATTCTAAGCTAAACCATTGCAAATTAATTAGCCAGGTCATACCTATATAGACTTATGGTTGTATGATAGTGCTCATTTTGGACAATCACAAGCGTTGGTTCTTAATTGACTAGGGTGGTATATTCACAATACAAGATCTCGTGTTGCATCTGTACCAACCCAATCTTACTATCCATCCAAGTCTAAAATTATTTTTATCATTTTATTTTACTTTAAAAACAGTGACAATACCTATTGCCATAAAGTTATTTGAATAAAAATGGTTAAAGCATACGATAACAATTTTCCACCCTGTAGGGTTATACTGATCGACTAGCATGTCTAAGCAATTCTACCATTCTAAAATTATCAAATAATATTATAATCTCAACACTGAGATAAGGGAAGCCTAGGGCGATAAAGATATATGGTTGTTAAGATCAAATAAGGGTATAACAATTATTGGATTAATTAATATCCTTAAGACAGAAGTTATTATTTTATGTTACATAGCAATGCATTTAAATTTAAAATAATAAAATAATTTTGGTAAACATAGGTACAAAATGATTGAAGAAGAATTGCCTTCTTGGATGTTGATTGGACCTTGTTGCAGGTTGAGAATTTCTTTGGCGACGTCGAGTTCTACACGCAAAACAAGAAACACAAATAAGTAAATACAAATAAAATAAAAAATAAAAAATATATACTAAAAGTTAGATTAGGATTTTAGATGAATTTAAAAACTCGAATCACTAGATTCGGAGTTCGAACGACGGAGAACAGGTTTCCGGAAGATCAAATGGAATGAAAATTCAAGAAAATTCTAAACAAGAGAATATTCCCTAGAATCTTCGTTTTGCTGGAATTTTGGAATTTTTGATGGTCTATGACAGGGGGCCCACTTGTCATTGGTTCTAGGCAAAACAAATGGAGAGCTAAGCTTGGGAAAACAATTTGCATTTCTCAAGGTTTGAACACAAGACCTCAAGTATCCCAAGCAGAAACTTCACCACTAGGTTAAGTGCCTACTTCTGACACAAACCCAAGGCCAAATAGATGAAGCAAAGAAAAAGCACGTGCATGGCTTGAACAAGGGGTGGATCTGGCCATGGCTTGCACCGGCGAGGGGAAGGGCTGGAGGCATGCATAGGGGATGGACAAAATGGGTTACTAGGGACCCGATGAACATGTGGAAAGTGGCAGCATGGCTGGAGATGCGACGTGGCGGCCAGAACGGTGCAAGGGGCGGCGGCTATGGGTGAGCTTCAAGGGCTGCAGTGCTCTGGTAGTGGTTGGCGATGGAGAGAGTGGGCACAGGCTAGAACCAGCATGGTGAAACTAGGGAAGTGATCAGCTAAGCTTGGGACTCACCAGAGATGACACAAATGATGATTGAACAACGATGGTGGGAAAAAAAAAAGAAAAACTCGATATCTCGGTGCTCGGAGAAGGAAATGAATTCTACTTAGAAGGTAGCTATATGGAAAGGTAGAATACATTTTGACGCAGAAGGATTGAAAAGAACATCACCGAATAGATGAAAATGCAAAGTGTCCTAGGTGGCCATGGCTAGGCATAGGTGGCTACTAACTTATGGTAGGTTTTCGGGGGAAAACATGGGGTGCACCATGTAGAACGCGATCAGACGAATCTGGTAGTGGTGATGGCATGGGCTAAAACTCACTGGAGGCGACGAATCAATGGCGGAAAGTGAAATTGGCTATTCTCGGAAAAATCTCGAATCTCATTGATTGGATAAACAAAAATCAAATTAATTTGGTGGATGAGTTTCCTAAAGGCTAGAACATGATCTGACGTGAACAAAAAATCAGAAAAGCTCACCGGAGTAAAAGATGGCATGGTGGAGGGAGGAGGCCGATACATGGCTTAGTTTGAGGCTTCACTGGTGCTTTGTGTGGTGAGAGGGGATGGCTAAAGGCTTGCAAAGGGATAGAACATGAGGTGTGGCACCTATTTATAGGACAAGAATGAGAGAAACGACTTTAATTCAGCTGAATTGATTCAATGTCGGTTTCTAGACTTGAAAGGTTAGAAACTGAAAAACTGAAGAGGAGAATTGGGATGGGTGACCTCTTGGGATGTTTTTTAGAGATAGAGAGAAGTGTCAAGAAAAAAATAGTTGGACTCAGAAAAATAGAACAGATATTTTTCTAGAGATTGGATTTGAATTTTAATTTTCACAATTGGAATTTGAATTTGTAATTTTTGGTTGGAATTGGAGTTTTGAGATTTTCTTCCAGTATTACACAAATAATCCAAATAAAATCCAATTAAAATCTCAAAAATTTTAAATAATTAATTTGGAATTAATTTTTAAAGGCGACAAATTTTGGGATGCTACAAGGTTCCATCCTTTTTCTTTTACCAATATTGTTGGGGAGGAGTAGAGGCTGACACTTGGTCTAATGGTTTTTGGCTCAAGCAATTGTTTGATAATACCTTCCATAGCATTTTTCTGATAATGAGGCAATCTATATGGTTTTTTTGATTCACTGGTTCGACTCCAGGTAGCAGAGGAATTGCGTGATCACAATTTATAGCGGGAGGTAATTCCTTTGGCTCTTCAAATACGCATAGGTATCTTTTCAGTAGCCTGCTGATGTTTGTAGGAATAATGCTATTGTTCTCATTCTCCTCACCGTCTCTGCAAGCATATACCACTGGACCTACTACTCCTTTTGTCGTCAACTTCTGTAGTTTCTCTACTAGAACTATGCAGTTTTCTATGGGTTTCATCCTTGAGCTGTTGAACACCACCTTGTTCTGACCATAATGAGTGACAGAAAATTCTCTAGTCTCGAGCCCAATTGGACTATGAGTGTATATCCAATCAGCTCCCAGAATAAAGTCATACCCTTTCAGATAGATAGTATACTTGCATTTATTGCAGTTGGCTTTGCTCCACAATATGTCCCCATTAGCTACTATAATTCTTATAGCAGGGTTATTATGGATTTGACATGAAGTTTTGATAGCAAACTCAGTGTCAATAAAAGTAGCACTACACCCACTGTCAACCAAAGCAGTACCCTTGCACTTTCCCATATGCACAATGAGTGTAAAAGTTTGGTCTGCCGAGCTAGTACCTTGGACAACATGTATAGATAGTTGTAGTGGGGATTCTCCGAAATCATCTGCGTCATTGTCAGATTGGCAAGCTACATTGCGGTCTCCTTCTTGTGCTTCCTCCTGCTCTTCTTCATCTTCTTCCTATTGGGTGACCATAGCCCTTACCTGCTTGTTCAATTTACAATGTTGTTCATGGCCAGGATACAACTTCTCATTGCACCTGAAACATTTTTCGTGCATCAAATTGGAGGATGGGCATCAAATTGTGCCAGATATTTCAAACGAGTTAACGTGAGAGAATTTTTTAAGATGGTTAACATGCTAGAGTTGATGAATTAGTGCTGATTTGCGTGTTCCATGTGAAGTGTTATTGGTACATAGAAAGTTGAATGAATGCACGCTAAAAATTCAAATGCATAAGTAAGAATACAAAAACATATAGATGAATTTAAGAATATTTTTTTTCATTTTGAACCAGCTCAACCAATTGTTTAAAAAGCACATTAAACTACTGCCCACATTTTTGTATGTATAAAATAATGTTTTTGATACATTTAGCTGTAATGTGTGTAGTTGCTGTAATACCCAGATCCAATAGTGTGGTGGCCTGTGTGGCCCATGTGGAATTGTAGTGGTGGGGTTAGTCCAACATTGCTTATTTAAAGTGAGTTATAATAGTATATAATGTCTGATGAGTTTAAACATAGTACCTTTACGTTAATGTGTCACTGCGGATCGCTCGTAAGGCACCCAGGAGCTCAACAGAAAGCCTACTGAAAAGACCCCGGAAATGTGTAAACGTCTCATCCTTCGAGGCTAAGAAAAACACCCAAGAATACCTCGAGAAGTCATCGACCACGACAAGAACATACCACTTCCCTCCTGCTGAATGCACTCGAGCTGGCCCAACGGTGTCCATGTGGAGCAGCTGTCCCGGTGCATCGGTCATCGTAACTGTGACCGGAGGGTGAGAAGCGGCAACCATCTTGCCGTGCCAGCATGGAGCGCAAACAAGATCTTTGACCATTTTGAGTTTCGGCAGACCACGAATGAGATCGTGGCCGCTAACTCGGGTCAAATGGTCAAATCCGATATGACCAAGTCTCCTATGCCAGAAAGTCAAGTCACGGGACTCAGAATCATCTAAACACCGGAGAGGATCACCAGAAGACTCAGAAAAATCAGCACGAAAGATCCTCCCATAACGAGAAATCCCGCAAACCAGACTACCCGAAGAATCAAGGATTTTGCAAGCGTTTTTCTTAAAGCTCACCTCATAACCGTCATCGGTAAGCTGAGAAACCGAAAGCAAATTATACCGCAGCTTACTAACCAAGGCAACATCTCTCAAAAGAAACGAATCATTAACGCGCACTGTACCTTTGGCGATGACGCGCCCAGACGAAGCGTCTCCGAACGTGATCGTCTCATCACCTGGAGCACGGGCTAGGGAAGAGAACCAACGTGAGTCTCCGGTCATGTGTCGAGAACACCCGGAGTCTACAAGCCAAACCTCTCCCTTCCCAGCCCGGCGAGCCTGAGTCAAACAGAGAGTAAAGTCTCAGTACTGGGGTAAATCAAGAGTGATTTTGGCACCCAATACTGAACAACACGTCGAGTAGCAGAAGTAGCCACACACGACTGACCTCTAGCTACCCTACGCTCTCTGTCACTCAGAAAAGCAGATGGTCTACGAGTAGACCTGAAGCTGTTGCTGGGTCCGACTGCTACGGGGAAGCGAGTCAGAGTACCAACAACACGCTGATCACGCCGTGGGTAACTGTCTCGACGGGGGAAACGAGATGTACCCTCAGGACGGCGTAAGTCATGACCAAGAGCAGCATGAGAACGAAAACCAGAAGACTCAGAAAAACCAAGTCCTCGATGCTGCCCAAACCCATCAAGAAAAATAGTCCTGGACCTCGTGCCGGCCTTAGGTGCACTCAGAGTCTGGGGCTGACCCTGAATACGCCTAAGTGCCTCAGCACTGTCTCTACGCGCAATCTTGGCGCGCCTGAAGCATCGATCGACTGTGTGTCCATCCCTCTGACAGAAGGTGCAGTGGTACTTCACCTTTTGAGAGGTGGAAGTAGCACGAAAGAGCTCCGGCTTCTGAGAGGCCGAAGCAGCAGGTGGAATCACCTTGCTGTCAGAGATCCCCTGGACATAGCCCACTAACTTAAATTGGACTTTCTTGGTCCTGGGCTCAGTCTCGATCACACCTGGTGCTATGGGTCGAAGCACGGCAGGTGGATGCTTCCTCATATCCTCATAGAAATTATATCCTAGACCCTGATTGAACTTGCAAATCTTGGATTGGTCTAGAATAAGATTGAGCTTTTTCTTGCCGCCTACAAATCTCTCGAGGGTATTCATAAGGTACTGACACTCCCGAAAGAGAGAGGTGCAAGAAGAGCAGGGGGAAGAGGGAACAGCAGCAGGTAAGGGAGCAGATGAAGAACCAACAACAGAGATAAGAATGGCTTGTGCACGCACAGCCGACTCGGAAGGGACAGTCCTACTGCTAGCAGGTTGGTTCACGTCGCTAAGCGTCTCGACCTTACCCTGGGGCTTCTCCCCCTCAACAGCAATCACATCACAATCTGTTGGTGCCTTCACTAGTTGATCCTTAGTTAGCTTCACACATTTGTCATTCAAAGCAACGAATTCAAGTTTTAGTTTATCACAGCTAATGCATGATGAGCTAACAGGATCCTTAGTCGCGAATTGAGCCATTTTCCTATTAGTGTCAATCATTTCTTGAAACTGTTTTGAAACAGATTCAAGTTCAGCAGTTAACTTAGGACAGTTCAAACATGAATCAATGGGCTCAAACAATGAAGCACGCAACTCAGCAATCTTGTGATCTGCCCGTTTTAGGTTCATCTTCAATTTATTGCAGTTTTCACAAGACTCGGGCAGATCTAACAGCATGGTGTAAAGACCTCTAAAAGCATTGTCCTTATCCTCACATGAGGTGCAAGCAATAGTCTCAACAGGAATAGATGAAGTAGAAGCAATCCTACTCATTTCTAGTTCAGCCAAGAGACTAAGATTCTCCACCTTAACAATATCAAGTTCGGAGGACAAACTATCATGCGAGGTCCTTAACTTCTCCAAATCACCCAACAAAGCAGAGCATGTATCACAATCATCACTAGGAGGAGCAGATGTAAGAGCAATAATCTCTAGTGACAATCTATCTACTTCCTTCTCTAACTCAGTACACCTAGCCCTAGCTCTAGCATGAAAACCACCTAGCTTAAGAAAAGCATGATTGAGCTGGTCGTAGGTGGGGCATACCTCGTCCGAGTCGGAGTACAGCTCGCTGTCGCTCAGTTCGCCCTCGAGGGCCATGAAGCACATGCCGGAGAAGTCGTCGCCGCTCTTGGGATCTTGATCACCCGTCCCGTCGTCGTCGCTCCATCCCTCTACCTCGCTGAGGTCGAGGTCGTAGAACGCGGTGAGGACGCGGTGGAAGAGCTTCTTGGCCTTCCCGAAGTCGCGGAACTTCTTCTTGCCTTGAGGGTGCGCTGGAGTCTTCTTGTTGCGGTTCTTGTCGGTGTAGTCGTTCTTGCCCGAACCGCCGTAGTCAGCTTTGCCCTTCTCCAGCTTAGGGCAGTTTGCCCGAATGTGGTTGGGGCCACCACACTCGAAGCAAATCACGGGTCCTCCCCTCTTTTTGTCCCTCCTCCTCTTGTAAGCATGGGAAAACTTCCGAGCTAGGAGGGCCAGTTGCTCATCCTCGAGCTGCTCTAACTGATCATCAGTTACGTCACATAGAGCAGCAAGGGAGAAACCGCAAAGCGAATCAGAAGAGTGACCAGAAGCCAAGGTGGGATCGGTAACTAAAGCCATCGACTGAGACTTCGACTTACGAGAGACAATTTCAATCTCGTGCGTCTTGAGGCGTGAGTACAGCGCGTCAAGCGTCAAAGTCGAGAGGTCCGTGGTGTCCTTGATGGTAGTCACCTTCATCTCCCAAACACGAAGGTCGAGTGCAGCGAGCATCTGACGAGCGTTGTCCGAGTCGGGGTATGTGAGACCGACCGCTCGGAGGTTGCTCAAGATCTTATGAAAACGCGCAAAACACTCATCAAGGGACTCGCCAGCGAGCATTTCAAACTTGTTGTAATCTCGCTTGAACTGGTCCTGTCGCACCGTCTTAATCTGGGTGGTGCCCTCATGGTATGCATCGAGGGTCTCCCGGATATCGAAGGCGGACGAAAGATGAAATATGCGGTCAAACTCGCTACGACTCAGGCCCTGGATAATGATGTTCCTTGCCTTAGCGTTCGCCTCAACATCAGCCATGTTCCCGGCATTGATGTTCTCATCGGCAGGAACAACAAACCGAACCTTGACCTTGCGCCAGATGGCGTACCCCTGAGCTTGGATGTATGTCTCCATTCGGCTCTTCCAGAAGGGGTAATCGATGCCATCAAAGATCGGCGGCTTGGTCGAGTACTTGTCCGTCGCCATGGCTCTTGAGACCGGTTAAGATCTATGAATTAGAGCTAACCGGCTCTGATACCAATTGTTGGACCGAAATGGCGACAGGGGGGGGTGAATGTCGCTCTCTTTTTTTTAAAAAAATACTTTGTTCCCCTTAGAGTGTTCACTTGATTCTTCTCACCAAAAGCTATAGAAGCTGTGATGAAAAGAATGACTCAAGCACACGGGAAATTCAGGATAGAGAGCGCATAAGGACTGCAGGGATGAAGCCTCTGAAAACTGAACAATAAATCTGAAAAACTGAACATTTCAGTTTACTGAGAATTGTAAAACCAAACAAAAATTAAAAACTGCATCCTGCTGAAAAACGGACTGTAAATCTGAAATTGCACACTTGTTGAGCCTTCTTTTGGACAGAATAAAGAGCTGAAAACTGGGTGCTGAAATCTGCAGAAAACTGAAAAGATTTCAGCACAAAACTGAATGAAACAGCTGCCCAAGAGGAGGCTTGATTACTGGGGAAAAGATCTACCGAGAAGAGCACAAAAAGGAGACAAACTTACTGCCAAACTGCAGTAAACAAAGACCAAAGGAAACCTGCACTGCAGCCCACAAAAAGGGAACAAAAACAAGTGCAAACTGCATACTGAGTGCAGATTTTGAAGCTGAAGAAGAGAGGAAATGCAGCTGGCCGAGAGATACTTTGTTGCCCAAAACTGAACCACAAAGGGAGGTGAAGGGGCTGCAGATTGCAGCAAATGAAGAACAGAGGAGGGCAAGAGAGAAAAACTGAGATCAAAATGGAGTTAGCTCATGGGAATTCGATCAAATGATCTTGGAGCAACATCCCAACCTAGAGCAACCCATTTTGGGCCTTCCCAACAAAAAACAATTCAAAACTCAAAAAGTCCAGAAATCACTCAAAAAAGAAAACGAAGAACAGAGAGGAGAACGGGAATCAAACTTCTGAGATTTCATTCATTGAAGCAAATGGAATACAGATACGTCCCGATACCACTGGACATTAGGACAAGAAAATGATTACAAGACTCTCCACTCAATCCTCTCCTATCCCCATCTCAACTCAAGAACTCACACATGCCCTACATGCTATACTCTACTGGAGACTCAGGAAGGCATCGAAGATAACAACCACAGAGGGGACACAACCCTGCTGTATACACCAACCCTCCAACCACTAAAGAGCAAAGGAGAAACCAACCTCCCAAAGCCTCTTTTGACTAGTGTAAACCCTAGTTCCCTCCAAAATCCATACATGGGCATGCAGCCACCAACCTCTATTTATAGCCTCTGGCTAACGGGTCTTCACCCCGTTACGCCCGCTAAATCCAACGGAGCCCGCTCCCGCTTGTGCAGCCTCGCGAAATTCCCGTTTCGCCCCTCCTGCACCTTCCGGGAAGCTTCCGCGCTCCTTGTCGTCCACGACTCGCAACCACGTCGAATCTCCGCCGTCTTCGACACATCTGACCGTTCTAACCTCGACACCTCCCTGTGTCTAGTCCGGTCACCTCGTGTCTCACCACAGCTCTGCTCCGACATCCTGCAGTCACACAGACAAGAAACACGTCAAATAGCACCGCTCGATAAATGAAAGCGTAAATAACATCATACTTACCATGACGAAGTCCAAACCTGTCGAATCAAAGAATCAGCGTCCTAATCCCATACGACTAAGTTTGACCAAGTCTGACCGAGTCCATTTGCGCCACGCAACGACTCGACTCCAAACCCTCAAACCAAACTCGACTAACATAAACCAATGTCAATTACTCATCACTCACATGTGGTCACCTCCACATGGTCCATCAGCATCCTTTGCCCGAGCCTTTCTCTTCAACATCAAGACTGGCAACCAGAGATGTGTTTCAAAGATGTGGCAAAATTCCTCCAGGTTGGCGGTAATTTGGCAATAATGCCCCAGCCATAAATTTGTCAGGTAATTGATAACCAATGACAGCGAGTTCCCTCACAATGAATTGGAGTTCACGAGCCTGCTTGACTACAGAATGTTTATCAACCATTTGTAATCATGATATTGCTCCATGACATAAAATTCATGTCCACCATCTGAGGCAGTGAAATTATGTTAAAGTGCATGCCACAGATCCGCAGCGTTCTTCATGTGCATATATACGTCACAAAGCTGGTCTGACAACATGCTTAGAATGCACCTGTCAAATATTGCCGTAGCCGTGTCGTACTCTGTTTGTTGTGTAGTAGTACCTGGTCCTACAGGACCTGGTACCATGACCCAAAATACATCCATAGTCGAGAACCACAATTGGACCCTTGTTTGCCATCTCCACAAATTCACTCCAGTGAATTTCTCCGATTTCATTTCCTCGACAAAACCAGCCATCACAAAGTGCCTATCAAGTTTCTGGATTATTAGAAATATGTGCACTTTTGAGATTATTATAATTCCTAAAACAATAATTGAATCAGCGGCATATGTACTAGACATATTTGTAACTATAAATATCTATCTCATATATATGCACTAACAAGATAAAGTTTAGAACAAGAATGCTACTAACAGAAGTAGGCATCAACATCGTCGCAGGACAAATATCCAGGAAACAAGGCCTAGCGAAATTGAATGATATTCTTGCAACTTACAGAGAATTGCTCCAGTGTAGTTCGTGGTAGAGTCTGATCTGAGTACCGTATCGGTCGGAGCGTCCGAGTACCGAAGAGGTCGGAGATCATACTCGTAAGAGTGCTGTAGTAGACGTATTCGTAAATGGAGTAGCAGTCGTGGTCGTAAGTCGTGAGTAGTTGTGCGAATGCTTCCCAAAAACCTGATTCGTCCCAAACCCATGCAGGATCGTGAGAGACGCCGGCTTCAGAGACACTGCTCTCCCCACATCGGTGCACGCTAAAGAAGGGATGGAGAATCCGAGGCTGCACAACATGGAGGAAATGGGAAGGGAGGCTTATTTCAATTTTGAGAGGAGAGATCTCCTTTATAGAGTCCACCTCATCAGAAGAAACTACCATCATTATTGTCATTACACTGTTTTAATCGTGGTTAATGCGTGCCACAAAAGCCAATTTAAACAACGTAATTATAACTTTCAATTTCTAAATTGTATGCATAGTTTTCAGGTGCAAAAAGAAGCTGCCAATCCATGGCGTGGCGAGGAGAGCGAGCGCGTGTGATCTTTTACTTGCTTTAACTAGGTAAGACCAACTCCACTATATAAATTAGTCTATTCCCACCTAGACTAGCAATATGGTACTAAACTTCCCACCTTCCACCATGCATGAGTGAGCTTTTGGGATTTTCTAGGATTTATTTGGAATATCGAATGGGCAAAGCCCAAAAACTCCAACATATAATTGCCTCAAAGCAGAGCATCCCATCTCCCTACTCCATGTTTTGACGTGCTCGGTTGAAGCTCCTGTCTATCATAGCACCACTACAGCCTTCACCTGAAGCATTGCTGATGCCAATTATGTCTTGCCCTAAACCGACACCACCAATGAGTTTACCTCACCAACCCATTTTTTGTGATGGCCGTGGCCTCAATGTCACCCCTCCATTCCTTACATGCACCACCTAAGCCACCCCTTAATGGCTTTGTTCTTTTTAGCTTTTCAGTTAACTTTTGATTTTGGTTTGTTTTAGTAATCACTATTAAAGCCGTAGTGTAAAAGAACAAACCCAACATCTCTAAAGGTAGAATTAGGTTTGTAACTCTTGCATATGGGTCCACCCCATACTTGTCAATACCGTTCCGGACGCTTTACTAGTTTGGTTCTTAGAATGGTATATTTCGGTACTGGTTCGTACTGGCGTATCGTTTCCAATTTAATATAATATGAGTATACATATTTACATGTATGTATTTGTTTAATTATATGCATACCACATGTTATAATATTATTCTAAATACATAGCAGTACTATCAAATATAACATATAGTTCAATAGATGATATTACCAATTTCACCGGTATGACCTGTATTGACGGGTATCGAGCCGGTATTAAGTTCGGTACAGTATATAGGGATACTTTGTGCCGATTGAGGTGCCGGTACAGTATATATCGGCCAATAACGGCTGAAACAAAATGGTGTTGATAAGCCGTCCACCTCCGGCAGATCAGAGGGAGAGACTTTTCAGTTTTTCTTTTGAGGTTTTCTTTTTGCCAGGGCAAATTAGATATTTTACGCTCCTCTTTCTTGAATCAAAAAAACGATATATTGATTTTATTATAATGAACACGGTGTGTTATGCCAAATGATCATAAATTTGTTGTATCCATCATCAACTGATTGATAACTTGGCGGTGTGTTCTGGCAAATACTAAGTAAGATTTCGAGAGCCAAATTTTTTTAATGATTGTACGTATCTAGTCATATGGGCGTCCCTAGCACTCTTTTTTTAAAAGGAGAGAGGGAGAGATGTAGGTGGTGCTCGGTTAGGCTAAATTATTGTGACTTATGGCTGAATTTTACTGTAGTTGACTGAAATTACACTATAGCTGGTGGTGACTTATTTGGCATAATTAAATTTAAAAAAAATTAAAAAATAGAGAAAAGGGTTAGCCCAGTACGTATAATACAAACGAATATGGGAAAAAAAGAATCGGTAAAAAAGCCTAAAAATATATAAAAAAAAATTAGAAAAAAAACGAAATTTAGAATAGTGAAAAATAAACTGGAAGTTAGAAGCCGAATCGGAAAACGGGGCGTAATCCTCCTTTTAATCGGTCGTTGCTGGGCAACGGCATGGTTAGCAATCCGTCTCGGTCACGGACAAGCTCAATAAAAGCGAGCCGGCCCATCAGAGTTGGAAACATGTCCAGCCTTGATTGGTTCACTCACCGACTCATCCACCTAGCTAGCTAGCAACATAGCTGCTACCGTCGCCGCCCTTATTTTTCCCAGATCGCCTGGCGGCCGCTCCTGTTGCCGCCGCCCTTGATTTCTCCCCCGGAATGGCGGTGTCCGAGAGGCCAAGAACGAGGACGGCGTCGAGGTGCACCCCGGATACGGCACGGGCCACACACGCGTTCGAGATCACCGGATACAGCCTGCACAAGGGCCTCGGCGTCGGCAAGTTCATCTTGTCCGCCCCCTTCGTCGTCGGCGGCTACGACTGGCACATCCTCTACTACCCCGACGGGGATCACGGGGAGGACGGCAGAGGATACTTCTCCGTCTGCCTCCTGCTTAAGAGCAAAGCCACTGGCGTGAGGGCGCTCTACGATTTCAGGCTGGTTGACCAGGCCACCGGGCTGTCCTCGTTGATGTTCTCCACGGCGACGCCGAAAGTGTTCACTTCCACGGTTAACGAGTTCACTTGCTACGGCAGGTTCATGAACAAGAGTGACCTGGAAGCATCGTCGTACCTGCGGGACGACCGCCTTGTGATCGAGTGCGATCTCACTGTTATCAAGAAACCACAGGTGGTAGAGATCGCCATGACCCCTGAAGCCGAGGTGCCGCCCTCAAACTTGTCGGATAATCTTGGAAAATTGCTGCTGGACGCTGCGGAGGGAATGGATGTGACTTTCAAGGTTGAAGGGGAGGCTTTCCCTGCCCATAAGATTGTGCTCGCAGTGCGATCACCGGTCTTCAGGGCAGAGCTCTACGGGCCAATTGGGGACAACAAAAGAGAATACATAACCATTGAAGACATGCAGCCCGCTGTTTTCAGGGCACTGCTTCACTTCATCTACACTGATTCGTTGCCTGCCATGAGTGATCTCGATGGCGATGAGAGGAAAGAAATGATTAAGCACTTGCTTGTGGCTGCAGATAGGTATGCCATGGAAAGGCTGAAGCTGATTTGCGAAGGCATTCTTTGCAAGAGTCTTGATGTTGAGTCTGTGGCTACGACTCTAGCTCTAGCTGACCAGCATAATTGCAGCAATCTCAAAGATGCTTGCGTTGAATATATGAACTCTTCGAATAGGCTGGATGATGTGGTGGCAACCAAAGGGTATGTGCACCTCAAAAGAGCATGTCCTGCTGTCTTTGTAGATATGTGGGAGAAAGCTACTAAGTCTCGCAAAATTTAGTATGCTGATCCTCGGTTAAGTACTGAATAGTTACTTTAGTTGATACATAGCCACCTTAGATGATATCTTGTCATTTAGTCAGGGCCGGTCCTGGGATTTTAGGGGCCCGGGGCGAAACTAGAAATAGGGGCACTAGTATAAATATCTAAATATAAATCTACATATATATATATATATCTAATTTTACCAACAAACACTTAAAATACGTTATGTATTAAAGAAAAATTCATATCAAAGAGTTTATAGATATTACCTTAAAAATTTCTTCTAACATTTCTAGATGCGAAGTCATTGATGATGGTATTGATATCAATCTCATCCAATAATTTCTTCTCAATACATAAAGTTGCCAAACCGTTTAACCTCTCTTGAGACATTGTTGACCTTAAATGATTCTTCAACAATTTCAACTTTGAAAAGCTTCTTTCAGCTGATGCCACAGTCACAGGCATAGTAAATAAAATCCGATAAGCAATAGAAATATTAGGATAACAATCCGCTTCTCTGACAAACTCAAAGATCTCCATAGCAGACATTGGTTTATCTGATAAAGTCAATTGCATAACACTTAACTCAGAAATTAGATCATTTAACTCAACATCAGATGAACCATCTAGAGAGAAAGTTTCTGCAAATTTTGTACAACATTCTTTTAATTTAGTTCGATCCAATGACTTCAATGTTGTTGAACTCATTAAAAATCCAAATATACTTCCGAATGTTTGGAGTTCTTGAAATGCTTGGGCCGTCCATACCGCGAGAAATACCGCAGCATGGCATGCATGGGGAGAAAAGCGAGACGTATACCTATACTCTACATAGCATATACATGTATATGGGGCCCGACACTTTGGGGGGCCCGGGGCGGCCGCCCCGCTCGCCCCCCCCCTCAGGGCCGGCACTGCATTTAGTGTTCAGATATCTTTTGGAGGGAGACAAGTAAGTTTTGCAAAATGTTTCTCTTGTATGTGGTGATTGGGTCAATTTATATATGAATCTACACTATTTCACTAGTTTTCTCTAAAATGTTTTGATCTTCTTACTAAGCAATACATTTACTGCTGTAAGTTTTCCTTTTTTTATTTCTCAAAGCAGTGAGTAATTGGCAAGTCTAACATCAATCAGCAGCACCGCCAGGTCGAACCCATTGTGAACTGTTGAAACATCAGAAATTAGCAGCAATATAGTATCAAGTCGTTGAGAACCATAATTGGTATCGTACTTGATAGCGGAGATGATTCACGCGTAATAGTTTTTGTATATATTACCCAAAGGTTTGCAATACAATATAAAGCCTCAGACGATAGGACAAAGAGTCGGTTGGGCGAGATTACGTATACGCGTGAATCCCGGCGTTGGGCTTGCATGCAGTGCCATGCAAGGCAAGCGCAATCCCGCTGGGCGTGCATGTAGCACTATGCGAGGCAAGTAAAAATCCCGGCTGGGAGTGCTGTCCGGAGATACTTCCGTGCCGGACCGATAACAGGACCCGAGAGGAGTAAAGGCAGGAGACAAGCTCGCAGCGTGTAGACAGGCGTGCTGCATGGTTTGCAGTCAGCCATACCTGCACGCTCCAATATATCTAGCGTATAGTGCCGTTGTGAGAGAAACAACCCAGGCAAGCACCACTGAACTGAAACACCCAATAAATGGTGCAATTCACCAAGGTCCTTCATAGCAAACTCACGCTGAAGGGCAGTGATGGTCTGACGGAGCAAAGCTGGAGAGGACGCAGTCAAGATTATGTTGTCCACATAGAGTAATAGATATACTGTGTCAGTGTCTTGACGGAAGATGAACAGTGAAGTGTCAGACTTGGCCTCCACAAAACCCAGACTGATCAAGTGGGAGGCGAAGCGGCTGTACCAGGCACGCGGAGCCTGCTTAAGACCATACAGGGACTTGTTGAGACGGCAGACCCAATCAAGATGTGAAGAATCAACGAAGCCAGTGGGCTGGGAGCAGTAGACCGTCTCTGATAGAGACCCGTGCAAGAAAGCATTCTTGACATCCAGTTGATGAACAGGCCGTCTCGAGACAAGGTGAGGGACAGCACAGTGCAGACGGTCGCGGGCTTCACAACCGGGCTAAAGGTATCATCATAGTCAACGCCTGGTCGCTGAGTAAAGCCGCGAAGAACCCATCGAGCCTTGTAGCGATCTAGCGTGCCATTGACTTTGAACTTGCGCCGGAAGACCCATTTTCCTGTCACAATATTGACTCCGGGAGGACGAGTGACAAGGTCCCAGGTGCGGTTCGCCTGAAGGGCGTTGAACTCCTCGGTCATCGTAGCGCACCAGTTGGTATCGGCAAGGGCGCTAAGATATGTCTTCGGGATCGGTGACATGACATCGGCGTGAAGACTCAGCGGATCAGTAGGCACACGGAACCCTGTTTTCCGCACATGACCATGCGATGAGCATTGGTTACAGGCGGAATTGTAGGGACAGGGAAGGTAGACCCATTGCCAACAACGATGGATGAAGGAAGTATGGAACGTGATGGGTGAAATGAGGATATGTTACCAGTGTCGGGTGTCATATGCGAGGAAGCGCCGGAGTCCATAACCCACTCAGTGGTAGAGGGGGAGTTGAGGGACACAATGCTGAACGCATTGGCAAGCGCATGCTGATCCCAGGAAGCACCAGACCAAGGCGTCCATGGCAAGGATGGCGGAGGCGTCGGGGCGAGCAGAGCGCCTAGTACTGGAGGAGGCAGCCCGAGCTGCTGCTACGGCACTAGGGGGAGACCGTAGGGCCCTGGCGCAGCAAGGAGTGCCTGCGGTGGTTGTATACCTGCGCCAGAGAGCTGCATGCCAGCGGGCACGGACGGCCGAGCGCGGGGCTGCGATCCGCCGGGAGCAGTCGGTGGACCGGGCCACATCTGTATGGTGCCAGTCCATGGATTGTAGAACGACGGCCAGGGCGTAGTGGGCTGGCCAGTGCTGGTGTCGGCATTTTTTCCTCCGCTGTTGCCACTGCCGCGGCGACGACGGCGGCCAGATCCTGAGCCCGAGCTGAACTGCCCGGAGGGTTGCGTCTGGGCGCCCGAGGATGCCCCTTTGGGGCAGAAGAGCTGCTGGAGCCCTTGGTGTTGTGGAGCGCCGTGGCGACGAGGGCGGTGGAGGACGGTGAAGATGTAGTCGACATCGTCAACTCCTCGAGGAGGAGATCATCGCGCACTTCGTGGAAGGTCGGGAATAGGCGTTGCCGCTTGAAGTGAGGAGTCATGTAGGCGAATTTGCTGCTCAATCCACGGAGGACATTCAAGACTAGAGTGCGGTCAGGAATGTACTCGCCGAGGTCAGCAAGAGCGTCCGCCATGCTCTTCATTTTTCGGCCGTAATCCGTAACAGAGAGATCACCCTGCATGAAGTTGCGGAATTCGGCGTCGAGATATAGAGCGCAGGTCTCGCGATTTCCTAGAAACTGATGCTCGATGCCGAGCCACGTAGTGCGCGCGGTGTTGCCACGGACGCGGACGACCTCCATAAGCTCGGGGGAGACGGTGCCGTAGATCCACGACAGTACAATGCAATCCATGCGGTGCCAAGCGGGAATGTCAGGGAGGGCGGCGTCGATGGTCACGTGATCGGCGAGTGAATACCGGACGAGAGTGAGGAGGACCAGATCACGCCACTTATGATAATGAGGCGACATCAAGTCAAGCACAACGGGCACAAGAGCCCAGATGTTCTGGACACCGGCAGCTTGAGCATGGAGATTGGCCACGGCAATGGTCTCGTAGGATGCGTTGGCGGCGTCCTCAGGGGTGTCGTCGTCGTCGGAGAGCACAACATCGTTGGTCTCCCCGAGAGAGGTGCGTTGACGCGCTACAGCAGCCTCGCGCTCCAAGGCGTCGGCGGCCGCGCGCTCCCGTTCAAGCGCGGCGGCGGCGGCACGCACACGGGCCTGGGCGTCGGAAGCAGCCTTGGCGGCGACGGCGGCGCTGGTGAGGATCGCGCGCTCACGATCTCTGGCGGCGGCAGCCTCCCGAGCGCGATCGTGGGTAGCAGCGGCTGCTCGTTCCTTGGCGGCCTCCGCCTCGGCCTCACGCTGCGGGGCGGCGAGTGCTCGCGCGCGATGACGGCGGCACGCTCGCCGTCGGGGACAGCGGCAGTAGAGGCATTGGAGTCGGCCATGGATGGGAGCGGCGGCTGCGGTCAGAGTTTGGGTAGCGGAAGCAGTAGGTCACAGGAGAAAAAGTCTCGTGATACCATGATAGCGGAGATGATTCACGCGTAATAGTCTAGAGTGTGTATAGATATCACCCGGATGTTTTTTCTTCCTAACAATCATCCAAATTTTGGACCGTTGAATTAGAGATCCAACGGTCTCTTTTTTTAGAGGGGGGAGAATTGTTTTTGGAGGGGGGGGGGGTGAATTTTTTTTGGAGGGGGTGGGGAGAATTTGTGGCCCTTGGATCTCTAATCCAACGGTCACAAATTTAGATGATAGTTAGAAAGAAAAATCCGGATGATATTTATCAATACCCTTTTGTGCATATATTACCCAAAGGTTTGCAATACAATATAAAGCCTCAGACGATAGGACAAAGAGTCGATTGGGCGAGATTACGTATACGCGTGAATCCCGGCGTTGGGCTTGCATGCAGTGCCATGCAAGGCAAGCGCAATCCCGCTGGGCGTGCATGTAGCACTATGCGAGGCAAGTAAAAATCCCGGCTGGGAGTGCTGTCCGGAGATACTTCCGTGCCGGACCGATAACAGGACCCGAGAGGAGTACAGGCAGGAGACAAGCTCGCTAACAGTACTGCTAATTATACACTATTTGAATGAGCAGAGTATTTTTGCTACGATATCAAGATCTTGTTAACATGTTTGTTACAGTATGGAGACCTTGTTCATACTTCTGTTACCAGATGGTTTCTTTTTAATTTGGTGGCAGGTAAAACTTTGAATCCTTAGGGTACACTTTCAGAAAAATGAAATATCTGAGCTTTGGGAACAAAACTTGTGCAGCCATAAACTTAAAATGGCATTGATCCACTTGTACTTGGTCTGTAAGCTCTATATTTTAGTCAAGAGAACAAGCTTAGTTACAATGACTTCAGATTTGGTCTAATTGACCCAAGGATGTTGAGATTAGTGACCATCAATTAAAAGTTATTTCATCGCTTAAAGGTCACATGCTCTTCAGGTCTATTCATGTTAATTTCATATGCAGTAAGTTTTTCACTCACGGTCATAGCTGTGGCAAGGGAAGGCGAGATATCTAGTTGCTAACTTGCTTTGAAGTTTTTTGTTTGTGAGGTGATTTAAACTGAATATAACATGGAGAGGTCTGTCTTATTCCTAAGATGCCATTGCTAACAGATTTTTACAATGCTCTGATTGATGGTAGTGTTCAGGTAATTTTTGGACAGCTCTTAGTTGTCAGATGAGCTACAGGTACAAGGGACTCTTCTTCAGTGTTCTAGCTGTTGTTACTGAATCTGAATAACCAATGTGATGGTGAACAAAATTGGATGGAGGTTAATCAGGGCAGTCGATCGCTCTTTCATCATATGGCATGTTGTGGACACCCTAGTGATGGATCTCTGTTCCAAGCTAGACAGGACTTGCAGCCGGTTGGACCGAAGTTACTTATTCTGAACTTCTGAGGAAAATATATAGCGGAAACTCAAATTTGAGTGGAATCACGGAAACCGCCGCCCGATTCAAATCCTAAGGCTGAGATTTGCCCATCCTTTCCTCATCTCTCACCCCCTCTCTCGCCCCTCATCTCCCTCCCTGCTCTCTCTCTCTCTCTCAACCTATGAGCCACCTCATGCCCATGTTCACTGCGCTCGGCACCGCCACCGTCCGCCGCGCCACCCTGAGCTCCACCGCGACGCATCCGTCTACTGCTCCTCACCTCGGCCAGATGCGTCGAGCCGCTGGCGGTGACAGCTCCCTCCAGCAGTGTCATGGCTCACCAGCGGTGTCTGCTCGGGGAGGGGATGGCGGAGCTGTCGGCCGGTGGACGGTGACGAAGAAGAGAGATGGTGGAGAGAGAGGGAGAGAGATGGGGATATCTCAACCGTTAGATTTGAATCGGATGGCAGTTTTCATGTTTTCACCAAAAGATGGTTTCCACTACATATTTTGCCGATGGAGTAATGCGCAATTAACGTCCTCACCATCCACATTATTGTTTCAAAGAATTAGCCTCAAACTTTATTTGAGTATAAAGAATAGGAATGACCATAGTGCATATGTTTGTTTACATTGTATGCGCTTTGCAGCATTTTTCTCACCATCCACTATTCATCCTAGAACATTGTCAGCTGAAAGGTGTTTGTACCACAGCCATCGCCATAAAAAATATCTTTACTGCTGCATCGATCTTTTCTCAAAACAATTAGTAATTAGCCATTCTCAGATCAGAGTCAGCATTGCATAATGCCACATCCATTTTATGCTACATAAGCAAATAGCAACAGTACATTAGTGATTAGTGTGTTGTTGAGGAAAGCAACATCATTGCAAGCTATAATTTTGATGTAACGGTATTGTAAACCAGGACAACATTTTTGTTACCTCATCAAAACATCTCATTCTTAACATGTTTTTGGAAGTCTTTATATGTTGTGCATGTTAGTTACCCTAGATAAGAATCCTCCCACATCACCTTATCGAGTGAGCAACAAAAAGGATATTGACACTTCTCTACCACCCACTCTTCAGCAAGCTCTGCTCTACCTGAGCGCCATCGCTGAGCCTCTCTCCCCATGCACAGCCAAGTGCGGACTGCACTAGTGCGCCCTCTGCAGCTGCCAATCGGGGTTAAGCTGAGCACTCCTGCCTCCAGGGTGGTCAGGTGTGGCCGAATGGTGGCAGGAGGATACAACAGCATGACTGGCGACGAGGTGGAGGGGTGACATCGGCAAGTCAAATCTAGGCCTACCGAAGACAAGACAGCAAACTCATGACCTCTTCCTCCTCCAGTGAGTTTGGTCTTCACCACTAATAGCACGCTTCTCCCTCATTGCAATCGTTTTTTTAATTGTTATAGCTTGCTTCCTCCATTGTTACAAGAAGTATTTTTTTTGTAGCAATGTCTCTTTCTTAGATATAGTAGCAAAAAATCTTGCAGTTGGGCTGATTTCTTGCACAAGAGTATCTTTTTGGTTACAACTGAACAACTATTTTGTTGGCACATTTTTTTTGTTACAATGGGTTGTTGCAATATGTTATTTTGAGATGTTGCAGAAGTTTTTTATTGTTGCATGTGCATGTTCAGACTATTGTAGGGCTGAAACATCTTTTTTTATAGATTTGTTTGTTTTTTTAAATATTACATATGGAGTAGGCGTCGATTGAGGCCATAACAGCGGCGTTCAAGCTCCACTATCGCCATCATTATTGTTTTATCTATTCCTTCTCCTACAGCCACAAGAATAGGGCATCACAGCAATGGCTGTCGGAAGTGCACCGTGCTAGCCTTGCCTGCCAGATGTGTGACTCCCACCGACACCCAGACACTGGGATTGGCCGCCGGTGGCAAGCCACTACCTCCTGCTTAGAGATAGTGTCGTTGTCTTTGGCCACGCCATGGTGCCTCACAAGTAAGTGCGAGGAAGAAATAGATGGTGGATGTGGTGCATTTTGTAGGGGAGAATCGGATGGTGGGAAGGTACTCATGTGCATATGTAATGGCAAAGCATAGCATATGGAGCTAGCACCTAGATCGAACGTCTGGTTGCTAATTGCATTATGCTTTCCTTAGAGGATTGTCATCCATCCATTAAGGGTGAAAACAAGCCATATATAGACGTATATTGCTCTTCTTGTATCCTAACTTATATTTTTCTTGGATTCAAAATCAGATATGGGCAAGCCAAAAACGATGCAAATTGGGTTATTCAGGATACGGGTACAGGACAGATTCAAGTTGAAAACAGATAAAAATAGATAGTATGTGTATATAGAAAGAAATATAAGTTGAACCATACCATCGTCATTTCAACATGAGTGATAACCATGTTTAGTTTTAGGCTTCTTTGACTTCATCTTTGTTCATGTATACGTGTATTACATATAGCATCAAAAAGTATAAAACAAATATAACAGCAAAAATAAAGAAAAAGAAAGAGAAATATATAGGCAATTGCGCTACCTCATGTCATGGTGTGTGGCGGCTGGGTGACACCGTGAGAGGAAGTCATGAAGTTAGACACCAAGACTAGGTTTAGCTACTTAGGTAGTTATTAGAATGGGCTAGGCTTGGACAAGATGGAAAGATGAGATTATTGCTAGATATCCATCAAGGAAAAAAAATCCCGATATCCAAGTCCCATCCCAGATTTGCTGGATATTGCATGCTCTGAATTCGACCCCAAATCCAGATTCAACTATCCAAATCCTATCTTGGATCTTACTGGATAGTCAAATCCCTTCCTGAATCTGGGCCCGACTGGATCCAACTTCGGATCAAGCGGGAAAAATCCATCTCGTTTATACCCCTGCTAGCCATACCAGCATCCCTACCCTGAAAGGAGATTTTTGTAGGAACCCAGAATTTGCATTTTGAACCCTATATGTTTACCGTACTAGTCTCATGATTAGTGGTTAGCACATATTCAACAACATTCATATCATATGCATACACAGTAAATTTAAAACAAGGTAGAATATATAGGTAGCAATCGAACATAAGCCTAGACAGCGAAGTTTACAACACTTGGGTTAATTGGCCAAATAGAACATACAATAAAAATAATTCAGCGGAAGCAAAGATAAAAGAGGCACCAAAAACTAGCAAATATGTCTTAACCCATCCACAGGCAACTGACTAGGGCAGAACCATAGAAATCAACATCCTCATTGCCAAAACTAGCTGCGTAATAGTAATCGCAAGATGGATCTTCTTCTCCATCCTCTGAACATATTCAACAAGCAACGGTGAGTATAAAAATTGTACTCCGCAAGACTTTAAAGCAAAGTTATATAATATGCAGGTTGAGTCAAAGGTTGCTATGTAGTCTAATTTAATTTATGAAAAATGCTTTCAATTAAGATAACGAGTACTAGATTGCAAATGAAAGTTATAAGAGCATTTAAATTTAATAAGCAACTAATAATAAAGCATAAATAGCATAATTTAGAACAAGAGGCTTGCGACCCTAGGATTTTGAAACAGGGGCAATAACCTTGCCAAACACATTGTGCATAGATCCTCCATCCATACCATCCTAGAACCATTTTGCAAAATATAAAGCTATTTTTTGTGGAACTTCACCAAGCTTTGTCTATAATAGAGGACACGGCTATTCGAATAGATTTACACTCTGCAGAGGTTCTGTACTTTACCCATATGGCATAAACATCCCTCCACATTAAACATGTCACACGATACCATCGACACCTATTCGAGAGTTCATGATGAAGCATTTACATTACCAGTCCTAACAACCACCATGCTATGATTTCCTTCTTAGGACAGGGAGTGCCCTCTAGCCTCCCAAGACTCATACGGTGTGCCGGTAAACCTTCCTTCCAGATAAGATCCCTCCGAACATGGATACTCTCCATGCTCGCACTAGCCCAAAAATCACCTACAATCTACCATCTGCGGTGAAGTTGTTAACCTTAGTAACTTATTATGATAAGCCCTTCCCATAAAATCGTGTATGGTTGTACTGTTGTACTTAGGTTTATGAAACAATATGGATTGGTCCTTAGTGACCCGAGCAAGACATTCACAAACCTCAGTCTCGTGCACAACGCACCGGTCTTTACAACCACTCGTCCAAGTCCAAAACATGTTTTTTATTTTATTTTCTAACAAAAATAATAGAGGCAGCCCCTTTGGACCAAATCTCAAGTATCTCCATTTTTTTTGAATATTTTGACCCATTTTCAACCTAGCACATCTATTACCGTTATGAGCATAATTAAACATCAAGTACATCATTTAATCTCTAAGTTCCATATTTTACCCATAGTGGATATTAATGCTAGGGTGACAACAGCAAGGGGACAATTTATCAAGATGGGATTTAATGCAACAATTGGACATAAGTAATAACCATACCAATATAGCGATTTTTACCAAAATTACGCACATGCATAATAGTTTTGAACACAACTTACATAACATTAAAATATGGGATTAAAATGATCAAAAGAGGTGCTTGCCTTGCTTGTTAAACTCTTGATCTTGCTCTGACTCATCGATGAAGTTTTTCGAACGTTGGTATCTAGTTGGTAAATGCCAAATATCACAAATAAAAGTTAAATAAATTTAAAGAGAGAAATTCTAAATATTTTCCTAGAATATGAAAGTGCATAATTTTAGAGACAAAAATTATTCAATTTGGAGTTCATGTGCAAAAGTTACATACATTTTAATTTGGTTTGGATTGAAAAATGCTGAAAAAGAAAACGCTAGGATTTTTTATTTTTCTTCCTAATGGAAATTATGGGTTTATTGTGTCATTAGGCTGACAGGTGGGGCCTAGTTGTTAGGGTTTTATTAATTTCTAAAATGACTGACATGTAAGGTCTATATGACAGTGACTCATTATTTAAAACTAGTTTAAGTTATAATTTTAACTTGATTTATCCATTCAGGCCCCTCATCATAGACTCATTAGGTTTAATTGAGATTAATTAGGTTAAACTATTCTTCTGGTGGGTCCACTTGTCAGTGACACAATATAGTGGCATGGCGGCGTTCTCAAATGAGGTCATCAGTGAACTCACCAGTGAAGAAGGGAGGGCTGGAGAGGCTATGGCAAGGTCAGAGACAAGTAGAGGGGCTCATGGGGTGTCCATTGGTGGGGTTGGCGACTAGAGGGGTGGTTGGAGGTGGGCTCTCGGCGATGTGATGTGGCGGTGAAGTTCAGCGAACGGTGATAGGGGCGAAAAGGTGAAACCAAAGGGCAAAGGAGCACATGTACTATGGCTTCCTGGGTCCAACATGATGCTAAAGGCGGTAGCACAGGGACCAAGGTCATTGCAGGCAGGCCAGCAGCTAAACCTTGTGGCGGTGTAGCACAAAGCTATGGTGGCGACAATAAAACTTACTACTCTGGGCTAAGACAAATAGTGCATAAGCATCAGCAGCTCACTAGGAAGACGATGATGAGGATGGCAATGACAGGGAGGTGTTGAGGTGGCTGAACGGTGGTGAACTAAGGCGGCGGTGATGGCCTCCACGGTGTCGGCTCACTACAGCGAGAACGGGCTACAACGGAGCATGATAACATGTTTAGAGGTGTTAGAGGATGGTAAAAATAACCATAGCGGGGTCTTTGGCTCATCAAAGTGACATAATCGAGGCGAGAGTGATGGTGACCGATGTCGAGGATGAAGAAGGATTCCTGACGGCTTACTGCACCAAATTCAAATTAAGGCATAAGATGACATGGAAGAGATGTCGGAGCTCACCAGAACAGAGATGAGCTCGACGAAGCATGATAGCGATGCGCACTAGAGCTATGGACAATGAGGGTGTTCTGGGCGAACTAGGGGAATAGAGACTTGGCCAAGGGGCAATATGGAGATGACGAGCAACGATGAAGATGGGCGAGCTCAAATGGGCTTAAGTGGCAACATGAGCATGCCGTTCACGAATGCTGTGGCTGACGGGACGGCTCGTGTAGGCGCACAAGCGATAATGGGGCTGCAGAGACTACTGGCACAGTGACAAGTACAACAGCTTTGGCAGAAAGCTTGTCGTGGCGTACTTGGTGGGTCACGGGCCCACGTGACAGAGAGAGTGAAGGAGACGATGAGAGATAAAAACGTATTCGGCGAAAGGTGCTTTCGCATAGAGAAAACGGAAAGATGAAGGCAGCTCGGCATGCAGGCTGGAGCTGGGAGAACAACATTGGGCTAGGCCAAGGGAAGGAATTCGGCCTACGGGCGAAAAGGAACTTAAATTTGGTTTTCTAATTGATTTAATTGTAGAAATCAAGTTTGAATTTTTAAAATGAGCAAATAAACTTCAAAACTCATGAATTTGTTTTGGAGATACACTTTAGAATATTTAGGGCCCAAATAAATTACTTCCAGGCTCTGGTACAGTTTTAATAAATTTTAGAAATTCATTTTCAGCTGCTGAAAATGCAAATCCATTTCTAGAAATGCAGGAAATTCTAAAAAAAATCCAGAAATACTTAAATGATGATTTTATAATAATACTTATGCTGCCCTTCTCGTTCTACTCGCCATTGGCCGTCGCGGCCCTTCTCCCAAATCGCCTCGCGGCTATGGCCTTTCCCCATCGGTCATCACTGCCATCACCGCCGCCCTTGATTTCACCCCCACAAACCCCACCGCCAAGGCCAAGAACGAGGACAGCGTCGGGGTTACCCCGGAGACGGCGTGGGCCTCGCACGCATTAGAGATCACTGGTTACAGTCTGCACAAGGGCCTCAGCGTCGGCGAGTTCATCTGGTCCACCCCCTATAGTAGCCGAACCTCGATCTCGGCTTGGAACGGCGTCCAGCGCAGTAGCTTCACGACGCTCTCTCCGGCCATGTTCATCCGCGACGTCGAGAATACGTCCGGCGCAGCAGCTTCACTATGCTCTCTCCGGCCGCGTTCGTCCGCGACGTCGAGAATACGTCCGGCGCAGCAGTTATGACCCTCGGCCACCGCTTGTAAGATGGTTCTGCGCCTTCTTCCCGCAGCACGCAAAATAGAGACTCTCGTGTAGAATTCTCAATCAAAAAAACTGCATGCACACGAGATAGGAAGATGAAGTCTGATGCTGCGAATGGATGTTCTGCAACACACCTTCTTCACTGATTTCTTGAAGTATTTATACACAACACGGTTACACAGCAGTTACTCCCGGCTGTTCCCCAGACGCAATGGAAGCATCGCGACGCCTGACGCTTCTCGAAAACACTGCGGCGTTTCGGCAAACAGCGCGTATAGTTACGTATACATGAACAGCAACGTACGTATAAACAGTGCCATGCACGCACGAGATTAAGTCTATCATTTCACCCCCTAATCCCGTGCCACTTTTACCACACCCAGCTGCTGTCGTAGCTCGATCGAAATTGAGCCCGGCACCCCGAAGCCGCCGCTTCACCGGCTGCCCCGCACGGTGCCGCCGCACGCACCGACCGCCTCAGCTACTGCCCGCATGCACATGCCGCCCGGCCATCATGCGCCACTGGCCCGATGCCGTTGCGTGCTACCTCGCCATCCCATAGCCGGCCTCGCCCTTGCTCACACGCCGGCCCGCAGTCGCACCCGCGTTCGCACGCGCGTGCCGCCTCGGACTCTCCGCTTGCCGCCCGCATGCGGCCACCTCCACTCGATCCCCACTCAGCCACTGCCCGGGGAAGCTACGCCCAAAACGTCGCGCCGCCGCTGCACTTGAACCAGCCTGCAGTCGCTTGGCCCTAGCGTCGGCCCCACTCGCTCGGAGCCGAACCACTCATGCCAGCGCCACGCATCATCGTTTGCATGCACCAGGAGCGAAATCGGTCGAGCGAGCATGAGGGAGATCTCGTACAGTCGATTCGTCGGTCGCCATACCTTGGCGAGAAGCTTCCTCCTCAGATCACGCACCCGCAGTACGCCGTCCTCGATCAACACTTGGCACCCGACCTCATCGAGTTGTCCCAAGCTAATGATGTTGCTGCGCAGACGTGGGATGAAGTACACGTCCGACAGCAGAAGATGGTGTTCACCCCTTGCAGCAAACATGATCGTGCCATGCCCGAGGATGTCCACCATTGATCCATCGTCGAACTTTACCGAGCCCGCGATGTCGCGGTTCAGCTCGGAGAAAGCCGTGCCATTTCCCGTCATATGGTTCGACGCGCCCGTGTTGAGGTACCACACACCGTCGTCCTGGCCGTCGGTGTGGTTGTTGGTGTCACCCAACTGCACCATCGCGCATTCTTTGTTGAGGAAGAACCGTCCGCCGACGTGCACAGGTGCAGCATGCTCTGGAAGCCGCGTGGGCTCCGGTGAAAGAGAGACCACCTGGGCCATCAAGAGGGACGGCTCGAGATCATCGTCCACCTTGGCTAGCAACGCTGTGGCCACCGCCTCGTCTCTCTTCTTCTTCCGGCACTCCCGGGCCCAATGCCCAGTTTTCCTGCAGTATTTGCACGTATACTTGTTGACGACCTTGCTGCCATCGTCCTTGCGTGCATCGTCGGTATTGCGCTTGGGTGGCTGCGTGTCGCGCTGTGGCAGGACCGAGCCGCCACTCGTACCACTTCCACTGGCGCCAGCGCTGCCGACGCACGCACCCTCCTCGTCGCGCTTGCGTAGGCGACGGATGAGATCCTCCTTCGACGAGAGAAGCAACCGAGAACCAACTCTGCGGCCACTGCTCGCGCGTCGAGCCGCTGCTCCACGGACCGGAGACGGCCCGTGACCTCCTCGATGGACAACTCCTCGATGTCCAGCAGCGTCTCGATTGAGATCGCGACCTACATGAACCGATCAGGGACCACCTGGAGAAACTTGCGAACAACCTCATTGCAGCAATATCAAGGATGCGTGCATTGAATTTATCTACTCTTCAAATAGAATGGAGGATGTGGTGGCAAGTCAAGGGTACGTGCACCTCAAAAGAGCATGCCCGGTTGTCTTAGTAGATATGTTGGAGAAAGTAAAGTGTAGGTGTTGCAAAATGTTTTCCTTGATTGTGGTCATTGCCTCAACCTATGTACAAATCTACTAGCTCTCTAGTTTTCTCTTAGATGTTTTGAGCTTCTTACTAAGCATGCATTTAATGTTATAAAATTTCCTTTTCTGTCCTCTTTAATTTCTCAAAGATGTGAGTGATTAGCCAGTTAACAATCAGCAGCGCCACCATGGACACGTCCATTGTGAATTTTTGCTACTATTCAATTTTAATTCATCACAGTGCTATTTATTCACTATGTCAAATCAGCACAACTATTTTTTTACAATATCAGGATTTAACAACCCGGAATCCTCTGTGATTCCACCGCACTATTCCCTGGACAGTAGATAGTGCTTACAGATACATTACTGTATATCAAAAACATATCACACAGAAGTGTAGATAATACAGTAACAACTTACTCATGGGGCGATCAGGCCGAAATCAATGAAATGCAGCAGCGGAAACTTCACACAGTGGGACCCTCAGGACTTGCCCACAGGCAACCAACTGGGGTTCACGACCTAGTTCTTGGCCTCTTCATCGTCTAGCAAATGCTAGTTTTCACCACTTGAGTACATTTCCCTCTAAGAAAAATTAAAGTCAGTGTACTTCCCTCCGATAGGTTTTTATCCCACCTACCAAGGCTTTTGAAATAGAACTAACTCGAGAAAGTTCCTATGTTCGCCCTTGATCGTGGGCACGGCTATCCGAATAGTTTATACTTTGCAGAGACTATACATCTTTACCCACAAGAGACAATCAACTCGACAGGTTTACGTGATTCCTTGGTCACGTAGATCGAGAGATTATCACGAGGCCTTTATAATACCTCGCCACCTAGCATCTCACCTATATGGGCTTATCCCTCACGAAGAAGGTCCCATAAGTTGTGCGGGATGTTCCACCGTAGATTAGGGTAGTTGGACTCTGCTCTCCACAAATGCTAGCCCTGGCAAACCTCACCCTCCACTTAGTGCCCCATTCAGGCCGGATCTTCATTATCCTCCTACACTTGTCCTTTGGGAGATGACTTTGAGGGTCTAGTAAATTATTCAGTCAAGCCTACACTTTGCCAGCTTGTGGTAGTACTGTTTTAGACGAAGAGGTTATCATAGGATTAAGTCCTTAATTTGTCTGGGCGGTTCATACCATAGACCACAATTTCTCGTGTGACATCAGCACTAGCCTCTCTTACCATCCGCCCAAATAGGTATTGCAATTTTTTAGGGTTTTGAGAAGTATAAATCTAGTTGTCACAAATTATTAGTCACTTACATCCCGTGACTGTCCCAAAATAAGTTTTCATGTTTAAAAATGATGATCAGGGCAAACTAGTGCCCTGGACTTGACAAACTAGCATGGTATTTAATATGACTTATAGCTAGTAAAGTTATCATTAACATCTATGATGACAAGGATCAAGTGATTCAAGTGTCAAGGATGGCATATTAAAATTATTCCAATATCAAGCTTTGTGTAGCGACATGACTGCACGGGCCAGCTTGCTCAATGACATGACATGACAACGCAACTTTTCATAGTGACATGACAGCACGGGTCAGCTTGGCGCAGTGAGAAGATCGCACGCGCCAGCTTTGCACAGCGACAAGACTGCACGGGCCAGCTTTCCGCAGCGACAAGACCTCACGGCACAACTTTACCAGCTTTACACACTTGGTAGCTTTGCGCAGTGACGGGACCACACAGCCACCTTCATGTACTGACAAGGCAACAGGGAACAATGGTTAAGCACCGGGACAATGGGAAATTGCCTACTGGGACAGAAGCTGGTTATGTCGAATTGGGCATAAGAGCGATGCCATTTGCTCGTATATGAATGTATAGCATTAGCAATGAATTGAAGTGATTAATTGCTTGTTCAGGTGGCGGTTCGAGTTTGGTGCTATCCACGCACCGTCCACTAGGTTAACAGGCAAATGCATGGTAGAACAGTGAACTATGTGAATGTTTGTTATTCGTGTTTCCATGCTATGATTTATAGTGTTTATCATACCTTGATGAGTACTACTTATGATTAGACATCCACATTTGAAGAATGTTGTATCATGCGAAATGCATAAGAGCCAGGTCGGTAAGAAAGTCATATGACTAGTCCGGAGTACTCTTGAATAAGACCTACAGTGGTAAGCACCTCCATGGGATGGAGGAATAGGGTGACATCGACGGGTGTACCCTATGCTATACCGGTATAAGTTATAGTTACAGATACATTACAGATGCATTGCATGGTATTGTATTGCATGAAAGTGACAGAGGAAGTGATACAGTTACAGTGAGTTATGAGTTTACAGCTACAGATTTGATTTACAATTCACAGTCATAGAATTGATTTATAGTTTACAGACATAGAATTGATTTATAGTTTACAGTTACAGATTTGATTTATAGTTCGCAGTTATAGAGTTGATTTACAGCTTACAGTTAATGAAATCGATTGAATTGCTAAAGTGATGTTACTGTTTTATCATGTGCTTGCTGAGTCTCCAGACTCACCCTTGCTTTGTCATTGTTTTTAGGTGAATGATGGCGCCATGCATGGAATAGAGATAGTCCTTTTGGCACTGCACACATGAAATAACGACTTAGCCTTACACCTAAAATCATTCTAAGCATAGCTAAGCAATTCTATAAAATTTCTAGTTAATACTAGGATATTAACTAGGTTCTTGACTAAGATGACAAGGTATGTTGATGTTCAATGCCAAATTTGGCCATATACAAAGGACATGGGTATAACTAGAATTTAAATCAAATTTAAACTAAGTTTGAATAAAAGTACGCAAGCATAATAATTTAAAAACAACATAAATAATTTAAATTACCAGAAGAAATATGATCAAAAGTATAACTTGCCTTACTCGAAGTCTTGGTGTTACAAATCGTTAAAATCGTACTCTCCGGAATCGTCGTAGTCTACACGCGAAGAACCAAAGCAAAGAGATTAAAAAATTCAAATAAAACAAAAAATTCAAAAAGAGTAAAAAATAGGTAGTTTAGGATTTTAGAATAATTTATAAATTTGAACGGGTCCAATCGGAGTTAAGATGAACAAATACGGGCTTCCGAAAATTTGGAACTAAAGAAAAAGAAAAAGGGCATTTTCTGAAATTATTTTATACTGGAAATTTGATTTATGATGTAAGCCTCTCTCTCCTCCCGGATGGACTCCATTGACAAGAGAGTTGCAGCTATTGAGCAGGCCATGGCTCAATCTCCCTCTCCTGTTCGCTATGTCTGTCGTCGCCGACGTGACCCCTGTCCTCCGGCACCTTAGGAGTAGCCCTTTTAGGTATTTGATGCCAAAGGGGGAGACGTCTACAAGATAGAAGACTAGGTTGGGCTAAAACGTTTTTTTTATATTTTCTATGTAATGCCTTTTCTATGAGCTATAATGAACATTGTCTTTGGATGTTTGGATGTAATGACGCTTGTGCTTAATGCTTATATTATGAAAAATTTTAGTTGCATGCATCTTGTTCCCTTGTGATGAAATTATCTTTATTTTTACATATGCACATGTTTAGGGGGAGTTTCTCCTTTTCTTGACTTTAAAAAGAGATAATTCACCAAAAGGCTAAAATAAAATTTTATTGCAAGAATTATTCTCATTTAAAGTCACAATAGAATATACGACTAGTTGTCCAAACAAGTGGTATATTCAAAACTTCTTTTCTCACATGAAACTTGTGTTGTCATTAATTACCAAAAAGGGGGAGATTGAAAGCATCTAGGCCCCTAAAAATGGTTTTGGTAATTAATGAATTTATGTGAATATGGGACTAATGTGTTTAATGAGTGTTTAAAAAGTTAAGTCCTTAAGTGGATAACAAGACGCATGGCAAGGATCAATGTGAAGATAAAAAATGGCTCAAGAAAAAGATATACTTAGACCAGGATCCTCTTTTTATTTTTACCGGTCTTAGGAGAAAAGTTGAAAGACCGGATTATAGGTTAAATGTCGTACCATAAAGAGGGATCATGGCAAGTAGCTTGATAGCATAATTCTTGTGCCATTAGGATCAAATTAGGATCATGTATTCATTGAAAATCTGATTTAAAAGTTAAATCTGTGCTCTGTCAGGAAAATTGGAAGTACCGGAGTTTGAACGTCGGAACTACCGCAAAGCGGTAGTTATGTAGTCCTGAACAGTACATCCGGTGCCCAGAAGCTCCGAAAATTCGAGTGGAACCTTTTTTCTAGAGAGCACCCCCTAGAGTGTTCGTGCTTTGTCCAGACATCCGGAAGTACCGGCGTGAAAATCGTGATACTTCCGCTTGCCGGAAGGTCCGGCATCCGAGCGGGACCTTTTTTTCCAAAGAGCACCCTCCGGGTGATTTTTAAGGTATGCGGAATCTGGAAGTACCGAAGATTCAACGTCGGAACTACCGTGCAAAGCGGTAGTTCTGCTGTATGAAGTGGTACACTACTACAGAAAAGGTCATCACAGACGGTTCGAAAACGTCATCACAGACGGTTTTGTGAACCGTCTGTATTTATGGGTCAGTGATAATCTAAGGTCATCACAGACGGTTTTTTAGTTAAAAAACCGTCTGTGATACTGATCATCACAGACGGTTCTTACTCAAAAACCATCTGTGATATTCCCTTCAACCCCTAAATATATTTCTGTTTTTTGGCTAGGCTCAGGAAATGCTAGCCATGCCCTCTGAAACAAGCAGATAATCACAGACATAAAACATATACAATTCACACATCTCATCTCATTTCAGATACATTTCACATCTCAATTCATTTCACAGACATAAAACATCCAATTGACAACGCACTTCATTTCACAAACATAAAGCATCCATTTCGCAAATCAATTAATTGAATTGAAATAAAATATCCATTAACAAATACACAATTACAAAAGATCTACACTGCATTTGCACTTAGAATTACAATAAAAAAATCATTCTGCGCATTGGAACTCTCCATCTGATTTTACGACTTTAGTCCACAAAAACCAAATGAACTCTCCTCAAATTTTTGCAAAGTCCAGCTATTGCAATGCAGATGTAGAGATGGGCGCAGCCTGTCGATAGGAATATCAACGCGTGCACATATAAAACTTGACATGTATGAAATAAATGTGGGAAGATTGACAAACCTTAAAATTGGTGATCTTGGTGGAATCGAGGAGTAGTCTCATATGGTGGCACATGTAGTATCCACACGTGTTGCCCGGCTGCTGCTGGTGGCACTGCAAAAAATAGAATGTGTTAAATCAAGTGGCATTACTACTAAGTGTTGTATATGATTAATTAATGTGTAGCTAGCGAATACCCGAAAATTGCGAGCATGTTTCAAGGGCTTGGCCCCTGTCGTCGAGCCACATGTTTGTTGAACATATGTGGCGAACGACCTTCGTTATTCGAAAAAGTTAGATTAGTCATTCGGAAGGAAAGAAAGAGTACAATGTACATTGTACGTACCTATCGAGTATTTGGGCGATAGCTGTGTACTTGGATTTGTTCTTACTTAGAGAATCAAGGTATATAGCCTTGTTCCATTTTGGTATAATTACAATTAAAATCCAATGGAAGTGCTCATTGTATGGCATAAGAACAAATTCCTTATCTTGGTGAGCCAGCAGTGCTTGTGTAATATAGTTCTCGACGAAGGATGCATCCTCGTTGATGGTATCAATGGCGACCAAGCGTGGGTCCAGGAAACCATTTGGTGATTTCGATGATCTAGCTTCGGTCAGCATGAATCTATATATATACACAGAAAAGCAACAAATTGTGACATATATCGGTATTACATGAACAGAAACTGTGATTGTACAGACTTACAGCGTCCAGCATCAAACGAGTGAGGCGTCGAGAGCGTTGAGCATGAAAAGTTCAAATATATCGTCAAAGGTCACCGCGAAGACACATTCGTGAGCTTCGTGCACGAAATGTTCCGGCTTGAATTTGACAGTGATACCTGAGCGCCGTTCTGCCTCTGGCCTATTGGACTGTTCCATATACCAAGCGTGGAATCTTTGGCAACCAAGTCCTAATTTTAAGAGGTGCTCTTCCGGGAATATCATCGGCTCGCCTAGCATGAATTTGCGGGCCAATGGCAGATACGGGATATCGTCATCATCCTTCGTCTTTGATTTGCCATGGCCACTGCCTCGACTGTAGATCGACTTTGTGGTAGTCGATTGTAATAGTACAGACGGTGCAAGTTGCTTTGCCGAGAATAGCACCCATGGAGATAGCACCGGTGCAGGTAGCTCTACTTTGCACTGCCCTTTTGGAGATGGCACCAGTGCATGTTGCTCTGGTTCGCACTGCCCTTTTGGTCCTGCCACTGGTGAAGAAGCCTTCAGGGAGATGTCGCTTTTGGACCACTGGATGAATGTTCCAATGGCCTGCCCTAGAGTCACGATCTCGTCGTTGGGGGGCTTCGGTAGCGGGACGACCTCAAAATTGACATGCACACCATCCACATTAACTTTTGTGAAGCCTGGCGCTAAAGCTTGACCGTGCAGCATGGCCCCGATACCAGACGGATATGCCTGGCCCCAAGCAGCATGCAAGGGAACAGAGGCATATCTCACTTGGAGCCTGCACTTCATAGGCTCCTACATAACGATACAGAATTAGCTAGTCGAATAGGCCTATCAATAGAGCAAGCATTCGAGAGATAATAATTATTACCAGGATGTCGTCCACAGAAAATTTGGCATCGGTTTGCGTCGGATTGGACGCGCAACTACTCGGACGGTTGTGCGGGCTAGCTAGCACAGGAGCGGTGGCGGCGGCCTGCTGACTTTCTATCTGTTTTCGCACCTCATCTCTGACTACATCAGCCAGCTCATCCATTAGCTCCTCTCTAAGAGATGCCTTGATCTCTTCTCGTAGCCGTGCGTCACGCTCGGCTTTGTTTCTCTTCCTGCGCCGATACATGTCGGAGTCATCTTGGAAACCATGTTTCCAAGGAACGTAAAGCCCAAGTCCTCTCGTACGGCCCGGGTGCTCCTTGTTTCCCAGGGCCGCGGAGAGCATATCATTCTCCCTTGTTCTCTGGAATGATCCCATGGTAGTTTCAAAACTCAGCTCTTCCTGCAAGAGCACGACATGTCATTTCACTTCGTACGAAGTTGTGGAGTAATTACAAGCTACGTAGTTCGATCGATATCTTACCAGGCGCTCGGACACTTGCTGGTCTGCAGGGTTTCGAAAGGATACGTCCCCCGATGTTGTTGTGGATGACCTTGCTCTAATCCAATTTCGAGCGCGGTCATCCGGGATATTGACAAATGGCGGGGCGGTGTCCTGCAGGGCTGCCTGGTCGTCCTCGCTCCTCCACTACGGGATTTTACCCGCATACCCAGCTGTGCCAAGTCTGTGGGGGTGTGTGTTTTTTGCCTGGAGGGCCTTGTGCGCCGCACTTGTACTTTTGAAATCTTCGGTCGTCTTCGAAGCCTTGAACTCTTCCCATTGTGGTTCCAGGAATGGGTATTTATGAAAGGGCATTTCGTCTTTCTCCACGTAGTCCTTGACAAGCTTGCCCTTGAAGTTCTTCCATGCTTTGCACGCCCCTAGCAAGGCTTGTCGTTGCACGGCGTCTTGGTGTTCTTCTGGGATCTCGAATGATGCCAAAATTTCTATCCACAACTCTCTTTTCTGAGTCGCAGGCACGTCCTTCCATGAATTGAATGTGATCTCAATTCGTTCTCGTGCAACGATTCCAATCATGCTCTTCCATGCGCTTGCTGCTTTGCGAGGAAGGAGAGGGACCCCAGATACATCGACATGTGTGATGGTAAATCGGCCCTCAGGCTTCTTCGATAGCCCTCTTCCTTTGCGTCTTGATTTTGAAGCAGACGCCTCCGACGATGGTGTTGAAGAATGCGCGGATGATATTTTGCTCAATTTGTGGGTCTATTAGAATAAGATAAGAAAGTGCCATACCATAAGATAAGAAAGTGCAATATCTATCTATTTCGCTCAATATAGACGATTACAATACATATATATGTGTATATACATACATATACATATATATACCTACATATATACATATATAGAATCAATATCTATCTATTATTACTACAAGGTCTCTAAACAAAGTTCTATGAAGCAAATGACACAAACTAGTGTACCCGGTTCATTGAACAGGAACACTAGAGTGTGTCACTTGCTTCATGCCCCTTGAAGGTCTATGTGGCATATACTATTACTACAAGGTCTCTAAACAAAGTTCTATGAAGCAAATGACACAAACTAGTGTATCAGGTTCATTGAACAAGATACACTAGAATGTGTTACTTGCTTCATGCCCTTTGAAGGTCTATGTGGCATATATATGAAGCAACAGGCATCAATAATAGAATCAATAACAGTCTAAACATGAATATGTATGACAATGTAAAAGGCATGTATCAATTAAGACTAGCAACAAGCTCAAGTTTTAATTGATTAATTTGTGCTCTCGAATTGTAGGGTTGCACAAGATTAATCTTGGCCGTCCCGCTACTAAATCATATACTCTTCCTTGATTGGTTATGTCAAATAATGAATTCGGTCTTTTGAGCTCTAGATACAAACTCTACAATCTCAAGATCAAGATATATTCAGCATGCATATATTCAGACAACAGTATTCATACAGACCAAGATCATACAAGTTATCTTTACCCAATAATTCAGTCTTTTAACTTGTCAAGATTAAATCCTAACAGATCAATTTAATATCTTTGCCCAATAATTCAGTCTATAACCTGAAAACTGCATGAACCGACAGCTATTAGAGCTCAATGACCGAATGAACCAATCTCAGTATATGAATTTATCATCATCGAGCAACTGTAAATCCCACATGCAATCTCAGTATATGAATTTATCATCATCGAGCAACTGTAAATCCCACAGGCAATCTCAGTATATGGAAGATTAATAAAATTGCACAGGGGAGGTGGCCGGCGAGGGCTCGGGGAGGCGACGGGCTCGGGGGAGGCGGCGACGGGCTCGAGGGAGGCGGCGACGCGCTCGGGGAGGCCGCGACGGGCTCGAGGGGGCGGTGCCGCGCTCGGGGAGGCGGCGACGCGCTCGGGGAGGCGGCGACGGGCTTGAGGAGGCAGTGACGTGCTTGGGGAGGCGACGGGCTCGGGGGAGGCGACGGAGGAGCGAGGAGGCGGCGAGATTTAGTAAGTGCAGGATACGCGGAAAACCCTAGACAGGGGGTATATGTAGGAGGTTTATTACAGACGGTTCTAAAGTAAGAACCGTCTGTGATATCAATATCACAGACGGTTATACGTTTAGAACCGTCTGTGATAGTATGACTATCACAGACGGTTCTTACTTTAGAACCGTCTGTGATAAGCCCCCCGACTGTAGTAATTAAGACAACACCAACCAGCTGCTGCGCATTCATATACACAACACAAATTAACCAGCTGCATTCATATACAACACCAACCAGCATAAATGCAAATTCACATATACACAATGTATTTCTTCACACATTTTCACATATACATAAATGTAAATTCACAAATACATCACACACATGCATATTTCTCATTCTACTTGCGTATTTCCTTTAAAAATTAGCCCTTCATGATGATCAATGCGTACATAATTAGTTTCGTCATGTTGTTCGACGTCGTCGACCCTTATGCCTTTTCCTAAAGGAGGTAACCCGTCAAATTGATTGTATTCTTCCTCGTCCACTACATTCTCTACTCCAATAATTCTCCTTTTTCCATGAAGAACTACATGACATTTCTTATTTGCCAGGTCGGTTACATAAAAAATTTGAACAACTTGGTTGGCGAGTACGAATGGTTCATCTTTGTACCCGACACGTTGGAGGTCCACGGTAGTGACACCGTACTTATCAACCTTCACCTGTGGGAGATGCACCCAACGGCAGCGAAATAAGGGGATCTTGAAAAGCACGTAGTCGAGCTCCCAAATCTCTTCTATGAACCCATAGTATGAGTTTCTCGACCCATCAGTACTGAACGCATCTATGCGGACACCGCTGTTCTGGTTAGTGCTCTTTACATCCTGAGACCGCGTATAGAATGTGTACCCATTTTTGTCATATCCTTGCCATGTCACAACTGTAAATGTTGGCCCTTTTGCCAACCATGTCAGCATCTCACTTGGCGAGCTCCTAGTGATTTTCTCCTTCAACCATTGGTTGAACCGACTGTTGTGTTGCCTCATGATCCAAACATCCGGCCGCTCCGGATTCTGTTGCCGAAGCACATCCTTGTGCTGGTCGACATAAGGCGCCACTTCGGTCATGTGTTGCAAGACCGTGAAATGGGCTTGAGTATACGTGTCAATATCTGTAGTGATTGCTTTCCTTCCGATAGTTCCAATACCCTTCAGCCTCCCTTCATGACGAGATTGAGGCACACCTATCGGTTGAGTCTGAGCCATATAATCGACACAAAACTCAATGACCTCTTCGCTTGCATAACCTTCGACGATGCTGCCCTCCGGCCGAGATCGATTCCGTACGTAGGACTTGAGAATTCCCATGAACCTCTCAAATTTGTACATGCTACATAGGAATACGGGCCCACACATTTTTATCTCCCACACAACGTGAACAATGAGATGGACCATGATATCGAAAAACGAAGGAGGGAAATACATTTCAAGATGCCATAGAGTCATCACCACCTCGTCCTGCAGAGCATCTAGTCCTTCGGGATCGATGACCTTCTGAGCAAGTGTGTTAAAGAAATAACATAGCCTCATGATTGTCTCTCGGACTTTGATCGGCAAAATATTTCTAATTGCAATAGGGAGCATCTGTGTCATCAGCACATGACAATCATGAGACTTCATGCCATTTAACTTCAAATCTTGCATCGAAACAAGTTTCTTCACGTTGCCGAAGTAACCAGACGGAACTTTGACACCATGCAAGCACTGGCACAGTTCTGTTTTCTCAGCCTTGGACAGAGTGTAACACGCAGGGGAAGGTACGTTCGTCCATTATCAGTGCATGTCGGTGCTAACTCAGGCCTAATGTCCATATCAGCCAAGTCAAGCCGTGCGTTGACGCCATCCTTTGTTTTATCACGAATGTTCAGCAAGGGACCAATCAAGCTGTCGCATACATTCTTTTCTACGTGCATGACGTCGATGCAGTGTCGAACATCTAGGTACTCCCAATAAGGTAAGTCCCAAAATATTGATCTCTTCTTCCAGGTGTTCTTCTCATGAGCCCTCAATTTACGTCCCTTTTCGAAGACAACATCTAAATCCTTAACCATATCATAAACCTCGTGTCCCCTTAAATGCCTTGGAGCTGAACCGTCTTCCTTCTCTCCGTCAAATTGTTTCTTCATCTTGCGGTATGGGTGAGCCCTCCGAAGGAACCGGCGGTGACGCATGTAGACGGTTTTGCGTGAGTGTCTCAGCCACACACTCTCAGTACCATCTAAACAGTGAGTACAAGCTTTGGCACCTTTTGTACTATGGCCCGATAAGTTACCAAGGGCAGGATAATCATTTATGGTGCAGAACAATAAGGAGCGCAGAGTGAACTTCTCTCGGTTGTATGCATCCCATACCTGTACCCCTTCGTTCCACAGTACTTTTAGATCTTCCACCAACAGTGCTAGGAACACATCGATATCATTCCCAGGTTGTTTTGGCCCTTGGATAAGTATCGACAGCAAAATGTACTTTCGATTCATACACAACCAAGGAGGAAGGTTATAGATGCAGAGAGTCACGGGCCATGTGCTATGTCGGCTGCTCATGCTACTGAAAGGATTCATTCCATCTGTACTTAGTCCAAACCTTATATTCCTTGGTTCTGCACTGAACTCTGCAAAACTCCTATCGATGTTTCTCCACTGCACGGAATCAGCAAGGTGTCTTAGCATTCCATCCTTCTTGCGCTCCTCCGAGTGCCAACGCAACAGTTTTGCCTCCTTTGGATTTGCAAAAAACCTTTTCAAACGGGGAATTATAGGAAAATACTATGCCACCTTAGCAGGAGGTCCTTTCTTCGCCTCTGTTCCCTCGCCATCATCTGATTGATTGTTACATTTGTATCGGGATGCGTTGCACACCGGACATACATGCATGTTTGCATACTCTTTACGGTCGAGGATACAGTCGTTCGGACATGCATGTATTCTTTCTACTTCCATTCCCAACGGACAAAGAACCTTCTTGACTTTATACGTGGTTTTAGGCAACTCATTTCCCTCCGGAAGCATGTCCGCTAAAAGACCTAGCAGCGCCGTGAAACTCTTGTCGGACCAACCGTTGCTTGCCTTCAATTTCAAGAGTTCAAGCACGGCCGACAACCTCGTGTACTTGCAGCACGTGTACAAAGGTTTCTCCGAGTCCTCCATCAAGCCTCGGAATTTAACATACTCTCTCTCATCATAGTTCTCTTCTACATCGCGAAGCATCTGATCCAGATTATCATCGTGCAACCTATCCGAATCCGAACCACAATTGACATCAGCCGGCGGCATGTCATTCACTTCACCGGCGATGTCATCCGGCGGCATATCATTTACTTCACCGGCGATGTCATCCGACGGCATTTGATCATTCACTTCGCCATGACTGGTCCAACACGTATAACCCTTTTTGAAACCCCTCCGAATCAAGTGCGCTTCAATTTGCCCTCGGTTCTTAAACATCGTTAAATTCTCGCAGTCAGTGCATGGACAGTACATATATTCCACCCCCTTATTCAACATATCCTCCTCGGCAGCTTTTGTAAAAGTAGACACGCTATTAATGTACTCTTCACTCACACGGCTCGCGGCATACATCCAGCTTCGGTCCTACGTTACGTACATATATAATAACTTAGTATTAAAAATTAAATTAACTAATTATTACTACATATATACCGGCCACATGTATTATAATGAGGCTTAATTTGCTAGCTCAATTCATATTATAAACACAACAACTATTATATAACCAACAATTTTGCAAACCATCTTCAATTAATAACACTCACCAATTACTTAGACCTAAATTGTAATGCATGCAAAGAAAAAATAAAATTCATTACTAACCATATCTAGAGCAACCAGGAAAGTATAAATCTTCAAAGCTCAATATCTGCCTCCTCCCACCAAATTAAGTGGCCTGAAATCGCCAAGCTTGCCTCCTCAGCGAAAGAGTAAAGCACCAGCTAGATCTGAATCGAAATGAAGTCAGATGAGGTCTGAGCAGCGTAATAAATGCCCACTGCCATTATCACAGACGGTTTTTAATTAAAAACTGTCTGTGATAATCTGGGATCATCACAGACGGTTTTAATACAGACCGTCTGTGATACTAAATTATCACAGACGGTTCATAGTTAAGAACCGTCTGTGATACGTGTTTTCCCCGACGCCGCCAACACAGACGGTGTCCAAATTAAAACCGTCTGTGTTAGTGTTGGTTACAGATGGTTTTGTCAAACCGTCTGTGATTGGCCGTTTACTATTAGGCTTTCTGTAGTAGTGGTACTTCAAGAGCACGGAAGCTCCAGTGGCAAGGGCGGAACTTTTTTTTTCTACAGAGCGCTAACTTTTGGTTCCGGCCCAAGCGGTTCTACCACACCGACTTTCCGGAACTACTGCAGAGTGGAAGTACCGGATTTATAACGGCGGTAGTTCCGCGCCGACTTTCAAACGGCTAGTTCAGAGGCTCTGACATAGCCGTTCTGCCACGCCAGAGCCAGAGCGGAAGTACCGGCCATTGTTCTGCAGTACTTCCGCTCACCCTTTTTTTTCCTGAATATTTCTCCCAACGGCTAAAATTGGTAGGTAAGGGTATGAATACCCGTACCACTGCTCAAGGACAGATGTTAGAGACCCCATTGAACATCTTTGAGCATTAAGCATTCACTCCACACCTCTTTTACTCCTAGTGCATTCATTTGAGGTGGTTGAGCCAAAAAGTGCATTGCATTCACTAGTTTGATCCTTTGGCACTTGTTTGCAATCAAGTGAAGCCGGTGATTTGTTACTTTTGGTGTTTGCCGGCACCTGGACGACTTGGTGGAGGTTGACCGGTGATCTTCTCAAAGGAACTTGTGAGGAGTCCCAGTGTGCTCGTGAAGTTTGGAGCTCACCTACCAGGAGCGGGGAAGAGCCGGTCCAATTCGTTTGGCCTAACCTCAACGTGAATTAGGGGAAACCGGCAAGCTTCCGAACACCACGGTAAAACATCGAGTGTACTTGTTTCCTCTCTTAATTTCTTCTAGCTCTTATTTGTTATTCTTATTGTGATCATTTATTTGAGATAGAGGTAGTGTTGGTATTTGATTAGAATTGTGTAGGTATTAAGTACTTTACGCTCTTGTTATGTTAAAATTGTAGAGAATTAATTAAAAGATAAGAAAATTTAAAAATCTCCTATTTACCCCCCTCTAGTCTGTTATCATTGATCCTACAGAGGTGGCCAGAGGCGAGGAGGTAGGGCGACGGTGCAAGGGCGTCGGCGGCGTGGGCTTTCTGGCTACGGGCTTGCTTGGCATTGGGGCGAGGGTTGCTCGCGCGGGCCCAAGGAAGGCATAGATGATGTCGGCGAGACGCAAGGCAAACCAAAGTGGCGGCAATTGCTCGTCGGTGCTCCACCGGTGGATGAAGAGAGAAGTGAGCGGTGTGGAGAACCTCGAGCGCTAGGGAGTGAAATTGAGCGAGAAGTGAGGTGCGATGTGTGGAGAGGATGCACGAGGATGGGTTTTTATAGGCGGAAGGGGGTGAACGGCTGTCGGTTACTCGCCGGAGTTAAGGTTGGCGGTCATGGTGCTTAAAGAGGAGTTTAATGGGATCAAAAGAGGGGAGAGGCAACGGAATGCATTCAGGCAGCTTAGTGGCCATTAATGGCATTGAATTCCCAAGCTAACGAGAAGAAATGACTGATTAATGAGCTCGGGCGGGGCTGGCAATGGAGGTCGGCTGAAGGTGGAAGAAAGGGGGAGAAGGATATGACAATGGGGTCCCACGAGTTGGTGAAAGAGAGGAGGAGGAGAGAGAGAGAGTAAGCGGACGAGTGATTTAGATAAGCGACACGTGGCTATTAAGGAGATCCCGACAGTCAGTGCGGGTTAGTGAAGTCGAATGGCCGAGATTAGATTGGTCAATAGAGATTGAATTCTATCCAGATACATGTTGACCGGAGAGAGTTAGGTTTAAATTTTCATTTTTAATTTTCAGGAAAACTAGCAAGCTTTAAAAACACTAAAAAAGCAAATAAATCCAAACAATTCTAGAAAATACTATAAATCTAGGAGAATTCAGAAAAAATAAAATAAACTATTTTTGGCTTTTAGAAAAAAAATAAATTTAGGATGTGGTATTTTATGGTGTTCTAATTACCAGTTAGTCGAATGATAAATTTGAAGGGTTGGCCCCATAATTTATTTAAGCGTGGGATTATTTATCCAATTATTGCTATTTAACAGTTAGCTTTAATTAGACTACTATTTACTAGTGATCCTCGACTATTGAACCATTCTTGGGTTTTAACGCATCTTGGATAAAATGCACTCCTAAGTTTGTCAGGTATCATTGGAACTTCAAATTATATATTTGTGAGATTATTTCAATGACTGATGACCCAAGGATTTTAATTGATGCACGAGATTATATTCTTAATGTGACCTTTCTGTTAAGGATGCTGTCTTGATTAAAGGTCGTTGTTATTTCATGTATCCTTAGTTGTTATGCGACACAGTTTAATTCTAGAAATCAATCTATTTATGTGTGACCTGGCTTGTTATATGCAATTATATTTCAATATTATTATTTATTAAATCTATCGTTAAGATTTAACTAATGGCGGTAGTCTAGCAATAAGGGTTATACTTTACTAGGGGCCATCGACTGACATGCTAATTAGTTTGTTCGCCTAAACCAATCATCCTTTAGCTTAAGTAATTGTCATTTTGCGCAAAGCTATATTTTATTATTTACATAAATTTTGGACAGGTATTCCATCTAAGCATCAAGGCAATTTGGTTGCCGACCTAATAGGGTGGCTTAATTGTCACAAGACTTGTTACGATATAATTAGTTCATATTTCACATGGCTTCAGCCTACACGGCTATTCCTAACCATTAATTTGATTCTATGTATTTAAATCCAAGAAGTTAAATTCAAGAAATGCTGACCTAACAATCAAACTAATTACCTAAATCATTTAAGTACTATTTAAAGGGGGGCCCTTATGATTTTTGAGATACATTCCATTATAGGCATGGCAATCTTTTATTTAAGTTTCAATATATATACAGTTGAATATTAGTGAACCAGTATGAAACTATTCTCCTTAATTGTTTAATTATTATTTGGAAAAGAAGGGCCTCATGACTTTTTGAGACATAGAAATGACAAATGTGTACACATTTTACATGGTTCAGCCTTACCTTAATCATTCTTGTACAATAGCTGACTTGAATTATCTTTCTAAAGGGACTTATGACATATGGGCCAATAAAACCAAAAAGAACAAGTGTGGAAAGGTGATGTTCGAACCCAGGATCTAGTGCTCACTATTGGCTCGGTTGACCAATTGAGCCTTTACCTTTTGCTAAATTTGGGGGAGGGACTTGGCAGAAGAAGCAAGTGGAGAGAGGTTTAGCCAAAAAACAGAGCAAGGCGACGCCGGTGCAGGGCTGTCTTGCCAACAGCGAGCAACGGCTGGAGGGGCAATCGTAACCTAAAAAACGGAATGGGGATAGGTCAAGGAAGCTACTGTAGGTTATGCCAGGGCTCGTGGTAGCATGGATGCTACTTGGCAGGGCGCATGGCGGCTGGGGCTAGGAGAGGAACGGAGCGGTGGCGTCGGAGTGGAAGAGAGGGCAAAATGACGGGCACACGAGTTTTTAGGGGAGTAGGAGGATCCTTACCCAGTAGTCCATGCGGGTGGAGATGCACCGGAGGTGAACGGCGACATGAGACCAAGGCAGTGTAGCAGTCGGCCACGATGCTAGGGCTGTGAGGGCGTCGGCTGTCCAAGGCATGGCTGGGGTCGAGTTGGCAGTGGTGCGAGGATGCTTCGGTCGAATGGAATTGGTCAGGGGCTGCTCCAATTGAACGGTTGCCCGGATCACCGAAGTTGTGGGAGGAGGCCTCTCCGATGAGCTAGGGGCAGAGAAAAGCTAATTTATGGGGAGGGGAAGGAGAAGTGGGCTGCGGTGAAGAGAATGGAGGCACCCGGCTTTTATAGCTAGTGACACTACAAGAAATGTGTCGTTTTGTGACATATATGGCATGACAAAGGGTCTAAATGTCACTAAATCATCTAGTTTATGACATTTTTGTAGAGGTAATTTGGCTTAGTGACAAAAATAATATGAATGTCACAAAAAATGTCATGATGCAAGTCTAAATCAATGTAGTGACAATATTTGTTGTGTCATTAGGGCTACTTTGTGAACGTCATAAATTAATGACAAAACTGGTGTGTCAGAAATTATTATATATCCATGTAGTGACAATATTTGTTGTGTCATAGGGGCTACTTTGCGAATGTCATAAATTAATGACAAAACTGGTGCATCACAAATTATTATATTGAATTATTTAAACCATCATTTTCCTTGTTGGCATACGGCCCACCTGTCAAGATAGGTCCCACCGCCACATGGGCCAACCAACTGTTTTTTAATGAGCTTGCTCAAGTCCCAACCAACTGGTTTTTACCCCATTATTTTTCGCATTTCAAGATCATTAATCATCATCTACACATTTTTCTATATTTAATTGCTCGAAATGGACTGTTTTACACTTTTTTGTGCTTTTCCACAGGCCGGCGCGATCTAGGCGCATAAACGACAAATTTGGACTGCTCCGTACAGATGTGCGCATCAACACGAATGCGTAGGATCTGTTCGCGATGAAATCGGAGTTTCCAAGGGGCAGAACAGAAGAAATCTCATTGGGAGAAAAACCTTATTGCAAACCCTAGAAACCAGGAGGGCAAAATCGCAAAACTACCAACTCCCCTCCCATTCGGCCAGAAGACCTAGCCGCCGCCAGGAATTCCTTTGAGCCCGGTTCTTCTCAGTGCCCCCGTCGCCTTCTTCTCCTTCTCCCCCCATTCTCCTCCAAATCCGGCACCGGCGAGGGCCGGGCCTTACCTCGCCGGTCGCCTCCATTCTCCACTCCCATCCTTCCCTTTCTCTCGCCTCTCCGCCGCCGCATCCACCTGCCACCACCTTCTCCACTTCCCTCGGCACCGCCCAAATCCTCCCTGCTCCACTGCGCCGCACCTCCCCTCACCGAGCCTTCTTCAACCCCGGTCGGCCGCCTCTCTTCTCCACGGCCGCCGAGCCTCACCTCTTCTCCGGCAGCTTCTTCTCCACATCCGGCGCGCCACCGCCCTCTCCGCGCCACCAAGCTTCACCGCCCTACCTCTCTCCGCCGCCTCTCTCCTCCCTTCTCTACTCCCTCCGGCCAACCACAGCTCCCCCTTCTCCAGATCCACCGGCCGCCTCCCTTCTTTGCTCTCCCTACCGCGCCACCATCCACCCACCGCTCCTCTCCGGTCGCCGCTCTCCACCATCTCCCTCTTCTCCGACCGCCTTGCGCCGCTGCCCTCAACCGTGCACCGTCGACCTCCATCAGCGCCGCCATCCCGACGCCAACAGCTCGGCGACCACGACCCCGACTTGTTCCACATCGCCGACCTCTGCATACTCCACGGATCCGCCGGCGCTTCAACCTCTCAACCGACGTCCACATCGGCGACCTCTTCCCCGACTTCCGCTCCATCCTCGGCTGCAGCTCCGCCACCACTTCATCTACTCTACCGGCGACCCCTCCTTCCTCGGCTCCGCTTCACCGACAACTCAGCCCTCTGCTACTACTCCCTCTCTCGGTTTACTCCAATCCCCTCTCTACTTCAGCGTTTCATCTATTTCTTTGCTTTCTTAATTACTGTTCACGAATAATTGCTTATTATTACTATGTTAACTCATTTGCAATGTGCTGGTGAAATGTGGATTCGGATCCATTGCATTGTGATGATTAACTGTGAATGTTATCTGTGATGAATGTGATCAATGGATATATTCATGAGCCCTGTTAATTTGAGTTCTATTATAGTGATATATGTTATGTTAGTGTGCCCAGTTCTGTACTTCTGATTATTATGATAACGGCAAGCAGGGTGTGTAGCCGCCGGTGAGGACGCGTCTTTTCAGCAACCAGTGCCCAGCAGGCATTCCAAGATCCCTCGAAGGTATGGATTTGTTTTGGTGCACCATTGTGTCGAATAAACTATGAAGTAATCTTACATGCTAGTTTTTAGAAGTAGCTTACTGATTTTGTACCAAATTCAAGTTGAATTTTTCATGACAATACCAACTCTTGTCTCAGTTTATGTTACAGAGCTAGGAATATAGCAAAGCCTATTAGACATTAAGTGTTATTTGGATGAGCAATATTGTTGACGATATCTTTGACCCATTATTATAGATAAAGCAATGCCCAACTACTGTGTATTGCATGTCACATGTAAGATAACTTTGGTCAAGTATCATATGTAATATTTTTTTGAGCTAGTGTATCTCTTGATTTGGTGCAGATGGATAGATCTTGGATCAATAGTAGAATGTTCAGCAAGGAACACGTGGATGGGGTGAACGAGTTCATGACCTTTGTTTCGGAGAGATGTATTGGTACAGAAGAGGGCCTAATCTGTTTTAGTAAATTCTTTTGCTGTTTGCATATTGATCAGCCTACACAGTGATATGTTTACATACTACATGTGTTCTAGAGAGGCATGCTGATCTGTTTTAGTGCTATGAATTTTCATAGATACAAATATATCTATTCTGGTTACTTGTTTTCCTATTTGCATGTAATTTCAGAAGCAAAATGTATGTTCAGAGTGCTATGTACTTCCTTCGTTCCTTGTTTGGCAGCAAATTTGCATCATCTGATGCTGAGTAGTAAGCTCTCAAACTTAGGCTATAGATGAAATTTTGGTGGCTAGAGTTATCATTTTGATATGGATACCTGTGATGAGGTTGAGACAACAACTATATGTGTTTTGAATTTGTGTTGAGACACCAACTTTATGTGTTTTGAATTTGGTGATGCATGAAATGCTTGATATTTAATATCAGACCTGATTTGATTTGAATGTGTGTTGAGACAGCAACTATTTGTGCATTTTGTTGGATGGTTTGAATGTATGGGCTGATAAAAATATATGGGCTCAAATTTGTGGGCTGAAAAAAAATGGGCTGCAATCATAAAAAAATGGTATCCATCGGGCCAGAGAAGAAAAATAGCCCAATTACTGTTTCAGCCCAAATAATTTATGACGTTTTTTAAATCTGCCACGTCAGCGTGACATCAACATTTTATGACGTTTCTAAATCTGCCACGTCATCTGCCACGTAAGCATTTTTTATGACGTTTTAAAATCTGCCACGTCAGTGCCACGTTGGCATTTTTTATGACGTTTTTATAGCTGCCACATCAGCATTTTATGACGTTTTTAAATCTGTCACGTCAGCGCCACGTCAACATTTTATGACATTTTTTTATCCTACGTGGCAAGGCCTAGGATTTTGTGACATAAAACAAATGTCATAAGTTATTGTGACATTAAAATGAATGTCATAATTTTTGTGACACGGGACAAACAAGCGTCATTAAACAAATTTGTGACGCTCATTTTTTGACATAACGATTTTCGTCACACAGATGTCATAAAAGGTGAATTATGACATAATTTTAGATATTATGACATAAATGATATGTCAAAAAATGGCACTTCTCTTGTAGTGTGAAAAGGGGCTAGCGACGTGGAGGCGCAGAACGGGCGTGGTATGGCACCGGTGTGGGGGGCGACAGGGTCGTGCACGTGGTGGTTACTGCGTGAGCAGCCAGTGGCAGGGCATGGTCTCCGGCATGGTCGCACGAGCATGGGCGTAGCATGGTGAGGCGATGGCCAAGTGACGGGAGCAATTGGCATAGGGTGACACAGGAATGGCTCGGCTGTCGAGTCGACTGGAGGCAGAGCAATGAAGGGAGAGGAAAGGGCTACGGTGGAGGAAGAGAGGACCAGCATGGGAGCCCAGGTGGTGGATTGCGACGTGCGCGAGGGAGGTCGGGACCGTGGGAGATGCGGCCGCAGCTGTGCACCATAGTCCGGGTGACGTGCGCATGTACACCGCACAGAGGGGAGAAGGGGAGGAGAAAAAGGAAAAGAGGGCAGAATGACCAGCAATACTAAAGTTTGGATTTTTGCTAAATTTAAGATTTAAATTTAAATTTGAAATTTAATTCTCAGCTTGGCTCCAAATATTTGGACACAATTTTTAACATTGCTTTGCTTTTGGTTTGTATTAAATTAAGTTTCGATTTGGGAGTAAAATAAACCTAAAATTGGCTTATAATTTATATTTTCAACTTTTTGTTGTTTTGCTTTCCAATTTAGCTTCCTGACCATAATTTCATTTCTTCAAATTCTTATTTTAAAATTAGTTTTGTTTTATTAAATTAAATCTGATTTGTATTTCAATTTATGTTTTTTGAATTAGAACCCGTATTCATGAATCTTCCCTTTAAATCAGGTTTTGTTTCAAAGAAAAAATTTTGGGTTTAGGTTAGGTTTAGTTGCAAAACTCGAAGATTTCAAATAAATATTTAGAAGAAATTTGAATGCCAGCGAAATGCAAGAAAAGTTTTAAATTCTTCGCAATTTTGAACATCCGAAATTTTAGGATGTTACAATGTCGGATATCACAAACAGTTTTTATTACTAACTGTCTGTGATGAGGCATTTAACATGACCTTCTCTATAGTAGTGATGTGATAATAACAATATATTATATTACAAATATTTTTATAGAAAATTAACAAAATAATCACAATTAAGAAATGGACTTTCCTAGTACAGCAAGAATCGAAGACCAAAAGATTTGCAGACCAGGAGTTCAAACTTGAATAGTAGATCCCTAGGTTACTCCGATACTAGAAGAACGAAAAACACCAGTAGAGTCCAATAAGGACGAACACCAAATGGAACACGATGCATATGCAAGGACTATGATTTTACTTGACTAAGGCTAACGAATGGCTATCAACTCTCATCTCATATTTAAGTAAATGCTTTTAAGTTTTAGTATCAAAACATAATTTAATGAATTTATTAAGTGTAATTGAAAAGGAAGTACCTTTATGTTTAAGAGATAGGTATTAATTATTGAATATAAGAAAACAATTTACAATGGAAGGAAATAGTTGTGTTTAAAAATCATTTAAGAAGAAAACATTAACTTCTTTTAGAAATGTATTTAAAAATTTAAGTAGGAAAGATTTGATTAAATTGTTTTAAAGAGAGTAACTTATAGTTTTATAAAGAGAAGGAATTAGAAATTGAATCTATTTCATTTTTTATTTTGAAATGAGAGTTTTGTTTTACTTAGAAAACAAAAAAGGGATCTACAACAATTTGGAAGAGAAACTTTTATTTAAGAGTAGATATTAGGTTTTATTTCAAAGAGAAAATCATTTGACTTAAAAGAGTTTGTGTTCCTTGTTTGAAGATGGATATAATTTTGTATTGAAAGCTTTTAGAAATGGAATAACTTTTGTAACTAATTTATTTGAGTAGAGAGAATAGTATGGGAAGAAGATAGTGCTTTACTAAAAAGGAAACTGATTAATAAGCATCATGAAAATATTTGTTGTTGCATTGTTTTTGTAAAATACTTTATTTTAAGTTTTTGGAGCTGGAAAACACTCATTAGAAATTTTTATGGAGAGAATAATCTTTTTGAGTTGTAAATTTATGTATAAAGTTAACAGAAATTATTTCTTTTGTTTCTAGATGAAAACCGGCCTTCTTGTTCATGGGCTTCACTAGGCTGGCCCACGGCCAGCAGCCCACCCTGGCCACCTCCACGTCCACCTTATAATCTCTCTCCCCCTTTCTCCCCCAATCTCTCTCGAACTCCATGGCGATGCCGCTTGGTCCGCCTGCTCCGCTTTGGCCCCTGTCAGGATCGATCTAAGATCAATCCAAGTAGAAAACCAAGATAAAATTCAGAATTTAGATAAGAAAATAGAGGAAATTGGGGGAGAATGAGAAGAACAGAGATGAGGCAGCTAGGGTTTGATTCTCATTAATATCTAGAATGTCTTTACAATAGAGAATGGCTAACTTTATATCTAGTGCAGCTTTTACAGAGATAAAAGTAAAAGTATAGAACAAGCTAGCAAAACAGTTGGCAGCAACAGTAACAAGCACACCAAGCACACAGTATATACTGAACTCATATCCCATAGCGTGATCTTTATAACTTAGCGTTAGTGCAGAATCTCATCTGTTGAGATAACGTTTCACTTCTACGGCTATCTAAACCCCCTTAGTCTGAAGTTTCTTCAGCTACCTTAAGATTTCAGATCCTGACAATACCTTCCCTCTTTAGTTCATCCTTGTCCTCAATGGTGGAAGGCAGGAAAGACATGTCTGATGAAGTCAATATCTTCCCAAGTAGCAGCTTCAATAGGTAAATTAATCCAATTTTTCAACCATTGGATTACAGAATCACTGTTCCGTGGAATCATCCTTCTTTCTAGTATAGCCATAGGGTAAACCTTAATGTTGCCATCCTCGTCTACCAAAGGAAGGTCAGGGCTAGGTACCACTTTAGACCCTATGTGCTTCTTGGGTTGGCTAACATGAAACATGGGATGCAACTGACAACCCTCAGGTAACAATAATTTGTAAGCCACTTTTTTCGATTCTTTCTAGCACTCTAAATGATCCATAGAACTTGGAATGCAGTTTAAGTGACCGGTGAAGACTGAGTGAAGTATGCTTGTATGACTAGATTTTTAGATACACCGTGTCTCCTTCATTCAATTCCATTTCTTTCCTTTTTTATCCACATACTTTTTGATCCTCTCTTGGGCCTTAAGTAAATTATACTTGATAACTTGTGTTGCCAATTGCCTCCTCTGTAGCAGCCCTCTTACTTCCTCATTAGGTGAGTCTAGTAGAATAACTTTAATCACCATTGGAGAAGAAATACCATACAACTCCTCGAGAAAGCTAGTTAATTTTTCCGTCTCCTTGGTCTAGCAAATGACATACAACTAAGATAATTTTCCAAGCATTGAATAATTCTCTCTGTTTGCCCATCCATTTGTGGGTAATATGTGGTGCTAAACCTCAACTTAACTCCTAATTCTGTGAATAACTCCTACCCATATGACTAGTAAAAATCCTGTCCCTATCAGATATAATCACAGCTGGAAGTCCATGTAGCTTATACACACTATCAATGAACTCATGAGCAACTTGTTACGCAGTATATGAATGACTCATAGCTATGAAATGGGGAATTTTTTGTACGAAAAATTCTATTTTTTATTTAAAATTATAGAAATATACCCGCGATTTTTTTTCAAAAATAGGCTCTAATCGCTCAATGGGGGCTGACTGGAGCGTATCGCCCAACCGGGAGACGACACGTGGGCAGTTTGGTAACAGTTGAGCGAATTATTGCTATCGCCTGGGCGTTGGGCGACTGGAGGTGCAGTCGCTGTATGGTTGGGTGACTGGACCTCCTGTCGCCCAACGCCCAGGCGATAGGGGGGTTAAAAAGGCAGTGCGCTCAGCCGCCGTCGCCCCTGCCTCATTTGTTTCCATCATTCGACGCCGCGAGAGAACAAAAGAGAGGAGAAAGAAGAGAAATGAGAGAAGAAGAGAAGGAGGGGGAGAAGAGGAGAGGGAGAGGATGAGGAGAAGGAGAGGAGAGGGAGGAAGGAGGATCTTCAGATCTTCAGATCCAGGTTTTTTTAGTATATTGCATTTGTAGTATATTTTGTATGAAATGTTAGTGGTAGTAAAAATTGTAGATGTAGAAAATTTAGTATGGAAAATTTAGTATAGAAATTTTAATATAGAAAATTTGTAGTATACATTTTTTAGTATGGAACATTTTTAGTATAGAGATTTTAGTACAATTTTTAGTATAGAAAATTTGTAGTATACAATTTTTAGTATAGAAAATTTAGTTAACGTAATTATAGAAAATTAGCAGGCATAGAAACGGAGAGGAGACGAAGAAGCAACCATAGGTGTAGATCTAGATAGAAATCGTTAAATATTTGTTATACTAAATTTATTAAACATGTAGTTTTACAAAATTATCAAACGTAGAAGCGTGTAGTTATGTATAATAGTACGAGGTTATTGTAGTGGGTTACGATATGCGAACGATTGGCAAAATGTGAATTGTAGTATGTCGGTACTTTGGTATTGTGCGATGCTATTTGACATGTCGCAAAATTGAAACATATATGCAGGCTGACATCAGCAATGGCAATAGCTGTACTACTAGTTGTTGGAGACTAGAACTAAATTTACATTATAAACTATGTTTGTTTAGTACACATTTATGACGTGCGAAATGTCATACTAAATGTATTGTATATTTCATGTACCATTTGTATAACCGCTATGTTACATCCCCTTTTCTATAATGTAGTTGGTTTTGTGCTGGTAGGTTAGTATTGCTCTGTTTATGTACTTACTAGTTCTATTTGCTATTAGTTTACATGCGATGTTTTTTGATTCCTTATAAGTGCTAACTTGAACTCTATTTGCTGGTATGGCGCGTGATGGTCGTGACTCGGACTAGCGGTTTCCCCTGTTGGACGAGCACGTGGACCGCGTGCATCGCGCTTCCCGTTGTGTGCTGCCACCGGGGAGCGCGGATGAGCCGGCTGAGCTGGGAGTGGTCTGGACATGCACACCTCGCGTGGCCTAGAGACTTGACCCCCGTTGGACAGTTAGGTTTGCACTCCGCCAGCGTTTTAGTGCTGCCGTAAGAACATTCTGTGTCGACCTTCACTTTGTTTGCAGGCTGCGGGATGCTGGCCTACTCCCTCTTGCCCAAATGGTGCAGGACACGGACGAGGATGGACTCACCGTGGCCGTGGGCGGGGACAACATTGTGGAGCGATCACGACGCTTCCCGTTCGACCGTTCCCTGCTGACGGCTTTGGTGGACCATTGGTGGCCCGAGATGCACAATTTCCACCTCCCATTCGGGGAGATGACGCTGACCCTGCAGGATGTGTCCCTACTGCTTGGCCTTCCGATTGCTGGAGGCGCTGCCTTCCTACCGGAGGCCCCGGCAGAGTGGCGCACTGACCTGCTCCGCAGATTCAAGGGGGTACTTCCACCGGGTGCCCCCGATGACTACCACATTTCCTTGGTGAGTCAGACCCATGGGTCGTCGCTGAGGTGGCTCGCACAGTTCCGGGTACGTGGTCTTTGCAATCGATCGTGTCTTTGAAGCTCATATTTGCGCTATTACATACTAATAACATCTTGTTTGCATTTAGGTGGAGCGAATGGATCCAGAGGCGGACGATTATCAGGTCTCGCACCACTTGGATGCGTACGTGTTGTGGCTATTTAGTTGGGTGCTCTTCACCACCTACCACGGCAACACCGTGGACATGTGCCTCATCTCTCATGCTAGGGCGATCGTGGACGGCGAGGCCCCCCAGGTCAGCTGGGGATTGGCCGCACTTGCTGCGACGTACCATGGCCCGTGCAATGCGTGCTTGAGGACCACAACGAACTCGGTCTTCGTGGGCTGTCCCCTGCTATTGCAGTTGTGGTCGTTCGAGCGCTTCAGCCTTGGACGACCTTTGCTAGACGACATGGGTCCGTACGGGCCCGAGAAGTATCCGGGGGTAGACGTCGACCGGCCGATGATGGGTTCTTTCTGGTGTTGTCGAGGGTAAGTCATATGTCAATTAGTTATTTCCTTTATACTAACGATGGTCGTATGTAACACCTATTCATCCTTGCAGGTGCAGTTTGCACATGTGCAGGTCACACAAGTGTATCTGCCCTTTGTTGAGCAGATCGACTACCTCATGGCCGATGACATGCGCTGGAAGCCGTACTCACATACGGCACTAATGGACCGTGCTCCCGATGGGTTGTAGACACTCTGCTGGCGCGACCGGACTTTCTGGCTAACGTGTCGAAAGCTCGTCTACGACATCTTCATGGAGGACTACTCGCCGCAGCGAGTGATGCGGCAGTTTGGTCTATGCCAGGCTGTTCCGGTACCAGTCAGACCACTAGTGCTGCCTGCTGTGCACGCATGAGTGCCCGCGTCTCATAAAATTGTACATACTTACTATTCCGTTGGCAATTACTAACGAAGTGGTCCTACGAGCAAGCACTCTAGAAAGGGAGTGAAACGCGGCACAGACTAGACGACAAAGATGCAGGGGTGGACTGCACAGTGGGACAGTGCGCTTGACGACCGGGTTGAGGAGGACCGGCCCTACGACAGCACGGAGTACACGGAGTACCTGCACTGGTACCAGGCCCGAACACGTACGAGGCTCATACATGTCGTGGACCCGCCCCCTGCACACCTCGCAGCTCCGACAGGCACATATCCCGCACACCTCGTGTGGGACGCGCACATCGCGGTACGTTACACGTATTTTTGAACATTCCGTAATGGCAATGCTACCTTGAATGATTAACCATTTTATATCTTTTCCTTCAAGCTGACGTGGGTGTTTCGATCGTCAGGGAGGGCCAGAGTATGCTGCATAGGCTTGCCGCAGGTGCCGAAGTGAGCCACGAGGAGCACATCAGTGCGTACCATCATTTCACGGAGTGGGGTAGATGTATCGTCACCCTGCTGTTCTGCACGAGGCTACCAGTGACCTCCACGCCCACGCCCACACCCAGCACACGGACGGTTCGGCCACCAGTGTCGCCCCAACCGACGTGGCACTACTCCGGAGGCACCTCACCCAGACGAGGCTGGAGGATCTACCTAGGGACGGCCTCGTACACCGCCAAGGCAGATGTTCTCGCATCCTCCGTACATCCCTGGCTTCCCCACACAGGGGGTGTACTCGATGTCGTACGCCCCTCCTCCAGGCGCGATGGCGCCAACTGAGGGTACGTATCCTACGATCTACATTTTATAGCAATGCTTTACATCTGAAACTAACAATATTACTTTTGCAGGTCTTTTCCCGTCCGAGCAGCGGTTCGGCCCCTCTGCGAGCCTGGACGATCCGGACCAGTACTTCTATAGTGGGTCGGGCAGGCGTCTGGGTCTGCACCTCGCGACACAGCACCAAAAGTTCTCTCCGGGAGTGCCCTCCCCGGTGCACCGGAGGGCACACATGCAGAGGTGCAGCTAACTCCACTAGCTCAGGGGCGGGTGCGACACGCTCCTGATCGTCTTACGTTTTTAGGGCATCGTCACCCATTGCAGCAGAGGATGGCCAAGCGGGGTTGTACGGGAGGACACGGGCGTGGAGACGGGGCAGGCCAGGGTGGCGACTGAGGGTAGTCCTGACTGTACACCATTTGTTCATGTACTGCTTACGTTTGTTATTTACGATGTGAACTTTTTAGTACTGTGCCGTGCTTACTTGTACTCCTCGTTACCTATTCAATGCACGCTCCAAACGAATAGTGAACTTCAATGATGGCAACCACACGACGATTCTTAGTAACATCAAAATATCACTTACCATCGTATGTACAGATCGTTCTACGACCAATCGTTCCTAAAAAAATTTTCCAAAATTTTTTACGCATCCACAACATACAATGAACATAAACTTTTATTACAACTCCAGCAGATTTTTTCCAGTTTAAAACTACAAAATTGACAAAATTTAAAACATTCACGAGGGACTGAGTGCAGTCGGCCAATGGGGGCGACTGCATGAAAGTCGCCCAATGGGGGGCGACTGGCTGCAGTCACCCGATGGTAGGGCGACAGGGACTCTGTCGGCCCCTGGTTGGGCGATACGCTCCACTTCAAAGAAAATATCCCGCTCAATGAATGTGATTAGACAATCACCCAAAAGACTATCACCCATCTTATTTCTTAACTTTGTTTTCACTAAAACCATTGTAGAAAATACCCTTTCAGAAAATCTGTCACATCCCAAAAATTTGCTTTTTGGCAGGAAATTAAATTCAAATTAATTATTTTAAAGTAATTAGATTTTATGTGGCTTTTCTGGATTTTCTGGAATTTAAAACCTAATTTTTAAATTTAAAAATTAATTCAAAGTATGAAACTAAAATACCAACAGTAGTTGGAAATACTTTTATTTAGTCCAAAATATGTCCAGGAGCTTCTGTGAATTTTTCTGGAATTTTTGGAGGTATTTTCATATTTTTCTAAGGCCTAAATAATTTTCTAGCCTTTTCTGAAAATCAAAATCAAATTCTGAAAATAAAAATCCCTCCCTTTCCCTCCAGCTGACGCGTGGACGGCCCAGATCCGTCCACGTCGCCGCTTGGCCAATCCAGGCCACCCCTCCCCTTCCCTCACCGCCAAGCGGGCCAGGCCCGTCAGCCTCTCCGCTTAAACCTCTTCCTCGCCCGACGCGTAGCCAGCCCGGATGCGCGCCACGCCTCCTCGCTCGGCCATCCAGCCGTCCTCCTTGCGCCCGTGCCCCGCCATCCGATCCAACTCTCTGCCACGCGGCTGCCATCCGCACCTCGCTCCCTCTTTTCTCTGACCTGCGGGCCCCGCCCGACAGCCGCACGCGCCTCCGCTCTCGCTGCCGCCCGGCCCCGCCTGTCGGATCCGTCTCCCTCGCGGAGCCGGCGCCTTCCTTTCTCTCCCCCGCCCTCTTTCCTTTCTCGCCGGCCGACCGAATCCTCGACGGACCCGGCCTTTCCTTCCTCGTCTCTCTGCGGTTTTGGAAGCCTCGGACGCCGTCGCGACCGAATCCCCAAATCCCCGCGCCTCCCTTCCTTCCGCGCCCCCTCCTTCCTTTCCTCCCCCAAACCTTCCTTCTCCGGCCGCCAGCAACGGCGAGCAATTGCCGCGCCCCTGCTCCCCCTCAGCCCCTATAAATACCCCCCCTCGGCTTCGTCTCCTCCCACACCACCTTCCAGAGCCTTCCACCTTCACTCCCGAGCCCCGTAGCACCCCAGCGCCGTGCGCCCTCTCTCCACGAGCTCCGCCGCACTCCGGCGAGCTTTTGCCGACGCTTCGGTCATCCCCGGAGCCAGCCACCGCCACCCCGAGCACCCCCGTGCCCGCGCCATCCTCCCCGACGCTTCGGCCGTTCCTTCCCGCCGCCAGAGCACCGTCGCCCCGGAGGACCCGAGCTGCGCCACCGTCTTCCTCGTCGCCGGCCTACTCCACTCATCGCCGCACCCCGTTGACCCCTCCAACAGCACCGCCTTCGCTCCAGGGACGCGTTTTGGAACTCCACCGAACCTCCCCGACCACCTCTCGCCACCGGCAACCCCGCCTCCGTTCACTGCAGTCCGGGCCTACCCGAAGGTACCCCTCAAGAGGGTTACCTACCCTTATTGGGTAGGCAACGCCTCCCCGCTCACTTGGCTAGCAGCGCTCGCTCGTAACTCCCTCGGCGCGCGTTCGAGCCTCCGGCTCCGCGCGCGGAGGTTGAGTTTTTCGTTTATTTTCCGGGCTGACAAGTGGGTCCCACCCGTCAGCGGCCGCCGGTCTGCGCTGGCACTGCCGCCTGGGCCCCACCAGTCTGCGTCAGCCTCTGACAAGTGGGTCCAGATGCCAGTGGGTCCCACCTGTCAGTGACCGAAGAAAATGAGGTCACTGACAGAGGGGTCCCACATGTCAGTGACCAGCAGAGAATACTGTTCCGTGGGTCCCACCTGTCAGTCTCCCGAGATAAAAATAAAAGAATAAAATTTAATTCTCCAGTGGGTCCCACCTGTCAGAAATTTCCGAATTTCTGGATTTATTCAAATCTGAGATTTTCAAATGAGCTTAACTTTCTCATTTTAACTCCAAATCCAGCCATTCAAATTTCTAAATTCATCTAAAATCATAATCTATCCAACTATGGCCTCTGTTGAATTTTTGGAGTTTATTTGAATTTTCGTTTGTATTTATTTGCTTTGTTTGCTTCGTCTTTCCTCGCGTAGATTCCAGCGTTGTCGACGATCCCTCTTCACAGCAACAAGAAGACCCAGAAACCCTGCAAGAAGGCAAGTCTCCTTTGATCATCTTGAACCCATGCTTTTGAAATGTTTTTAAAATATTTTAAATTATGTGCATTGCTATTTACATAAAGTCACTAGTTCAAATATTTAGGAATTAGTTATTCCAACTTTGTTATACCCTCAATTGACATTGATTGCCATGTACCTTGCCACCCTAGAACTTCCTTTGTCTCAATAATGAGATTACTATTAATCTTTGTGAATATTAGAATGGTAGAATAATGCTTAGTCATGCTATCTAATATCCTTAGAAACTCTTGAAAATGGGAAATTATGATTTATTGTAATAGCCTTGTGTTTACAAAGTGTAGTGGTAATTGGAGTTGCCACTGATCTTTCAAAATAAAATAAAAATGTGAAAGTTGGTTTAGATTAGGGTGGATGGCTGTTTGGGTTGGTGCAGTAAGCACGAGAACTTGTTAAGTGTATGTTCCACCCTAGTCAATTAAGGACCGACGCTTGTGTTTGTCCAGACTGAGCATTAACCGTACAACCACAAGTCTATATGGGTACGACCTAGCTGACTAACTTACGATAGTCTAGTTTAGGTGCCACCAGTGGAAAGTGGATGCCAGGGATGGACTGGTTATTCACAGTGAGGGACAGGGATTTACTGTACTCATATGGCGCAAGAGGGGGCTTCGGTTCGGGCAGTTAGCCTACCTGCGGTGAAACCTCAGCGGGTGGTATCTAGCTAGATTAGAGTAAGGTAAAGGCTTTGTGATATTTTATCTGGGTCTCATGCCAAAGGAAGCGTGTTGACCTTTAGGATAATTTATCTCTTGTGGGTAAAGTTGTACAACCTCTGCAGAGTGTAAAACTATTCGAATAGCCGTGCCCACGGTCAAGGGTGGGCAAGGAATGCATTCACCTGGTAGATTTCTGGTTTTGGCTTTTAAAATCAAAAGTTTTGTATTCCGAGGGTGGATGGAACTCTCGGAAGGGAATCCTGGCGGATGGAGCCAGAGAGGGTGGATAGAACCCGCAGTTTAAAACTTGACCAATGGTAATTGGTTAGCTAGTGTTGGTAGTTGGAACCTTCACTAGAAAGTTAATTCCGTTAAAACATTTACTTCATTAAATTAATGCCTTCGAAAATAATTAGTAGTAATTGAGATTTCAAATATTGCTTTGTGCAAAAGAACCATATGGCCTTCCTTTGTTAAGCCTTGCATCTATGCATTTTTCCCAAGACTTGTGGAGTACTTTATGTACTCACATGCTACACTTAAAAATAAACTCTCAGAGGAAGTTGAAGCTCAAGAAGGTGACTATGACTACTGCTTCGCTTGTGGCTGCGATGGATTCTTCCCGGAGGACTAGGTCGCGCTTCCCCAGTCAATTGCCTGTGGCGAATTGATGGGTCGTCCTCGAGTTATCTTTGCTTCCGCTTATTTCCTGTGTGCGAGGTCTTAAACCTCCAATGTAATAATGTGACCCTGTGGTCAGTACTCTTATTTATTGTAATAAATCGTTGATGGTGATGTTTTCCATTCTGTTTGACTGTGTGCACTAGCTTTGATTTGGGACTAGTGCTGTAATACACAGAGGGTCCGGGTTTGGTAATCTGGGGGGCCCGACAGAGATGGTATCAGAGCCAATTTGACTGTAGGACGTGACCTAGATTAAGAATGGTAAACCATAAGGACTTATATTTATAAAAAGAGTATATTAAAAATATATAAGCTTCTTTCTACTCTCTTCCTACTTAGAATCTCGTTCTTGTCTCCAACTTCCTTTATTAAAAACTTTTACTAATCTTTTCTTTTACTCAACTTGTAGATGGCTGGTTCATTCTCCGCTGCCCCCTGGGACTACTACTCACATGGAGAGGATGTGGGAGCATTCGCTAGCCTTCTCCGGCAGCTGATGCAGTGCTTGGAGTACAGTCAGCCGCCCCTTTTTCAGGGGTCGGAAGACGCGGATTCTGGACCGTGACTCCTGGTCGATGGAGGTATTCCTGTATGCACGGGATGGGGAATTCAAATCCCAAACATACCCCATCAAGCACCCTCGGTCCCGCTGTTATGACGCAGTCCAGGACGCAGCACGCCTCGCCATTGACGAGTTGTGCCACCTGCACAAGGATGCTGTACATCAGTCCCCTTTTTGCTTCTTCATCAACCCCAGGATAGGCCAGAGGTATCCAGACCCCTTTGATATTCCAGCTGACGATCCTCGACTGTCACATCAGGTGCAGCTCACCCAGGCGATGGCAGTCACTTATGCTAGAGCTCAGGAGGAGATTGGACAACTCCGGATGCTTCTCACTTCCAGCTATCAGCACTCCGACACGCTTCGCGCACAGCTTCTCCAAAGTCAGGCAGCTGAGTTTGAGCTGGGACGTCTCAGGGCCGCAGCTGACTACACGCCGTCTTCACCCATAGTTGATTACACGCCGTCTTCTCCAGTACCAGCTGTCATCCCCAACAACCCGGCACCAGCTCGACTTTCAGGACTCCACATCAGACTTACAGCACGCAAGAAGGTGCGACGCCCCAGTCCGCCGCCGGTCATTACTCTCAAGAAGCGCAAGCCTTCTCCTTCCCGCTCGCGTTCGACTGCCTCCAGTCGTAACCATGCCTTGGCCGAGTGTGACTGTTCACGACATCACGTGAGAGAGCGTCAGGAAGACCCAGAGGAGGATCCAGAAGAGGACCAGGAAGAGGACCCTGAGGAGCGCGTCTTTGGAGAGGATTAGTAGTCTTTTGAGTCAGTAGTTCCCAAATAAAATGTCCGCGTCCTTAGAACGCTTATTATTATGTTTTGGTGTGCTAGATGGACTGTACCAGGCCTATGTGCACTTGTGGTACAGCCATCCTTGGAGTTATCTTGATTTTAATAAAAGTTTTTCCCTAAGTGGTTGCTGGTTTCTTCTTGTGTGTTGGCTTGGGATGTGATTTAGTTCCCTTAATCTCTTACCTTTGCTATTTCCCTCTTACCTTCTGCTAACCTAAACCGCTTCAGATGGTGAACACGAGGAGCAACCCTGGCAACAGCCGTGATGCCAACAATCAGCCAGAGGACAACATTCCACCACCTCCTGCTCAGGCCCCCAACTTGGAACAAATGATGGCCATGCAACTTCAGCTTCTTCAGGCTTTAGCACAAAACCAAGTGCAGCCAGCCCAGCAGGCACCCAACCAGGCACCCCAGTCTAAGTTGGGAGAATTCATGAGGACAAGGCCTCCCACTTTTGCTGGATCAGTGGATCCCCTGGAGGCAGATGATTGGATCAAGGATGTGGAAAGAAAATTGGTCCTAGCTCAGTGCAGCGACAACGAGAAGGTGTTGTATGCTGCTCACCAGCTCAAGGGAATGGCTGCTAACTGGTGGGAAAACTACCGCGCCGCCCATCAAAATGCACAAGCCATCAATTGGGATGAGTTTGTTGAAGCTTTCCGCACTGCCCATATTCCTACGGGAATAATGGAAATGAAGAAAAGAGAATTCTATCAACTGCAGCAGGGAAACCTCAGTGTTTCCGAATACCTGAACAAGTTCACCCAACTGTCCAGGTATGCATCTGAAGAGGTCACATCGGAGGCGACCAAGATTTGGAGGTTCACACAGGGACTTTACCCCAACCTCAAGGTGCAGCTGGTGTCTAATGATTTCCCGACCTTCCAGCACCTAGTGAGCAAGGCCTTTGTCCAAGAAGATGCTCAGCGTCAGCTATACGAAAATCGGAAGAGGAAGTTCCAAGCCCAGCAAGGAGCAAGCAGCTCTCGATTTCGCCCCAACACACCTCATTTTCGCAAACCTTCAGAGTCAAGCGTGCCAAGGACTCCCTTTTCAGGACCCCGCCCAAATCCACAAACTCCCCGGGCAAGCAACGGTGGCCAACCCCAGCAGAACAAGAATTCAGCAGCAGGAGTGCAGTGTTTTAACTGCAAGAACATGGGGCACTATGCCAGCAACTGTCCCCAGAAAGCCCAGCAATGACCCCAGTTCGTTTCAATCTAGGGACTACACCAGCACGAGCTCCAAATGCAGGACAAGGCCGTGGGACACCTCAGACCCCAAGGGCTCCACAAGTGGTGAGCAGAGGGCATCTCAACCATGTGACCGCGGAAGCAGCCAAGGATGCACCCGACGTAGTTCTGGGTAAGTTCCTTGTCAACTCAGTACCTGCATCAGCATTATTTGATTCTGGAGCTTCGCATTCTTTCGCGTCCAAAGATTTTGCTGAAAGATATAATTGGGATGTGTGTAAGCTAAAGAACCCTATGCTAGTCCAATCCCCTGGAAAGGAAATGAGGACTAACACAGTTTGCCCTAGCGCAACTGTGGATATAAATGGAGTTAAGTTCCTAGCGAACCTTATTATAATAGACTCCAGGAGTTTAGATGTGATACTTGGAATGGATTGGTTAACCAAGTATAAAGGACAGATAGATTGTGCTGATCGAGCTGTTACAATCACTAACTCTGATGGGATTCAAGTAATGTATAAGTCAAACTCACCTACCCAGAGCAGGTGTGGTTTGAACAGTGTGAAGGGAGTGACTCTGGAAAAAGTACCTATAGCATGTGAATACCCAGATGTATTTCCCGAAGATTTGCCAGGAATGCCACCAGATAGAGAGATTGAATTTGTTATAAATCTGGTACCTGGTACAGCTCCAATTTCCAAGAGACCTTATCGGATGTCCGCAAATGATTTGGCGGAAGTTAAGAAACAAATTGAAGAGCTGCAGGATAAAGGATTTGTAAGGCCAAGCTCGTCACCCTGGGGAGCACCAGTACTGTTAGTGAAGAAGAAGGACGGAAGTCTTCGCATGTGTGTGGACTATCGATCCTTGAATGATGTGACGATTAAGAACAAGTACCCTTTGCCCAGAATAGATGATCTGTTTGATCAGTTGAAAGGATCATGTGTCTTCTCTAAGATTGATCTTCGATCAGGATATCACCAATTGAAGATAAGACCAGAAGACATACCCAAGACAGCATTTGCTACTCGTTATGGATTATACGAGTATACAGTGATGTCTTTCGGTCTAACCAATGCCCCCGCATACTTCATGAGTCTGATGAATAAGGTGTTCATGGAATATTTGGATAAGTTTGTGGTTGTGTTTATTGACGATATTCTGATATACTCCAAGAATGAGGAGGAGCACGCAGAACATTTGAGGATAGTTTTGGAAAAGCTCAGAGAGAATCAGTTGTATGCCAAGTTTAGTAAGTGTGAGTTTTGGTTGAAGAAAGTAGCTTTCTTGGGCCATGTGATTTCGGCAGGAGGAGTGTCCGTAGACCCTGAGAAAGTTAATGATGTGCTTAATTGGACACAACCAAAGTCAGTATCCGAGATCAGAAGTTTTCTTGGATTGGCTGGTTACTATCGTCGATTTATTGAAGGTTTCTCCAAGCTCGCAAGACCTCTCACCCAGTTGCTGAAGAAGGAAAAGAAGTTTGAATGGAGTAAACCGTGTGAGGATAGTTTCCAAGAGCTGAAGAAGAGGTTAACTTCTGCACCAGTGTTAACACTTCCAGATATTAGAAAGGATTTTGAAGTCTTCTGTGATGCGTCAAGGCAAGGACTAGGCTGTGTACTGATGCAAGAAAGAAAGGTAGTAGCATATGCCTCGAGGCAGCTGCGACCCCATGAAGGAAATTACCCAACTCATGATTTAGAGCTTGCTGCCATTGTGCATGCTCTAAAAATATGGAGGCATTATTTGATGGGTAACCGTTGTGAAATTTATACGGATCACAAAAGTTTGAAATATATATTCACTCAACCTGATCTTAACATGAGGCAAAGGAGATGGCTTGAGTTAATAAAGGATTATGATATTGGAATACATTATCACCCAGGAAAGGCTAATGTGGTAGCTGATGCCTTGAGCAGAAAGCGTTACTGTGCCAAGCTGTGGATTAAGGACAGTATGCCTGCCCTTCAAGAAGAATTTGAGCGGCTCAACTTGGAAGTGGTAGAGAAAGGGTTCCTGGCTACTCTAGAGGTTCAACCCACGTTACAGGACCAAATCAAGGCGGCTCAAGTAGAGGATAAGTACGTTAAGGAAATTAAAGAAAACATGAAGAAAGGGAAGGCACCAGAATTTTCAGAGGATGAAGAAGGTACCCTGTGGTTTGGGAAAAGAATTATGGTACCAGAAAAGAAAGAGATAAAGGAGTTGATTCTGAAAGAAGCACATGAAGCTGGATATTCAATTCACCCTGGAAGTACCAAGATGTACCAAGATCTCAAGGAAAGGTATTGGTGGTCAAGTATGAAACGAAAAATTGCAGAATACGTAGCCTTGTGCGATGTATGCCAACGGATTAAAGCTGAACACCAGAGACCTGCTGGACTTCTGCAGCCATTGCAGATCCCTGAGTGGAAATGGGAAGAAATTGGTATGGATTTTATAACTGGATTGCCAAGAACCAAATCAGGGCATGATTCAATTTGGGTTATAGTGGATCGTTTGACAAAAGTCGCCCATTTCGTTCCAGTAAAGACCACATACTCCGGGGATTGACTTGCAGAGTTGTACATGTCAAGAATTGTGTGCTTGCATGGAGTCCCAAAGAAGATTGTGTCAGATCGAGGAACCCAATTCACCTCGAGATTTTGGCAAAAACTACATGAACTTTTGGGCACAAACTTAAACTTCAGTACAGCTTATCATCCACAGACAGATGGACAAACAGAAAGAGTAAATCAAATTCTGGAAGACATGTTGAGAGCTTGTGTACTGGCAAACAAGAATAACTGGGATCAGAGTTTGCCCTATGCAGAGTTCTCCTACAACAATAGTTATCAATCTAGTTTGCAAATGTCTCCGTTCGAAGCCCTATACGGCAGAAAGTGTAGAACTCCATTGTATTGGAAGGAGGCAGGAGAAGGACAAGTATTTGGACCAGATGTGTTGAAGCAAGCGGAAGAACAGGTTCGCCTAATCCAGGACAGATTAAAAACAGCACAAACCAGGCAGAAAAGTTATGCGGACAATCGATGTAGAAGCTTAGAATTCGTACCTGGGGATCATGTTTATTTGAAGGTGTCACCTCTCAAAGGAATGAGACGTTTTGGAGTCAGTGGAAAGCTAGCTCCCAGATTCATTGGACCTTTTCCAATTGTAGCGAAACGAGGAGAAGTTGCTTACCAGTTGGAGCTTCCACCTCAACTGTCAAAGGTGCATGACGTCTTCCATGTGTCTCAGCTAAGAAAGTGTCTTAGAGTTCCAGAAGAGCAGATGCCTCTAGATGAAATAAACGTGAAGGAGGACCTCACCTATCCAGAATATCCAGTCAAGATATTGGAGGAAGCAGAGCGCCGTACGCGCAGCAAGGTTATCAGGTTCTGTAAAGTGCAGTGGAGCAACCATTCCGAATCGGAAGCAACTTGGGAGCGTGAAGAGGATCTAAGAGAAGAGTTCCCCGACCTTTTTCCCAGTCCATCCGAATCTCGGGGTCGAGATTCTTTCTAAGGGGGGTAGGTTTGTCACATCCCAAAAATTTGCTTTTTGGAAGGAAATTAAATTCAAATTAATTATTTTAAAGTAATTAGATTTTATGTGGCTTTTCTGGAATTTAAAACCTAATTTTTAAATTTAAAAATTAATTCAAAGTATGAAACTAAAATACCAACAGTAGTTGGAAATACTTTTATTTAGTCCAAAATATGTCCAGGAGCTTCTGTGAATTTTTCTGGAATGTTTGGAGGTATTTTCATATTTTTCTGAGGCCTAAATAATTTTCTAGCCTTTTCTGAAAATCAAAATCAAATTCTGAAAATAAAAATCCCTCCCTTTCCCTCCAGCCGACGCGTGGACGGCCCAGATCCGTCCACGTCACCGCTTGGCCAATCCAGGCCACCCCTCCCCTTCCCTCACCGCCAAGCGGGCCAGGCACGTCAGCCTCTCCGCCTAAACCTCTTCCTTGCCCGACGTGTAGCCAGCCCGGATGCGCGCCACGCCTCCTCGCTCGGCCATCCAGCCGTCCTCCTTGCGCCCGTGCCCCGCCATCCGATCCAACTCTCTGCCACGCGGCTGCCATCCGCACCCCGCTCCCTCTTTTCTCTGACCCGCGGGCCCCGCCCGACAGCCGCACGCGCCTCCGCTCTCGCTGCCGCCCGGCCCCGCCTGTCGGATCCGTCTCCCTCGCGGAGCCGGCGCCTTCCTTTCTCTCCCCCCTCTTTCCTTTCTCGCCGGCCGACCGAATCCTCGACGGACCCGGCCTTTCCTTCCTTGTCTCTCTGCAGTTTCGGAAGCCTCGGACGCCGCCGCGACCGAATCCCCAAATCCCCGCGCCTCCCTTCCTTCCGCGCCCCCTCCTTCCTTTCCTCCCCCAAACCTTCCTTCTCCGGCCGCCAGCAACGGCGAGCAATTGCCGCGCCCCTGCTCCCCCTCAGCCCCTATAAATACCCCCCCTCGGCTTCGTCTCCTCCCGCACCACCTTCCAGAGCCTTCCACCTTCACTCCCGAGCCCCGTAGCACCCCAGCGCCGTGCGCCCTCTCTCCACGAGCTCCACCGCACTCCGGCGAGCTTTTGCCGACGCTTCGGTCATCCCCGGAGCCAGCCACCGCCACCCCGAGCACCCCCGTGCCCGCGCCATCCTCCCCGACGCTTCGGCCATTCCTTCCCGCCGCCGGAGCACCGTCGCCCCGAAGGACCCTAGCTGCGCCACCGTCTTCCTCGTCGCTGGCCTACTCCGCTCATCGCCGCACCCCGTTGACCCCTCCAGCAGCACCGCCTTCGCTCCAGGGACGCGTTTTGGAACTCCACCGAACCTCCCCGACCACCTCTCGCCGCCGGCAACCCCGCCTCCGTTCACTGCAGTCCGGGCCTACCCGAAGGTACCCCTCAAGAGGGTTACCTACCCTTATTGGGTAGGCAACGCCTCCCCGCTCACTTGGCTAGCAGCGCTCGCTCGTAACTCCCTCGGCGCGCGTTCGAGCCTCCGGCTCCGCGCGCGGAGGTTGAGTTTTTCGTTTATTTTCCGGGCTGACAAGTGGGTCCCACCCGTCAACGGCCGCCGGTCTGCGCTGGCACTGCCGCCTGGGCCCCACCAGTCTGCGTCAGCCTCTGACAAGTGGGTCCAGATGCCAGTGGGTCCCACCTGTCAGTGACCGAAGAAAATGAGGTCACTGACAGAGGGGTCCCACATGTCAGTGACCAGCAGAGAATACTGTTCCGTGGGTCCCACCTGTCAGTCTCCCGAGATAAAAATAAAAGAATAAAATTTAATTCTCCAGTGGGTCCCACCTGTCAGAAATTTCCGAATTTCTGGATTTATTCAAATCTGAGATTTTCAAATGAGCTTAACTTTCTCATTTTAACTCCAAATCCAGCCATTCAAATTTCTAAATTCATCTAAAATCATAATCTATCCAACTATGGCCTCTGTTGAATTTTTGGAGTTTATTTGAATTTTCGTTTGTATTTATTTGCTTTGTTTGCTTCGTCTTTCCTCGCGTAGATTCCAGCGTTGTCGACGATCCCTCTTCACAGCAACAAGAAGACCCAGAAACCCTGCAAGAAGGCAAGTCTCCTTTGATCATCTTGAACCCATGCTTTTGAAATGTTTTTAAAATATTTTAAATTATGTGCATTGCTATTTACATAAAGTCACTAGTTCAAATATTTAGGAATTAGTTATTCCAACTTTGTTATACCCTCAATTGACATTGATTGCCATGTACCTTGCCACCCTAGAACTTCCTTTGTCTCAATAATGAGATTACTATTAATCTTTGTGAATATTAGAATGGTAGAATAATGCTTAGTCATGCTATCTAATATCCTTAGAAACTCTTGAAAATGGGAAATTATGATTTATTGTAATAGCCTTGTGTTTACAAAGTGTAGTGGTAATTGGAGTTGCCACTGATCTTTCAAATAAAATAAAAATGTGAAAGTTGGTTTAGATTAGGGTGGATGGCTGTTTGGGTTGGTGCAGTAAGCACGAGAACTTGTTAAGTGTATGTTCCACCCTAGTCAATTAAGGACCGACGCTTGTGTTTGTCCAGACTGAGCATTAACCGTACAACCACAAGTCTATATGGGTACGACCTAGCTGACTAACTTACGATAGTCTAGTTTAGGTGCCACCAGTGGAAAGTGGATGCCAGGGATGGACTGGTTATTCACAGTGAGGGACAGGGATTTACTGTACTCATATGGCGCAAGAGGGGGCTTCGGTTCGGGCAGTTAGCCTACCTGCGGTGAAACCTCAGCGGGTGGTATCTAGCTAGATTAGAGTAAGGTAAAGGCTTTGTGATATTTTATCTGGGTCTCATGCCAAAGGAAGCGTGTTGACCTTTAGGATAATTTATCTCTTGTGGGTAAAGTGTACAACCTCTGCAGAGTGTAAAACTATTCGAATAGCCGTGCCCACGGTCAAGGGCGGGCAAGGAATGCATTCACCTGGTAGATTTCTGGTTTTGGCTTTTAAAATCAAAAGTTTTGTATTCCGAGGGTGGATGGAACTCTCGGAAGGGAATCCTGGCGGATGGAGCCAGAGAGGGTGGATAGAACCCGCAGTTTAAAACTTGACCAATGGTAATTGGTTAGCTAGTGTTGGTAGTTGGAACCTTCACTAGAAAGTTAATTCCGTTAAAACATTTACTTCATTAAATTAATGCCTTCGAAAATAATTAGTAGTAATTGAGATTTCAAATATTGCTTTGTGCAAAAGAACCATATGGCCTTCCTTTGTTAAGCCTTGCATCTATGCATTTTTCCCAAGACTTGCGGAGTACTTTATGTACTCACAAGCTACACTTAAAAATAAACTCTCAGAGGAAGTTGAAGCTCAAGAAGGTGACTATGACTACTGCTTCGCTTGTGGCTGCGATGGATTCTTCCCGGAGGACTAGGTCGCGCTTCCCCAGTCAATTGCCTGTGGCGAATTGATGGGTCGTCCTCGAGTTATCTTTGCTTCCGCTTATTTCCTGTGTGCGAGGTCTTAAACCTCCAATGTAATAATGTGACCCTGTGGTCAGTACTCTTATTTATTGTAATAAATCGTTGATGGTGATGTTTTCCATTCTGTTTGACTGTGTGCACTAGCTTTGATCTGGGACTAGTGCTGTAATACACAGAGGGTCCGGGTTTGGTAATCCGGGGGCCCGACAAAATCCCACAAGAACCAGGAAAAATTCCCACATTAAGTGTATTTTACAATTGGAAGACTGGTCCATATTTGACATGTCAAAACCTATGTATTTAATGGAGTTTCTATGCATATCTGCTTGCGAAAATCCTTCAGGTAGGTATAATACTGGTAATGAATCAATATCAACATTTTCTCAAAAAGGACTAAGATATGAATGCTTACAGGAATTTGTTGGTTTCTCTTGTGGGACATAAAAGCTTTGTAAGCCTCTGGCCTTTCTGTGGCTGCATCTTCAAACTTCAAGCCCTGCAGATCTCCAATGTGCCTTTCTCGCAGTGTTGCATCGAACACAACCTACAGTGCAGGTTGCTCATTCATTAATAACCTACAAACAATTATCTTGTACACAACATACATTGCTAGACAAGGAAGCAAGTGGAGCATTAGCTTGATATATTCAAACAAGTTCCACATAAGATGAGCAACCTTGGCATTGAAGTCAGACAAGTTCCACATAAGAAATGCTACTCAAAATGACATGATAATCTGAGTAACTCGTACCATACCACAACAACTTGCTGCCTCCCAATCTCATTCAGTTCTGCATCCAAGTGCCCCTAATACAGGATTTGGATAATATATCAGTTCAAAGGATCTATTAGAATGACAGACAAATTTATGAAAAATACATGGTTAAGTAATGTGCAAATATGCAGAACAAGTTGATGATCATATCATTAAATGTCTTGCTCCTAAATTTGCCGCCAGATTATACAATCAGATAGAGTCAGTTAAATGTGGTTTTATAGCTATCTGATGATCTACCATAAGGAGCCATATAACATCATTTTTCACATTTTCCTCACTTAGGAAACAAGTACGATGCATAGGTGAGAAATTGCAGCCATACAACATACTGTCTATCTATTAAATCGACCACTTCAAGACACATTCCCCCATAAATTCGGTTCCTGAACTTGAGATGAAAACTTGCAGCTAGTCCCTAGTGCATCACTAATCTAAGCATTAAAAAAGAGTCTACCATAGGATCGTCCTTGGTCCTTTTCGATTTCTCCATCACAGGTTTTTCCAATTTAAGCAAGAAGTAAAGACCAAGCTCCATTGTCGAGAAAGAGATGGGGCTGGGAAGGAAAGCAAGCGTCGTCACCTGAATGATGCGCGAAGCGTTCCAGGAGGTCTCTCCGTGGCGCACCACCACGACCTCGGTGAACTCGCCAGCCTCGCCCTCGGCCATGGAGGCGAATGACATCCCTAGAGTTGCTCCAGGCACGTCGTTCAAGGGGATCTGCTGGGCGAGGGCGTGGCTGCGAGGGAGGGAGGGAGCGACGACATCTGAGGGTGGCGATGTGAGGAAGGCGGCAGCGAAGGGAGAGAGATGCGCGATGGAGGTGGCGGCCGAGGCGTGACGGTGAGATGGGTCCCGGACAGCCGACCTCGCTTGCGGGTGGCACGCAGACGCAGACGCAGACGCTGAGTTCGGCTGCCGGCTGGGCCCCAGGGTATGCCGTGGCCCACCTGGCATACCCTGTGGGTCCACCCCTGCCTAGGCTCTGCTAATCAATTCTGATTATAAGGATGGAGTCAGCAAAATAGTGTTTCCAATTTTTAAGTGCTTCCAATATTGCTAATGCTTCCTTATCATAAGTGGATAATGCAGCTGCCCCAAGCCCTAGAGCTTTACTCAAGAAGGCAACAGGTTTCGCATTCTGCATGAGTACTACACCAACTCCATAATCACTAGCATCTGCCTCCAAGACAAAAGGTTGTGTATAATTAGGCAACACTAATACATGAGATCTTGTCATTATTTCCTTAAGCTTCTAGAAGGCATTGTTTTGGGGCTCATTCCAAACAAACACATTCTTCTTAAGACCATTGTAAAGTGGCTTACAGATGACTCCATAATTTTGTATGAACCTTCTATAATAACCAACAAGACCCAATAAACTCCTCAATTGAGTTACCATTTTTGGTACTGGCCAATATAATATTGCGTCCACCTTTGCAGGATCTGTAGCTACCCCTTCTCCATTAATTACGTGTCCTAGATACTCCACTTGGGTTTTCCCAAAAGAACACTTGCTCATTTTGGCATTAAGACTATTTTCCTTGAGAATTTTGAGTACTAGAGTCAAGTGCTACAGATGTTCTTCAATTGACTTGCTATATATATCAAAATATCATCGAAGACAACTATTACAAACTTCCTCAAGAATTCTTCCAATATAGTATTCATTAGGGCTTGAAGTGTTGCAAGTGAATTTGTAAGCCCAAAAGGCATCACCATGAACTCAAAGTGACCCATATGTATAGTGAATGAAGTTTTCTGCACATCTTCTTCATTCATCCTCACTTGGTGATAACCTGATCTGAGATCAATCTTTGAGGATATTTTTGTACCATGAAGTTCATCCAACAAATCTTCAATCATAGGAATGGGATATTTGTTCTTAATAGTATTTGCATTGAGTTGTCCATAGTCTATGCACATTCTCTAGGTTTGTCGGAACTTTATTTTTGAATCCAAACTCTCTGTGTATTACCGCATTAGTCCTAGATCAAAGCTAGTGCATACAGTCAAACGGTGATAATTACATAATCAACAATGCTTTATCACAATAATAATGAGTACAGGTCTTATGGTCACTTTTATTACAACTGAGGTTACAAGACCTCTCAAACTTATAAAACACAATAGAAGCAAAATGAAGCTCTGATGATGGCCCATCAATACACCACAGGCAATTGATGGGGAAGCGCAACCTAGTGCTCTGAGAAGTCTTCATCAAATCTACATGCAAAGTAGTTGTAGTCTCCTTCTTGATCTTCATAATCCTTTGAGGTTTATTTGAGTGTAGCATGTGTGTACATAAAATACTCCGCAAGTCTTAGGAAAATGCAATTATATGCAGAACTTAACAAAGGAATGATAATATGGTTGTTTTACACAAAGCATCATTTTATTTCAATTACCATTATTTACTTTCGATAGCATCAATTTTAACAAAGTAATTGCAATAGTTTGAAACTAGTATAATTTTTCTAGTGAAGATTTGAACCACATACACTAGTAGACAGGCTTTAACTGCCTAGGTTCAAGACTACAGGTTCCATCACTACTACAAAAAAGGCTATACTGGATACCTCATCACAGACAGTTCCAGAGAACCTTCAGTGTTGCAATTATCATGGACAGTTTTAAAAATGTGATCGTCTATGTTACTAGCGATGGCTAGAACCATCTGTCATACATAATCATCATAGACAGTTCTTGTTAAGAACCGTCTGTGATATTATCATAAATGGTTAGGATTAAAAAGCATTTGTGATGTCAGCGTACATCATAGACAGTTTTTAATCTAATCCAGCTATGATAATTCCACATCATCGATCCGTGCCATCACTCCAGGATTTTGATCTCACCCATCCATTCTCTCCGCATCAAGCAACAGGCACTGATATCCTCCCACCTCTCGCCCCTTATTACCCCTCCCAATCTCCCAATTTTACTTTAAGAACCAACACTGATGAGGACATTGCCTGCTGCTCCTAATTCATCCACTCCTTATTCCTGCTTTATCCCCTAAACCAAAGTGCCACATCCCTCAACGATGTCGACTACCGTAGTGAGCTCCTCTGCCTCTGGTTATGACACCACGATTCACTACACAAGACACTCTTGACGTAAGTGTCATAAAATTGTCTTGTGCAGTGTCACCATTATGACACAATGGTGACATTGCCGCCGCCTCTCCTTCATTGCCGGTGAGATATCCCTCATCCAAAATTGTTGGATGGCTAAGGTTTCGGCCATGTAAATCTTGATGCTCGTGCGTGTGAAAATTAATTATTGATGCTTAGTTCTTATGATGATTAATGGATGGTTAGGGTTTTGACCCATGTTGAAATTCATGTTTTATTGAAGGATGAAGATATGGCACCAAAGTTTATTGCACGATGATCTTGTTCCCATAAATAGGTATGCTTTGGTTCATCTGCATTTTCTGATTTTGCTGTTTTACAACGCAATTAGAAAAAACAACGCAATCAGAGAATGTTGATGGACTGAAGGAGGCCTATTTATGAGAATGAGAGAACACTATCACAGATGGTTCTTAACTAGAATTGTGTGTGATAATAGATTATCATAGATGGTTATTAACTAGAATCATCTGTGATATCTCAATATCACATATGGGTTTTTTGAAAATCATTTGTGTTATAATTATCATAGATGGTTCAATAGCCGTCTGTGATAACCACTGTTATCACAGATACATAAATTTAGATGGGTTAGAAATTGTCTGTGATGATGGTTTTGAACTACCTGTGATGATCCTTTCTGTGGTAGAACATCCACCCGCACTGGCTCCATTTGCCAGGCTGCCGAGAGTTCAGCCACTTCTGAGTTCCAACCACTTGAGGAGCACAACATCTTTTGGAATGCATTATACAGGGCATCCTCCTGTATTAGAAGGATACAGTGACTCTAATTGGATCTCTAATGCGGATGAGATCAAAGCTACAATTGGTTGTGTATTTACTTTAGTTGGTGCTGCAGTTTCATGGAGGTCTTGTAAACAGACCATATTGACGAGGTCAACCATGGAAGCAGAACTTGTAGTACTTGACACAGCCACTGTTGAGGCTAAATGGCTGAGAGAGCTTCTATTGGACTTGCCATTGGTTGAGAAACCAATACCTGCAATACCGATGTACTGTGATAATCAAACAGTGTTGGCTAACGTCACAAGTACAAAGGATAATATGAAGTCTTCTAGACATGTGAAGCATAGGCTTAAATCTGTCAGAAAACTAAGAAACTCTGGAGTGATTACTGTAAACTATATTCAAACTAAGAAAAATCTGGCAGACCCTTTTACAAAGGGGTTAGCACGGAAAGCGATTTCCACTGCATCTATGGACATCGGAATGAGGCCCATTTAAGTTACACCACAATGGTAACCCATACCTTCTTGATCGGAGATCCTGTGATTAGGCAATGGGAAAAACAAATTGATGTTGTAACAAGAGAGTACATATTTATTGTACCCATGTCCTAATAACAATGTACTTTCGACTGTATGGAAGGTTGGCATAAAGCCTTAATATATTCTGTTGTCCAAATAAGGAAAAGGTATTAGCCTGCAGGATACCTAGAAAGAATACACCTACTTGAGCTTAACTGTGTGGTCGCAGTTCCACGAGAACGGGGCATTTTCTAGAAAGCTCATGAGCAGATAAGGGAGCATGACCATATAACGCTCCGTTTAGGCATGGTTCATTGGCAGCCTAGTACTAGTTGAGATTTCAACTGAAATTTGATCATGAAAAGCTGTGAATTCAAGGCATAGTCCATTCATCAGTTGTGAGAAGATGAATCTTGTCATTCTAGGTGCAAGTTCAACCCGTACGGGACTTACACTAAAAGACTGGCATATTAACAGTACTTCAGCACAATATCTTTGTCATATGTTTATTTCTTGCTTTGGAATTGGTGGGGGATTGTTAGAAATTGGCCCATTTATTTATGGCCCATTTCCTTAATTCCAAAGCATGCATTGTTTAGTACCATATTGCTAATGCAAGGTGAGGAAGACCGATTTATAAGGTGGAGTCCTCACCACTCCTTGAATATGAATAGAGATGGTATGAGGAGGGTTCTGTCTAGTCACACGCGCGCACATATTCACGTATTTTTGCGTGAAAATCGCGTGACTTGTGACTTGCGATCGTGGCGTGGACGTGGCGCGCCACTTGGCAGACCAAGTCTATCTTTATTTTGCTAACTCTACACCATTCTCTCTCTCTCTCTCTCTGTGTGGTGTGTGTTTGAATGAGATTCAAACTTTGAATTTGAGGCTTTACTGGGGTTTTGATGATAGACAGTTACTGGTGGATAAATGGCTGGTTGAATGTGTCAGTTACGAGTGGGTAATGGCTATTTTAATCATGTCCAGTTATCTATCTGTTTATATATGCCTGGACACGTCCAGAGTTGTAAAAGGATCCCACTGCCTCCATTTTTCTTCTGCTCTGCGATTTTGTGCTCGAGTACTGTGCTATCTGAACTCGTCGACTTTCTTCCCGACGCGTGCACCTAGAAGGAGGGAGAGCGGCATCTTCGAACCGTTGTTGCAGAGAGTACCTCAGGGGCAGCAATAAGGTTTCTGGGCAGCGCATCTGCGTGATCGCTCACTGCAGTGCGTCATCTACGTTCTGCACTGCGTCAAGCCTGTGCGGCTTCCTGTTCTTCATCAGGCGGCGAAAAGTAAGTCGTTCGCTAGCGCTCGTTCGACTTGTTATTATGTTGTCTTGCATATATTCTGAAGTATGATGACTACCCTGATGTTAGTAGTAAGTCTTGCATCACTATTTTATTGCATTTGCCTCCAAGTAAAATTTGGAATTAAAATATTGCCCACATTTTGGAACAATCCAGAAACCCTTATGTGAACTTTGTTGCAATACAAAAATGGCTAGTGCTTCTGATGCGATGAAACATGAGAGGTTTCTGGTTAGAACTTTGTAGATGGCAGACTAGAGCCAAGTTTTGGCTCATGTCTTTGGGTGTGGTGGGTTATCCACCATAGTATCCATTTACAATTGAGTAGTTTATATAGTTTGAAAATGTGAACAACACTACTCTTGGCTGCATTCTGACTGTTTTGGTAGATCAGCTCTATGATGTGTATATGGACTACAAGTCCGCCACAGAGTTGTGGGATGTACTAGAGCACAAATATGTAGAGGCAGAGCAGGACGCTTGGCTCTATATGTGTGAGCAATTTTTGACTTTAGCATGGATGAGGCTAACTCCACAGTTGGACAAGCTCATGATCTCCAGCTACTAGTCGGTGAGATTGCGCACCTGGCCTGTGTGCTGCCTCCAAAGTTTGTGGCTGCGGGCATTGTTGCTAAACTCTCTGCCTCTGCGGGATTTGCTACTAGCTTGAAACATAAGAGGGAAGAGATTTCTGTTGAGGATCTCATTGCAGCCCTCGATGTGGAAGAAAAAGCAAGAGCAAAAGATGCACTAGCACATCTGGCCAGAACAATGCAAATGTCATACAGAAAAAGACTGTTGCAAAGAATACAAATCCAACAAACCGAACAAGACAACTAGCTTTAAGAAGAAAACTGAGAAAAAAGATTTGAGGGACATCACTTGCTTTGTGTGCGGAAAAGACGGTCATATGGCAAAGGACTGTCGCTTCCGCAAGATCAGAGATGGCGAACAGCCTAAGAAGAAGGCTGTTAACATGACCATAGGCGAGGCCTCGACTTCAGGAGAGTATGGTAATTCACCTATTGTCTTTTCAGCATGTCAATCCACTGATTGGTGGGTTGATACTGGAGCTAATGTTCACGTATGTTCTGATATTCCTTGTTTTCTTTTATCAGGCAGCAGGGGCTTCCTCCGTCCTAATGGGAAACGGGCGCATGCTTCTGTTCTTGGTGTTGGCATGGTGGATCTGAAGCTTACTTCAGGGAAGATTGTCCACTTGAAGAACGTGCAGCATGCTCCTACAAGAAAACCTAGCTAGTGGTTCTCTCCTATGCAGGGATGGTTATAAACTAGTTTTTGAGTCGAATAAAATTGTAATGTCTAAGTTCGGAAAATTTGTTGGTAAAGACTATGAGAGCAGAGACTTGTTCTGCCTAAGTATTTTAGAGTCATGTTATAATCTGAATGTTGCAACTGGTTTAAATAAATGTGAGGCAAATATTTGCATTCTCATTTCTGTCATATTGGTTTTGATAGTATTGCTAGAATGTCCAGATTAGATTTAATTCCAAAATATGAAATTGTCAAAGGATCAAAGTGCCAGTCGTGTGTGCAAGCAAAGCAACCTCGAAAACCCTTTAAGGGATTAGAGGACGAAAAGAACTTGGCACCATTAGATCTTATTCATTCAGATTTGTGTGAAATGAATGGATTATTGACAAAAGGAGGCAAAAGATATTTTCTAACTTTTATTGATGATGCAACATGCTACTGCTACATGTATTTGCTGAAAACTAAGGATGAAGCTTTAAACTACATTAAACTTATAAGGCCGAGGTTGAGAAACCAACTAGAGAAGAAAATAAAAAGATTGAGGTCTGATCGTGGAGGAGAGTATGTCTCTCATGAATTTTTCCAATTCTGTTCTGAGCATGGAATCGTCCATGAATTTACACCACCATATTCACCCCAATCAACGGGGTAGCTGAGAGGAAAAACCATATACTAACAGACTTGGTTAATGCCATGTTAGAGAGTGCCGGTATGCCTAAGGCATGGTGGGGGAAACTATAATAACATCAACTTTCATCCTAACAGAGTAATTACTAAAAAGAGTGAGATTACTCCGTATGAGAGATGGAAGGGGAGAAAACCTAATGTTAATTTTTTGCGAACTTGGGGGTGTTTGGCAAAAGTCAATATACCATTGCAGAAAAAGAGAAAACTTGAACCAAAAATAGTAGATTGTATTTTTCTAAGATATGCTCAAATAGCCGGTCCTATAGATTTTTAGTAGTCAAATCAGAAACTCCTTAGATTATTGCTAATACAATAATGGAGTCTAGAGATGGTTCATTTTTGAGAATATCTTTCCTATGAGAACAGCAGGCAGTACTTCACAAACAGAGAATGTACAAACTGATAATATTGAAAGTGAGAATAATAAAACTTCTGAACTCCCACCATTTCTGAACCAATATGTGATATCCCTGAGAAGAATAACAATCTGGTTACAGAAGCTCCTCGCAGGAGCAAGAGACAAAGGGTTGAGAAAACCTTTGGTGACGACTTTATTGTATACCTCGTGGATGATGTGCCAAGACTCTTCGGAGACTATGCATCTCCTGACGCTGAGTATTGGAAAGAGGCAGTCCATAGCGAGATGGACTCTATCATGGCTAATGGGACTGGGAGATCAGAGATCGTCCAATCGGATGTAAACCTGTAGGATGTAAGTAGATATTTAAAAAGAAACTAAGGTCTGATGGAACTATTGAGAAGCACAAGGCAAGACTTGTGGCCAGGGTTACACCCAGAGAGAGGGAGAAGATTTCTTTGATACCTATTCTCCTGTCACCCAGACAAAACTACCATCAGAGTGCTCATGCGTTAGCATCTTCCTATGGTCTACATGTTCATCAAATGGACGTGAAGACAGTTTTCCTTAATGGAGAGTTGGAGGAAGAATATATATGGATCAACCAGATGGTTTTGTGATTTCTAGACAGGAAAATAAGGTATGCAGATTATTAAAATCCTTGTATGGTCTAAAACAAGCACCTAAACATGGCACGAGAAGTTTGACAAAACTTAACATTCGCTGGCTTTGTTATGAATGAAGCTGATACATGTGTATATTATCATTATGGTGGGGTCAAGGAGTGATCTTATGTCTGTATGTAGATGAAATACTTATATTGGAACCAAACTCTGCCATAATTGATGATATCTTTAAAAAGAAACTAAGGCCTGATGGAACTATTGAGAAGCACAAGGCAAGAACTTGTGGCCAAGGGTTACACCCAGAGAGAGGGAGAAGATTTCTTTGATACCGATTCTCCTGTCACCAGACTAACTACCATCAGAGTGCCCTTGCGTTAGCATCTTCCTATGGTCCTACATGTTCATCAAATGGACGTGAAGACAGCTTTCCTTAATGGAGAGTTGGAGGAAGAAATATATATGGATCAACCAGATGGTTTGTGATTTCTGGATAGAAAAATAAGGCATGCAGATTATTGAAATCCCTGTATGGTCTAAAACAAGCACCTAACAATGGCACGAGAAGTTTGACAAAACTTTAACATTCGCTGGCTTTGTTATGAATGAAGCTGATAAATGTGTATATTATCGTTATGGTGGGGGTCAAGAGTGATCTTATGTCTGTATGTAGATGACATACTTATATTTGGAACAAACTCTGCCGTAATTGACGATATCTTTAAAAGAAACTAAGGCCTGATGGAACTATTGAGAAGCACAAGGCAAGACTTGTGGCCAAAGGTTACACCCAGAGAGAGGGAGAAGATTTCTTTGATACCTATTCTCCTGTTACCAGACTAACTTCCATCAGAGTGCTCCTTGCGTTAGCATCTTCCTATGGTCTACATGTTCATCATATGTATGTGAAGACAGCTTTCCTTAAATGGAGAGTTGGAGGAAGAAATATATATGGATCAACCAGATGGTTTTGTGATTTCTGGATAGGAAATAAGGCATGCAGATTATTAAAATCCCTGTATGGTCTAAAACCAAGTACCTAAACAATGGCACGAGAAGTTTGACAAAACTTTAACATTCGCTTGCTTGTTATGAATGAAGCTGATAAATGTGTATATTATCGTTATGGTGGGGGTCAAGGAGTGATCTTATGTCTGTATGTAGATGACATACTTATATTTGGAACAAACTCTGCCGTAATTGACGATATCTTTAAAAAGAAACTAAGGCCTGATGGAACTGTTGAGAAGCACAAGGCAAGACTTGTGGCCAAGGGTTACACCCAGAGAGAGGGAGAAGATTTCTTTGATACCTATTCTCCTGTCACCAGACTAACTACCATCAGAGTGCTCCTTGCGTTAGAATCTTCCTATGGTCTACATGTTCATCAAATGGATGTGAAGACAGCTTTCCTTAATGGAGAGTTGGAGGAAGAAATATATATGGATCAACCAGATGGTTTTTGTGATTTCTGGATAGGAAAATAAGGCATGCAGATTATTAAAATCTCTGTATGGTCTAAAACAAGCACCTAAACAATGGCACGAGAAGTTTGACAAAACTTTAACATCCGCTGGCTTTGTTGTGAATGAAGCTCATAATGTGTATATTATCATTATGGTGGGGGTCAAGGAGTGATCTTATGTCTGTATGTAGATGACATACTTATATTTGGAACAAACTCTGCCATAATTAACGAGGTCGAATCTTTCTTATCTCGGTGTTTTGATATGAAAGACTTGGGAGAAGCAAGTGTCATTCTGAATATTAAATTGATGAAAAGTAAGGATGGGATCACTTTCAATCAATCCATTATGCTGGGAAAATATTGAACCGATTCGGTTATGAACACTGTAAAATTTCTCCAACACCCTATGATGCAAGCATTAAGCTTCGAAAGAATCAGGGGTTAGGAAAAGATCAATTAAGATATTCACAAATTATTGGGTCACTAATGTATTTAGCTGGTGCCACATGACCTGATATTTCATTTGCTGTGAGCAAATTAAGTCGGTTTACTTCTAACCCAGGAGATTATCACTGGGAGGCACTTGAAAGAGTATTGCGCTACTTGAGGAGCACAACATCTTTGGAATGCATTATACTGGGCATCCTCCTGTATTAGAAGGATACAGTGACTCTAATTGGATCTCTAATGCGGATGAGATCAAAGCTACAAGTGGGTTATGTATTTACTTTAGTTGGTGCTGCAGTTTGATGGAGGTCTTGCAAACAGACCATATTGACGAGGCAACCATGGAAGCAGAACTTGTAGCACTTGACACAGCCACTGTTGAGGCTAAATGGCTGAGAGAGCTTCTATTGGACTTGCCATTGGTTGAGAAACCAATACCTGCAATCCTGATGTACTGTGATAATCAAACAATGTTGGGCCAACGTCACCAGTACAAAGGATAATATGAAGTCTTCTAGACATGTGAAGCATAGGCTTAAATCTGTCAGAAAAACTAAGAAACTCTGGAGTGATTACTGTAAACTATATTCAAACTAAGAAAAATCTGGCAGACCCTTTTACAAAGGGGTTAGCACGGAAAGCGATTTCCACTGCATCTATGGACATCAGAATGAGGCCCATTTAAGGTACACACAATGGTAACCCATACCTTCTTGATCGGAGATCCTGTGATTTAGGCAATTGGGAAAAACAATTGATGTTCTAACAAGAGAGTACATATTTATTGTACCCATGTCCTAATAAACAATGTACTTTCGACTGTATGGAAGGTTGGCATAAAGCCTTAATATATTCTGTTGTCCAAATAAGGGAAAAGGTATTAGCCTGCAGGATACCTAGAAAGAATACACCTACTTGAGCTTAACTGTGTGGTCACAGTTCACGAGAACGGGGCATTTTCTAGAAAGCTCATGAGCAGATAAGGGAGCATGACCATATAACGCTCCGTTTAGGCATGGTTCATTGGCAGCTTAGTTCTAGTTGAGATTTCAAGTTAAATTTGATCATGAAAAGCTTTGAATTCAAGGCATAGTCTATTCATCAGTTGTGAGAAGATGAATCTTGTCATTCTAGGTGCAAGTTCAACCCGTACGGGACCTTACACTAAAAGACTGGCATATTAACAGTACTTCATCACAATATCTTTGTCATATGTTTATTTCTTGCTTTGGAATTGGTGGGGGATTGTTAGAAATCGGCCCATTTATTTTATGGCCCATATTCCTTAATTCCAAAGCATGCATGGTTTAGTACCATATTGCTAATGCAAGGTGAGGAAGACCGATTATAAGGTGGAGTCCTCACCACTCCTTGAATATGAATAGAGATGGTATGAGGAGGTTCTGTCTAGTCACACGCGCGCGTATATTCGCGTATTTTGCATGAAAATCGCGTGACTTGTGACTTGCGATCGTGCCGTGATGTGGCGCGCCACTTGACAGACCAAGTCTATCTTATTTTGCTAAACTCTGCACCACTCTCTCTGTGTGTGTTTTGAATGAGATTCAAACGTTTGAATTTGAGGCTTTACTGGGGTTTTGATGATAGACAGTTATGGTGGATAAATGGCTAGTTGAATGTGTCAGTTACCAGTGGGTAAATGGCTGTTTTAATCATGTCAGTTATCTGTCTGTTTTATATATGCCTGGACACGTCCAGAGTGTAAAGGATCCACTGCCTCCATTTTCTTCTGCTCTGCGATTTTGTGCTCGAGTAATGTGCTATCTGACCTCGTCGACCTTTTCTTCACGGCGTGCACCTGGAAGGAGGGAGAGCGGCTATCTCCGAACCATTGTTGCAGAGAGTACCTGCACGGGGCAGCAATAAGGTTTCTGGGAAGCGCATCTGCGCGACCACTCACTGCAGTGCGTCATCTACGTTCTGCACTGCGTCAAGCCTGTGCGGCTTCCTATTCTTGATCAGGCGAAAACTAAGTCGTTCGCGCGCTCGTTCGGCTTTGTTATTATGTTTTTCTTGCGTATATTCTGAAGTATGATGACTAGCCTGCTGTTAGTAGTAAGTTTTGCATCACTGTTTTATTGTATTTGCCTCTTAGTAAAATTTGAAATTAAAATATTGCCCACATTTGGAACAATAGGTGCTCGACATCTACGTGCATGACTAATTATTTGGCATTTTGGACATTTCATAATTGATGGCATGAATTTTAATTTGGGTTAACATTGGTAGGTATGGCCTTAATGTTGAAGGGATATTCATGGTAACAATTTTTTCTTCTAGTAACTATTTGTATTTTTACCATGGGCATGCTTCACCATTAAGCTTCGGCCTATATGTAATTTCCCAAAAATGTTGGGCTTTTTGCATAATGCTGAACCAAGGGTCCTTTGCAATTGTAGCCTAATTGGATATTTTTGGAAAAAAAATACTTTGTTGAATTTTATTTCTAACCTTTTAATTAAATATTTTGGCTATTATCTGGATTGCTCTTTCTGCTGCAATTGTGCCCTAATGTATCAGTGCAGTTACAGTAGTCTGTAGGAATTAATACAAAACTTGGTTTTCTAATCTGGTATTTATAATTTTCTAAAACAAAGCATATGTCTGCCCTCCTACAGTAAAATTATGATCACAAAGTACACATATATTTATTTGAAATTATTTTCAAAACATGGTTACTCTAACAAAGGCTGATGCTATGCAATAGTAATGTAGTTAATGCCTAGAGATCAAAAGAATAGTCTCTAAAAGAGTGCAGGGTCTTACGGAACTATAATTAGTCGATTAATCGAACAATGCTCAAGTGAACGCACGACAAAGACTAACAAACCATTACAATGTAATGTAGAAAAGTCCATCGACTTAGTATAATAGGGTTTTTGCCAATACCTTCATGGTAACACCGCTCCCTAGCCAACGGCTTGGTTAAACCTAGGTGAATTTTTTTTACGTCTAGCAGAGTAGCTAACCCTAGTTGAAAATCACGTTTGTGACAATGAGTTTTGTGAGTTTGTGACGCTGTTGTTTCTGCACCAAGGGTCCAATTGGATCCCAGAATTGAATTGAGCGTTGAGCTGTAACACTGCTTGATATGTAGCGGTAAAACTAAAATCGGGCCCAAATGTTTTTGGTTTCAGCTGCAGACTGGGTATCAGTATGCTGGAAGCCTGGAACAGTTTAAGGCCTGTTCCAAACAGCTTGAGTTCAGAAATCAAAAGCTATTTAGAACACGTTAGTATCTTAACGTGGCATTTTTTTTCTTTTTTTCCTCTTTTCATCACTTTCTTTTTTCCTTTGCATTATTTATAGATATACTAGTATTTTTTATTTTTTCTATTTTTATTCATTTTCTTTTAATTGAATACATTATAAAAACCTAACACCCGCTATAGTATCATTTCAACCAAAAGTCACAATACTTTTGAACAGGGCTTAGACCTATTTCAGTTCTAATAAAGTTTGAGCTCTCTTCGTCTAAAAAATTATGATGCTGAGACGCAGGAAAGCATATTGTTAAAACCTGTTGCTTGCAAGGATCGATCATCATGGTGTTTTAAGCTGCCGAGCCACAATCCATGAATGTATGTGTGGTGAGGCTAGTTCGGCTAGAAACCAACTCCGCCAAACAAAACAAAAAAAGATAATATCATTTTAACCCCGAAAAATTGAAGTCCCAATGGTAGCATTTATGACTATTGGCCATGTTTTTTTAGGCTATGGCTTATGCCTTTTGTCTATATATGTTTTTCGAGAAGACAGTAGATATACGTCGAACTAGATGGCACGGAAATATGCTTTAAGAAGCCACTCCATTTGTTTTGACTTTCAGAAAAATCAAAAGCCAAAATCCCAATTAAAGGGGTCGTTTTATGTTTAGGGTGGAAGATCATCTCTTTACTAAGTTAGGCATGCCCGGCGAACGGTCTTTAAGGATGATCTCTGATCCGCATTATCTATGACCCATGATATGATATTGGTCCTATTTTTTTGGGATATGGCTGATGGCTTTTGGTTACGACTAATAGCTTTTGTCTGCACTTCTCAAGATGGCAATAGATGATGAAAACATCTACGCAAACAACACATACAGTTTTGGGCTCAAGAAGTTGTTTGGATAAGTGGTTTTCAGAAGCCATTCGAAAAAGCCGTCCCGTTTGATTCGAATTCCAAAAAAGCCGAAGTCAAAAGACAAAAAAGGACCAATACAGACTATCTCTTCAAACCCACATGATCCATAGATGGACCCCATGCTCTAGATCGAGTTGGTCACCATCTCCCATAAATCTCACCACCAGAATCCGAAACTGTTCACGCAAATGACACTGTTGCCATTTTTTTTCATTCGAACGTTCGTTTTTGTAAATCTAGCCCTTCCGTGGACCTACTGAATTCGGTAGATATCTACTAAGCTAGGGGAGCTCGGTAGACAACCTGCCAAACTACAATAGCTCGGCAGCACTTGCCGAGCTCCCCTAGTTCGGCAGGTTTAACCACGTCATGTTGTTTTCCACATTGTGCTCACCAACTACCCCGAGTTAATTGGATTTCCTGGATCGCAATGCTCTGAACCATCTCAGTTCCTTCGTCGGCTCCGACAAGCTTTGGTATCGTTGTTCATCGCTGTCGGTGTGCCATCTCTACAGGTTCACTCTAGTCTATCGGTGTGCCATCTCTACAGATTCACTCTAGTGAATTTCTCCGATTTTATTGTCTCGGCAAAACTAGCCATCACAAAGTACCTATCAAGTTTCTGGATTGTTAGAAATATGCGCACTTTTGTGATTGTTATAATTCCTAAAACAATAATTGAATCAGCAGCATATGTACTAAACATATTTGTGACTATAAATAGTAACATGATCACATACTCAATTATATCTATCTCATATATATGCACTAACAAGACAGTCTAGAACAAGAATGCTACTAACAGAAGTAGGCATCAACATCATCGCAGGACAGATATTTAGGAAATAAGGACTAGCCAAATCAAATGATATTCTTGCAAGTTACCGAGAATCGCTCCAACGTAGTTCGTAGTAGAGTATGATCCAAGTAACATAGTGGTCGGAGCGTCCGAGTACCGAAGAGCTCGGAGATTGTACTCATAAGAGTACTATAGCAGATGTACTCGTAAGTTGAGTAGCAGTCATGGTCGTAAGTCGTGAGCAGTCGCGCGAACATTTCCCAAAAACCTGATTCGTTCCAATGCATGCAGGATCGTGAGAGACGCCGGCTTTGGAGACACTACTCTCCCATGTCGATGCACGCCAAAGAAGGGATGGAGAAGTCGAGGCTGCATAACACAGAGGAAATGGGAAGGAAGGCTTATTTCAATTCTGGGAGGAGAGATATCCTTTATAGAGTCCGCCCCATCAAAAGAAATTGCCATCATTATTGTCATTGCACTATTTTAATCGCAGTTAATGCGTGCCATGAAAGCATATTTAAACAGTGTAATTCAAACTTTCAATTTCTAAATTGTATGCATGGTTTCAAGGTGCAAAAAGAAATTGCCACTCCATGGTGTGGTGAGGCGAGCGAGTGACCGTGCACGTGTGACCTTCTTTTGCTTACGTCAACTAGGTCAGACCAACTCCACTATATAAATCGGTCTCTTCCCACCCAGACTAGAATTATGGCACTAAACTTCCCACCTTCCACCATGCATGAGTGAGTTTTTGGGATTTTGTAGAATTTAATTAGAATATCGAATGGGCCAAGCCCAAAAACTCCAATAATCCCCCACCAGATCTCAAAAGTACCACAAAATTGCCCATAATTCCAAAATGTTGTTAGTATACCAGTTTTTCGGTGGAGACCAATTAAGGTTGAACATCTACCTAGAATCTCAAGCTACACTTGCCCACAACTACACAATAGACTAAGCCTTGAATTAGCAGTTTTGTGTGGACCAGTTTCACCCAAGGCCTTTGTTGATACTTGGCCGCCGATTGGCTACTTCTTGGGTGGAGTATATAGGTCATACTCCTGTATCTTTTCATGAACTTCTTAGAGATCACCCACATCTCATGGACTACGACCCATAGTCAGGCTTATATAGGTGTGTTTCTTACACAAATACCTTATATGACAGCATTTTGCTATTAAGCCTCAACACACTAAGACAAAGTCATCCTGCCTTAAAGTAATTAGAGTATTGCATATCCAATAGAGTGAGATATAAAGTAAGAATGTACTCTATCATTACCTAAACAGTTTGTTTTACTCAAGGCCTAATTCATGGGATCTCCGATCACATAGGTTTGGGTTACCACTGTGTGTAACGTGGGTCTCATTCCCATCTCCTTCGATGCAATTTCAATCACATTTAGTGATAGTCCTTTTGTAAATGGGTTTGCTAGATTTTTAGCTATTCGGATATAATCCACAGTTATCACTCCGGAGTTTCTTAATTTTCTGACAGACTTCAACCGTCTTTTCGCATGTCATGAGGATTTCATATTATCCTTTGCACTTGTCATCTTTATGATAATGGTTTGGTTATCACAATATATAAGGATAGCTAGAATTGGTTTTTCAACCATAGGTAAATCCATCAAGAGTTCTCGTAGCCATTCTACCTCAATAGTGGCTACATCTAATGTTGTGAGCTCTTCCTCCATGGTTGACCTTGTCAGTATGATCTTTTTACAAGACCTCCATGATACAACAGCACCGCCTAGAGTGAATACATATCCACTCATAGCCTTTATCTCATCAGCATCAGAAATCCAATTGGAATCACTATATCCCTCAAGTACACTAGGATAACTAGTATAGTGAATTCCCTAACTCATTGTACTTTTCAAATGGTGCATAACCCGCTCAAGTACGCGCCAATGATCATCTCTCGGATTAGTTATAAAATGACTCAATTTGCTTGTAACAAAAGCGATGTCAAGATGAGTAGTGCTAGCTAAGTGCATGAGTGAACCAATAATCTAAGAGTACCTCAATTGATCCTTACCTAGTCTTTGATTCTTGCGAAGTATTAGACTAGGATCATAGGGTGTTGGAGAGGGCTTGCTTTCCATGTAGCCAAAATGGCTCCAGGCCTTTTCCTCATAATGGGATTGCAACAAGGTAATCCCATTCTCATCCTTGATCAACTTGATGTTTAAAATAACATCAACCTCTCCTAGATCTTTTATGACAAAACTTTGGGATAAAAATGACCTAACCTCGTTAATCACATCAATGTTTGTCCCAAAGATAAGTATATCATCAACATACAAATATAATATAACTCATTTACCCTCACCATAATGGTAGTATACGTATTATCTCCTTCATTTACTACAAACCCTGTAGATGTTAGTTTTATCAAATTTCTCATGCCATTGCTTAGGTGCCTGTTTGAGGCCGCATAAGGATTTCAATAACTTACAAACCTTGCCCTCTTGTCTAGGTACAAATACATCAGGCTTATCTATGTAAATTTTCTCTTCTAACTCTTCATTAAGGAAAACTATTTTTATGTCCATTTGATGGACAATAAGATCATGTGTGGCAGCCAAGGATAATAGTACTCGAACAGTGGTTAATCTGGCAATAGGTGAGTATGTATCAAGGAAATCCTGACCTTCTTTTTTAGTATAACCTTTTACCACGAGCCAAGCCTTGTACTTTTCGATTGTACCATCAGGCCTAAGCTTCTTTTTGAACACCCATTTGCATCCAACTGGCTTACAACCAAATGGACGATCAGAGACTTCCCATGTTCCGTTAGCAATAATGGAATGCATTTCACTACAAACCACATCCTTCTAGTACTCTGCATCAAGAGATGCATATGCCTCCGAAATAAATTTAGGAATATCATTCACAAGGTACACAATGCAGTCATCACCAAAAGATTTTACAATCCTTTGTCTCTTGCTCCTTTGAGGAGCTACAACACTGTTATCTTCATGAATATGTTCATATGTGTGTTCAATATACTTAATTGGAGTGGTAGGTTCAGAAGTTAAACCATTTGCTTGACTAGAAGAGCTATGTGAATTCTTCATAGGAAATATATTTTCAAAGAAAATAACATCTTGGGATTCTATTATCATATTGATTGGCACATCAGATATCCTCGATTGAACTACCAGAAACCTATAGCCTGTACTATAATGAGTATATCCTAGATAGACAAATCCACTGTTATAGGTCCAAGCTTGTACTTTTTAGATGTTTGGAACATTGACTTTCACCAAGCACCCCTAAGTGCGCAAATATGATAGTGTTGGTTTTCTCCCTTTCCAATCTTTGTATCGAATTACCTCAATATTTTTAGTGGGGACTCTATTCAGGACATGACACGTAGTCAACATAGCCTCCCCCACCATGCCTTAGACATACCCGTAGTATCTAACATGGCATTCACCAAGTCAATTAATGTGCGATTCTTTCTTTTGGCAACCCCATTAGATTAGGGCGAATAGGGAGGTGTCCTTTCATGGATAATACCATGTTCCATACAAAACTTATTGAACTTATTAGAAAAATATTCTCCACCACGATAAGATCTAATTCTTTTAATCTTTCTATCTAATTGATTCTCAACTTCAGCCTTATAAGTTTTAAAGTAGTCTAATACCTCATCCTTTGTTTTCAACAAATACACATAGCTATATCTAGTGGCATCATCAATTAAAATCATGAAATATCTTTTCCCTACCTTTGTTAGTATACCATTCATCTCATACAAGTCTAAATGTATGTGTTCCAATTTTGTCGAATTTCTTTCTTTCACAGCCTTGTGAGGCTTTCGAGGTTGCTTCACTTGTACACAAATTTGGTATTTAGAACCTTTGACTATGGAAAAGTTTGGAATTAAATTTAAACTGGAAAGCTAAGACATACAACCAAAATTTATATGACATAAACGTGAGTGCCGTATATTGGCCTCACACCATTCATAGAGCATAAATATAGTTCACAACCTTATTACAAAAATCTGAAAGGGAAAAATGGAACAAGCCTCCGCATTCATAATCTTTTCCAATGAAGAGTCCAAATTTTGACACGACTACTTTATTTGAGTCAAAGACAAACTTGAAGCCTTCTTGACATAGAAGGGAACCACTGATGAGGTTCTTATTTATTGTAGGAGCATGTTGTACGTTCTTCAAGAACATGATCTTTTCTGAAGTGAACTTCAGATCTACCATACCAACACCAATAACAAAAGCATGTGATCCATTCCCCATTAGGATAGAAGAACCCTGTGCGACCTGGTAAGAATAAAACATAGATGCATCAGCGCCTACATGAATATTCACCCTTGTATTAATCCACCAATCAGTAGATTGACATGTCGAAAAGATACATGGTAAATTCCATACCCAGATGCTTTGGCTTCGCCAATAATCACATTAGCAGTCTTCCTCTGCATTGGATGATTTTTCTTGCCCATCAATTTGCGGCATTTCTTAGCCCAATGACTAGTCTCGCCACAAACAAAACATATAATATCCTTCATGTTCACTTTCTTCTTACTGTTGTTGGTTCTTTTGAAATTGGTGGTCAAAACAACCTTGCTTTTTTTCTTTGTCAATCTGTTGCATGATGTTCGCTCTAGACTATGCCTCTTGCACCATTGGTGTCACATCCTTTGCCCGAGCCTTTCTCTTCAACATCAAGACTGGCAACCAGAGGTGTGTTTCAAAGATGTGGCAAAATTCCTCCAGGTTGGAGGTAATTTGGCAATAATGCCCCAGCCATAAATTTGTCAGGTAATTGACAACCAATGTCGGTGAGTTCCCTCACAATGAATTGGAGTTCATGAGCCTGCTTGACTACAGAATGTTTATCAACCATTTTGTAATCATGATATTACTCCATGACATACAATTCATGTCCAGCATCTGAGGCAGTGAAATTATGTTCAAGTGCATGCCACAGATCCGCAGCGTTCTTCATGTGCATATATACGTCACAAAGCTGGTCTGACAACATGCTTAGAATGCACCTGTCAAATATTGTCGTAGCCGTGTCGTACTCTGTTTGTTGTGTAGTAGTACCTGGTCCTACAGGACCTGGTACCATGACCCAAAATACATCCATAGCCGAGAGCCACAATTGGACCCTTGTCTGCCATCTCCACAAATTCACTCCAGTGAATTTCTCCGATTTCATTTCCTCGACAAAACCAGCCATCACAAAGTGCCTATCAAGTTTCTGGATTATTAGAAATATGCGCACTTTTGAGATTATTATAATTCCTAAAACAATAATTGAATCAGCGGCATATGTACTAGACATATTTGTAACTATAAATATCTATCTCATATATATGCACTAACAAGATAAAGTCTAGAACAAGAATGCTACTAACAGAAGTAGGCATCAACATCGTCGCAGGACAAATATCCAGGAAACAAGGCCTAGCGAAATTGAATGATATTCTTGCAACTTACAGAGAATTGCTCCAATGTAGTTCGTGGTAGAGTCTGATCGAGTACCGTATCGGTCGGAGCGTCCGAGTACCGAAGAGGTCGGAGATCATACTCGTAAGAGTGCTGTAGTAGACGTACTCGTAAATGAGTAGCAGTCGTGGTCGTAAGTCGTGAGTAGTTGTGCGAATGCTTCCCAAAAACTTGATTCGTCCCAAACCCATGCAGGATCGTGAGAGACGCCAGCTTCAGAGACACTGCTCTCCACATCGGTGCACGCTAAAGAAGGGATGGAGAATCCGAGGCTGCACAACATAGAGGAAATGGGAAGGAAGGCTTATTTCAATTTTGAGAGGAGAGATCTCCTTTATAGAGTCCACCTCATCAGAAGAAACTACCATCATTATTGTCATTACACTGTTTTAATCGTGGTTAATGCGTGCCAAAGCCAATTTAAACAACGTAATTCTAACTTTCAATTTCTAAATTGTATGCATAGTTTTCAGGTGCAAAAAGAAGCTGCCAATCCATGGCATGGCGAGGAGAGCGAGCGCGTGTGATCTTTTTACTTGCTTTAACTAGGTAAGACCAACTCCACTATATAAATTAGTCTATTCCCACCTAGACTAGCAATATGGTACTAAACTTCCCACCTTCCACCATGCATGAGTGAGCTTTTGGGATTTTCTAGGATTTATTTGGAATATCGAATGGGCAAAGCCCAAAAACTCCAACATATAATTGCCTCAAAGCAGAGCATCCCATCTCCCTACTCCATGTTTTGACGTGCTCGGTTGAAGCTCCTGTCTATCATAGCACCACTACAGCCTTCACCTGAAGCATTGCTGATGCCAATTGTGTTCGCCCTAAACCGACCACCAATGAGTTTACCTCACCAACCCATTTTTTGTGATGGTCGTGGCCTCAATGTCACCCCTCCATTCCTTACGTGCACCACCTAAGCCACCCCTTAATGGATTGTTCTTTTTAGCTTTTCAGTTAACTTTTGATTTTGGTTTGTTTTAGTAATCATTATTAAAGCGCAGTGTAAAAGAACAGACCCAACATCTCTAAAGGTAGAATTAGGTTTGTAACTCTTGCATATGGGTCCACCCCATACTTGTCAATACCGTTCCGGACGCTTTACTAGTTTGGTTCTTAGAATGGTATATTTCGGTACTGGTTCGTACTGGCGTATCGTTTCCAATTTAATATAATATGAGTATATATGTATTTGTTTAATTATATGCATACCACATGTTATAATATTATTCTAAATACATAGCAGTACTATCAAATATAACATATAGTTCAATAGATGATATTACCAATTTCACCGGTATGACCTGTATTGACTGGTATCGAGCCGGTATTAAGTCGGTACAGTATATAGGGGTACTTTGTGCCGATTGAGATGCCGGTACAGTATATATCGGCCAATAACGGCCGAAACAAAATGGTGTTGATAAGCCGTCCACCTCCGGCAGATCAGAGGGAGAGACTTTTCAGTTTTCTTTTTGCCAGGGCAAATTAGATATTTTACGCTCCTCTCTCTTGAATCAAAAACGATATATTGATTTTATTATAATGAACACGGTGTGTTATGCCAAATGATCATAAATTGTTGTATCCATCATCAACTGATTGATAACTTGGCAGTGTGTTCTGGCAAATACTAAGTAAGATTTCGAGAGCCAATTTTTTTAATGATTGTACGTATCTAGTCATATGGGCGTCCCTAGCACTCTTTTTAAAAGGAGAGAGGGAGAGATGTAGGTGGTGCTGTTAGGCTAAATTATTGTGGCTTATGATTACATGTAGTTGGCAGTGGCTTATTTGGCATAATTAAATTTAAAAAAATTAAAAATAGAAAAAAGGGTTAGCCCAGTACGTAATAAACGAATACGGAAAAAAAGAATCGGTAAAAAAGATAAAAAATCTAAAAAAATTAGAAAAAGAAAAATTTAGAATAGTGAAAAATAAACTGGAAGTTAGAAGCCGAAGCGGAAAACGGGGCGTAATCCTCCTTTTAATCGGTGGTTGCTGGGCAACGGCATGGTTAGCAATCCGTCTCGGTCACGGACAAGCTCAATAAAAGCGAGCCGGCCCATCAGAGTTGGAAACATGTCCAGCCTTGATTGGTCACTCACCGACTCATCCACCTAGCTAGCTAGCAACATAGCTGCTACCGTCGCCGCCCTTATTTTTCCCAGATCGCCTGGCGGCCGCTCCTGTTGCCGCCGCCCTTGATTTCTCCCCCGGAATGGCGGTGTCCGAGAGGCCAAGAACGAGGACGGCGTCGAGGTGCACCCCGGATACGGCACGGGCCACACACGCGTTCGAGATCACCGGATACAGCCTGCACAAGGGCCTCGGCGTCGGCAAGTTCATCTTGTCCGCCCCCTTCGTCGTCGGCGGCTACGACTGGCACATCCTCTACTACCCCGACGGGGATCACGGGGAGGACAGCAGAGGATACTTCTCCGTCTGCCTCCTGCTTAAGAGCAAAGCCACTGGCGTGAGGGCGCTCTACGATTTCAGGCTGGTTGACCAGGCCACCGGGCTGTCCTCGTTGATGTTCTCCACGGCGACGCCGAAAGTGTTCACTTCCACGGTTAACGAGTTCACTTGCTACGGCAGGTTCATGAACAAGAGTGACCTGGAAGCATCGTCGTACCTGCGGGACGACCGCCTTGTGATCGAGTGCGATCTCACTGTTATCAAGAAACCACAGGTGGTAGAGATCGCCATGACCCCTGAAGCCGAGGTGCCGCCCTCAAACTTGTGGATAATCTTGGAAAATTGCTGCTGGACGCTGCGGAGGGAATGGATGTGACTTTCAAGGTTGAAGGGAGGCTTTCCCTGCCCATAAGATTGTGCTCGCAGTGCGATCACCGGTCTTCAGGGCAGAGCTCTACGGGCCAATTGGGGACAACAAAAGAGAATACATAACCATTGAAGACATGCAGCCCGCTGTTTTCAGGGCACTGCTTCACTTCATCTACACTGATTCGTTGCCTGCCATGAGTGATCTCGATGGCGATGAGAGGAAAGAAATGATTAAGCACTTGCTTGTGGCTGCAGATAGGTATGCCATGGAAAGGCTGAAGCTGATTTGCGAAGGCATTCTTTGCAAGAGTCTTGATGTTGAGTCTGTGGCTACGACTCTAGCTCTAGCTGACCAGCATAATTGCAGCAATCTCAAAGATGCTTGCGTTGAATATATGAACTCTTCGAATAGGCTGGATGATGTGGTGGCAACCAAAGGGTATGTGCACCTCAAAAGAGCATGTCCTGCTGTCTTTGTAGATATGTGGGAGAAAGCTACTAAGTCTCGCAAAATTTAGTATGCTGATCCTCGGTTAAGTACTGAATAGTTACTTTAGTTGATACATAGCCACCTTAGATGATATCTTGTCATTTAGTGTTCAGATATCTTTTGGAGGGAGACAAGTAAGTTTTGCAAAATGTTTCTCTTGTATGTGGTGATTGGGTCAATTTATATATGAATCTACACTATTTCACTAGTTTTCTCTAAAATGTTTTGATCTTCTTACTAAGCAATACATTTACTGCTGTAAGTTTTCCTTTTTTATTTCTCAAAGCAGTGAGTAATTGGCAAGTCTAACATCAATCAGCAGCACCGCCAGGTCGAACCCATTGTGAACTGTTGAAACATCAGAAATTAGCAGCAATATAGTATCAAGTCGTTGAGAACCATAATTGGTATCGTACTTGATAGCGGAGATGATTCACGCGTAATAGTTTTTGTATATATTACCCAAAGGTTTGCAATACAATATAAAGCCTCAGACGATAGGACAAAGAGTCGGTTGGGCGAGATTACGTATACGCGTGAATCCCGGCGTTGGGCTTGCATGCAGTGCCATGCAAGGCAAGCGCAATCCCGCTGGGCGTGCATGTAGCACTATGCGAGGCAAGTAAAAATCCCGGCTGGGAGTGCTGTCCGGAGATACTTCCGTGCCGGACCGATAACAGGACCCGAGAGGAGTACAGGCAGGAGACAAGCTCGCAGAGTGTGACAGGCGTGCTGCATGGTTTGCAGTCAGCCATACCTGCACGCTCCAATATATCTACGTATACTGCCGTTGTGAGAGAAACAACCCAGCAAGCACCACTGAACTGAAACACCCAAGAAATGGTGCAATTCACCAAGGTCCTTCATAGCAAACTCACGCTGAAGGGCAGTGATGGTCTGACGGAGCAAAGCTGGAGAGGACGCAGTCAAGATTATGTTGTCCACATAGAGTAATAGATATACTGTGTCAGTGTCTTGACGGAAGATGAACAGTGAAGTGTCAGACTTGGCCTCCACAAAACCCAGACTGATCAAGTGGGAGGCGAAGCGGCTGTACCAGGCACGCGGAGCCTGCTTAAGACCATACAGGGACTTGTTGAGACGGCAGACCCAATCAAGATGTGAAGAATCAACGAAGCCAGTGGGCTGGGAGCAGTAGACCGTCTCTGATAGAGACCCGTGCAAGAAAGCATTCTTGACATCCAGTTGATGAACAGGCCGTCTCGAGACAAGGCGAGGGACAGCACAGTGCAGACGGTCGCGGGCTTCACAACCGGGCTAAAGGTATCATCATAGTCAACGCCTGGTCGCTGAGTAAAGCCGCGAAGAACCCATCGAGCCTTGTAGCGATCTAGCGTGCCATTGACTTTGAACTTGCGCCGGAAGACCCATTTTCCTGTCACAATATTGACTCCGGGAGGACGAGTGACAAGGTCCCAGGTGCGGTTCGCCTGAAGGGCGTTGAACTCCTCGGTCATCGTAGCGCACCAGTTGGTATCGGCAAGGGCGCTACGATATGTCTTCGGGATCGGTGACATGACATCGGCGTGAAGACTCAGCGGATCAGTAGGCACACGGAACCCTGTTTTCCGCACATGACCATGCGATGAGCATTGGTTACAGGCGGAATTGTAGGGACAGGGAAGGTAGACCCATTGCCAACAACGATGGATGAAGGAAGTATGGAACGTGATGGGTGAAATGAGGATATGTTACCAGTGTCGGGTGTCATATGCGAGGAAGCGCCGGAGTCCATAACCCACTCAGTGGTAGAGGGGGAGTTGAGGGACACAATGCTGAACGCATTGGCAAGCGCATGCTGATCCCAGAAGCACCAGACCAAGGCGTCCATGGCAAGGATGGCGGAGGCGTCGGGGCGAGCAGAGCGCCTAGTACTGGAGGAGGCAGCCCGAGCTGCTGCTACGGCACTAGGGGGAGACCGTAGGGCCCTGGCGCAGCAAGGAGTGCCTGCGGTGGTTGTATACCTGCGCCAGAGAGCTGCATGCCAGCGGGCACGGACGGCCGAGCGCGGGGCTGCGAGCCGGGAGCAGTCGGTGGACCGGGCCACATCTGTATGGTGCCAGTCCATGGATTGTAGAACGACGGCCAGGGCGTAGTGGGCTGGCCGGTGCTGGTGTCGGCATTTTTTCCTCCGCTGTTGCCACTGCCGCGGCGACGACGGCGGCCAGATCCTGAGCCCGAGCTGAACTGCCCGGAGGGTTGCGTCTGGGCGCCCGAGGATGCCCCTTTGGGGCAGAAGAGCTGCTGGAGCCCTTGGTGTTGTGGAGCGCCGTGGCGACGAGGGCGGTGGAGGACGGTGAAGATGTAGTCGACATCGTCAACTCCTCGAGGAGGAGATCATCGCGCACTTCGTGGAAGGTCGGGAATAGGCGTTGCCGCTTGAAGTGAGGAGTCATGTAGGCGAATTTGCTGCTCAATCCACGGAGGACATTCAAGACTAGAGTGCGGTCAGGAATGTACTCGCGAGGTCAGCAAGAGCGTCCGCCATGCTCTTCATTTTTCGGCCGTAATCCGTAACAGAGAGATCACCCTGCATGAAGTTGCGGAATTCGGCGTCGAGATATAGAGCGCAGGTCTCGCGATTTCCTAGAAACTGATGCTCGATGCCGAGCCACGTAGTGCGCGCGGTGTTGCCACGGACGCGGACGACCTCCATAAGCTCGGGGGAGACGGTGCCGTAGATCCACGACAGTACAACGCAATCCATGCGGTGCCAAGCGGGAATGTCAGGGAGGGCGGCGTCGATGGTCACGTGATCGGCGAGTGAATACCGGACGAGAGTGAGGAGGACCAGATCACGCCACTTATGATAATGAGGCGACATCAAGTCAAGCACAACGGGCACAAGAGCCCAGATGTTCTGGACACCGGCAGCCTGAGCATGGAGATTGGCCACGGCAATGGTCTCGTAGGATGCGTTGGCGGCGTCCTCAGGGGTGTCGTCGTCGTCGGAGAGCACAACATCGTTGGTCTCCCCGAGAGAGGTGCGTTGACGCGCTGCAGCAGCCTCGCGCTCCAAGGCGTCGGTGGCCGCGCGCTCCCGTTCAAGCGCGGCGGCGGCGGCACGCACACGGGCCTGGGCGTCGGAAGCAGCCTTGGCGGCGACGGCAGCGCTGGTGAGGATCGCGCGCTCACGATCTCTGGCGGCGGCAGCCTCCCGAGCGCGATCGTGGGTAGCAGCGGCTGCTCGTTCCTTGGCGGCCTCCGCCTCGGCCTCACGCTGCTGGGCGGCGAGTGCTCGCGCGCGATGACGGCGGCACGCTCGCCGTCGGGGACAGTGGCAGTAGAGGCATTGGAGTCGGCCATGGATGGGAGCGGCGGCTGCGGTCAGAGTTTGGGTAGCGGAAGCAGTAGGTCACAGGAGAAAAAGTCTCGTGATACCATGATAGCGGAGATGATTCACGCGTAATAGTCTAGGGTGTGTATAGATATCACCCGGATTTTTCTTCCCAACAATCATCCAAATTTTGGACCGTTGAATTAGAGATCCAACGGTCTCTTTTTTTAGAGGGGGGAGAATTGTTTTTGGAGGGGGGGGGGTGAATTTTTTTTGGAGGGGGTGGGGAGAATTTGTGGCCCTTGGATCTCTAATCCAACGGTCACAAATTTAGATGATAGTTAGAAAGAAAAATCCGGATGATATTTATCAATACCCTTTTGTGCATATATTACCCAAAGGTTTGCAATACAATATAAAGCCTCAGACGATATGACAAAGAGTCGATTGGGCGAGATTACGTATACGCGTGAATCCCGGCGTTGGGCTTGCATGCAGTGCCATGCAAGGCAAGCGCAATCCCGCTGGGCGTGCATGTAGCACTATGCGAGGCAAGTAAAATCCCGGCTGGGAGTGCTGTCCGGAGATACTTCCGTGCCGGACCGATAACAGGACCCGAGAGGAGTACAGGCAGGAGACAAGCTCGCTAACAGTACTGCTAATTATACACTATTTGAATGAGCAGAGTATTTTTGCTACGATATCAAGATCTTGTTAACATGTTTGTTACAGTATGGAGACCTTGTTCATACTTCTGTTACCAGATGGTTTCTTTTTAATTTGGTGGCAGGTAAAACTTTGAATCCTTAGGGTACACTTTCAGAAAAATGAAATATCTGAGCTTTGGGAACAAAACTTGTGCAGCCATAAACTTAAAATGGCATTGATCCACTTGTACTTGGTCTGTAAGCTCTATATTTTAGTCAAGAGAACAAGCTTAGTTACAATGACTTCAGATTTGGTCTAATTGACCCAAGGATGTTGAGATTAGTGACCATCAATTAAAAGTTATTTCATCGCTTAAAGGTCACATGCTCTTCAGGTCTATTCATGTTAATTTCATATGCAGTAAGTTTTTCACTCACGGTCATAGCTGTGGCAAGGGAAGGCGAGATATCTAGTTGCTAACTTGCTTTGAAGTTTTTTGTTTGTGAGGTGATTTAAACTGAATATAACATGGAGAGGTCTGTCTTATTCCTAAGATGCCATTGCTAACAGATTTTTACAATGCTCTGATTGATTGGTAGTGTTCAGGTAATTTTGGACAGCTCTTAGTTGTCAGATGAGCTACAGGTACAAGGGACTCTTCTTCAGTGTTCTAGCTGTTGTTACTGAATCTGAATAACCAATGTGATGGTGAACAAAATTGGATGGAGGTTAATCAGGGCAGTCGATCGCTCTTTCATCATATGGCATGTTGTGGACACCCTAGTGATGGATCTCTGTTCCAAGCTAGACAGGACTTGCAGCCGGTTGGACCGAAGTTACTTATTCTGAACTTCTGAGGAAAATATATAGCGGAAACTCAAATTTGAGTGGAATCACGGAAACCGCCGCCCGATTCAAATCCTAAGGCTGAGATTTGCCCATCCTTTCCTCATCTCTCACCCCCTCTCTCGCCCCTCATCTCCCTCCTGCTCTCTCTCTCTCTCTCTCAACCTATGAGCCACCTCATGCCCATGTTCACTGCGCTCGGCACCGCCACCGTCCGCCGCGCCACCCTGAGCTCCACCGCGACGCATCCGTCTACTGCTCCTCACCTCGGCCAGATGCGTCGAGCCGCTGGCGGTGACAGCTCCCTCCAGCAGTGTCATGGCTCACCAGCGGTGTCTGCTCGGGGAGGGGATGGCGGAGCTGTCGGCCGGTGGACGGTGACGAAGAAGAGAGATGGTGGAGAGAGAGGGAGAGAGATGGGGATATCTCAACCGTTAGATTTGAATCGGATGGCAGTTTTCATGTTTTCACCAAAAGATGGTTTCCACTACATATTTTGCCGATGGAGTAATGCGCAATTAACGTCCTCACCATCCACATTATTGTTTCAAAGAATTAGCCTCAAACTTTATTTGAGTATAAAGAATAGGAATGACCATAGTGCATATGTTTGTTTATTGTATGCGCTTTGCAGCATTTTTCTCACCATCCACTATTCATCCTAGAACATTGTCAGCTGAAAGGTGTTTGTACCACAGCCATCGCCATAAAAAATATATTTACTGCTGCATCGATCTTTTCTCAAAACAATTAGTAATTAGCCATTCTCAGATCAGAGTCAGCATTGCATAATGCCACATCCATTTTTACATAAGCAAATAGCAACAGTACATTAGTGATTAGTGTGTTGTTGAGGAAAGCAACATCATTGCAAGCTATAATTTTGATGTACGGTATTGTAAACCAGGACAACATTTTTGTTACCTCATCAAAACATCTCATTCTTAACATGTTTTTGGAAGTCTTTATATGTTGTGCATGTTAGTTACCCTAGATAAAATCCTCCCACATCACCTATCGAGTGAGCAACAAAAAGGATATTGACACTTCTCTACCACCCACTCTTCAGCAAGCTCTGCTCTACCTGAGCGCCATCGCTGAGCCTCTCTCCCCATGCACAGCCAAGTGCGGACTGCACTAGTGCGCCCTCTGCAGCTGCCAATCGGGGTTAAGCTGAGCACTCCTGCCTCCAGGGTGGCCGAATGGTGGCAGGAGGATCAACAGCATGACCGGCGACGAGGTGGAGGGGTGACATCGGCAAGTCAAATCTAGGCCTACCGAAGACAAGACAGCAAACTCATGACCTCTTCCTCCTCCAGTGAGTTTGGTCTTCACCACTAATAGCACGCTTCTCCCTCATTGCAATCGTTTTTTTAATTGTTATAGCTTGCTTCCTCCATTGTTACAAGAAGTATTTTTTTGTAGCAATGTCTCTTTCTTAGATATAGTAGCAAAAAATCTTGCAGTTGGGCTGATTTCTTGCACAAGAGTATCTTTTTGGTTACAACTGAACAACTATTTTGTTGGCACATTTTTTTTGTTACAATGGGTTGTTGCAATATGTTATTTTGAGATGTTGCAGAAGTTTTTTATTGTTGCATGTGCATGTTCAGACTTGTAGGGCTAAAACATCTTTTTTTATAGATTTGTTTGTTTTTTAAAATATTACATATGGAGTAGGCGTCGATTGAGGCCATAGCAGCGGCGTTCAAGCTCCACTATCGCCATCATTATTGCTCTATCTATTCCTTCTCCTGCAGCCACAAGAATAGGGCATCACAGCAATGGCTGTCGGAAGTGCACCGTGCTAGCCTTGCCTGCCAGATGTGTCACTCCCACCGACACCCAGACACTGGGATTGGCCGCCGGTGGCAAGCCCTCTCCTGCTTAGAGATAGTGTCGTTGTCTTTGGCCATGCCATGGCGCCTCACAAGTAAGTGCGAGGAAGAAATAGATGGTGGATGTGGTGCATTTTGTAGGGGAGAATCGGATGGTGGGAAGGCACTCATGTGCATATTAAGCATAGCATATGGAGCTAGCACCTAGATCGAACGTCTGGTTGCTAATTGCATTATGCTTTCCTTAGAGGATTGTCATCAGCCATTAAGGGTGAAAACAGGCCATATACAGACGGATATTGCTCTCTTGTATCCTAACTTATATTTTTCTTGGATTCAAAGTCAGATATGGGCAAGCCAAAAACGATACAAATTGGGTTATTCAGGATACGGGCACAGGACAGATTCGAGTCGAAAACAGATAAAAATAGATAGTATGTGTATATAGAAAGAAATATAAGTTGAACCATACCATCGTCATTTCAACATGAGTGATAACCATTTAGTTTTAGGCTTCTATGACTTCATCTTTGTTCATGTATACGTGTATTACATATAGCATCAAAAAGTATAAAACAAATATAACAGCAAAAATAAAGAAAAAGAAAGAGAAATATATAGGCAATTACTGGCCTATTTCCGTTGCCAATGCTAGCTACCAGACTACAACGATGAAGTCATGACTCATGAAGACATACAGATCATCGCCACTCTCCAAGAACGTGACATCTAGATCGGGAGTGTAGCCAAATCGAGAGAGTTCGAGTGAGAGAGAGAGAGGAGAGGTGAGGGAGAAGCCAAGCTCCCTCATCGAGCTATCGCCAGTGGCTGCTGGAGAGCGGAGAGGCGCGAGAGCATATCCCAGTGGCTGCTGGAGAGCGAAGATGCTACCATGGTGGCAGATCGTGGCAGATGGAGAAGGGACGGTGATAGTAACAGTGATAGGAGAGGGGACGGTGATGCTAACAGCCACTGGAGAGGCTCCTCTTCTGATTGTCCCCTCCGGCGGCTGTGGCTCCGGCGAACAGTGTGTCGGCGCTACCATGTCATGTCACTGGTGAGAGGAAGTCAGGAAGTTAGACACTAAGACTAGGTTTAGCTACTTGGTATTATTAGAATGGCTAGGCTTGGACAAGATGGAAAGATGAGATTATTGCCAGATATCCATCAAGGAAAAAAATCGATATCCAGGTCCCATCCAGATTTGCTAGATATTGCATGCTCTGAATTCGACCCCAAATCCGGATTCAACTATCCAAAATATATCTTGGATCCGGCTGGATAGTCAAATCCCTTCCTGAATCTGGGCCCGACTAGATCTGACTACCGGATCAGGGAAAATCCATCTCGTTTATACCCCTGCTAGCCATACCAGCATCCCTACCCTGAAAGGAGATTTTGTAGGGACTGAAATTTGCATTCTGAACCCTATATGTTTACCGTACTAGTCCCATAATCAGTGGTTAGCACATATTCAACAACATTCATATCATATTCATACACAGTAAATTTAAAAAATGGTAGTATATATAGGTAGCAATCGAACATAAGCCTAGATGGCGAAGTTTACAACACTTGGGTTAACTG